>CM066165.1:18837946-19437946 GCA_033629205.1 Lithocarpus polystachyus
AAAAATTGTTAGAGTTTCAGAGACTTCGGTTTTATATATATATATATATATATATATAGAGATTAGATTTTTTTTTTTTTTTTTTTGAGTTTTGGTTAAGACAAGTGGCGTAAAATTGAAAATCCAAATCTAGACACATAGCACAAAATTGAAACTTTAATTTGGAATTTTATTTGAATTTCTCTCTACTTCACCTATTATTATATACTAATGTTTAACCCGCGCAATGCGCGGGGTTGTTTTTTTTTTTTTTAAAGAAGGCAGTAATTAATTTGTATCTAAAAAATCTTGGGATTTTATAAGAATGTACGTAAGCAAATAAGTTAAAAGACTTAAAGTTAAAAGTTAAAAGTTAAAAGTTAATAGCTATTCCAAATGGTTATCATAGTAGATAAAAATTTGGCTTGCCAAGTATTATAATTCTTGGTAACAACTTGATTTTTTTTTTTTAATTATATATTATGACAACATTATTTGCCCGTTTGACATATTGTAGTTTGGCATATTGTAAGAGTTAGAAAAACTGTAAAAGATATTCCTTCAATTAGTGCATCAAGTTCCACATGAAAAATTAGTGCATCAAGTTCCACATGAAAGATTATAAATTCTAGAATTTTGTTGCTAATATGCCAAATTCATGACACATTAGTGTCTAGATTGGCATGGCAATCAAATTGGTTCATTTTGCAAACTTTAAAGATTACTATTACTTATGAAGTACTACTAATTAATACCACATTTATGTCCCTTCTTCAACCTAGATTTTTGTCCAAAATATGGAGTTCGGACCATCCATTCAATACACTATTATTTTAATCTTTTGAACCTGTGTGAGAAACTACAAAGTTGAAGTACAGGTAGAAGCATGAACACAATTTTCCGCAAGCCACACACACACACACACACACACACACACACACAAAATATCATATTCTCTCAACCAGTACCCACATTTACTATTCCACACCATCTAACTGATTGCTTTCACATGTTAAAGACATAGGGAAAATAGCACTAAGTTGAAAATTCCATATGATCATTGACAGACAGATTTTGAAATGGTCTTTAACCATGATTAGATGTCCATATTTTATTGGTGCACTAGAATTTTTAGCAAACTTTTAAGCATTATTTCATTTTCATCATGACTAATAAAGTATATGTATATAAATCACTTTCTCAATAAAAAGAAGTATCTATAAATCAATCAAATCTTTGAAATGGCTTTGCAGCTTCAGCTTTGTGGTCATGCCACATTGGCTACTGCACACACAATCTTTGAATGTATTCTATAGCGTGAAACTCAAAGAATATGAGGTGTCATCCAACCAAACATGATCTACTAAATGAATTACATGCAATTTCTGTCAACTTAATAGCAATCACATTCATTGTTTTATAAATGAAAATTCACCCACCAGAAACCATAAAGTTGCTACAACAAAATACATTTTCTGCAATTATCTACCATTAAAATAAAAGTTTAAAGTAGCTAACCCTGGTAATTATGCAGATAGAGTAGAATATTAACTAAAATCTAAGAGATAATCAACTTTGTATAAAAAACATTACACTTTCAGATTTCAAAGTTGTACAATTTCAATCACTCTTCAAAAACAGCAGATCAGGTAGGATGGAAAACAAAAAATGAAAATTAAATTGAATTCTGTAGTTGCTGTTTTTCCTTAAATAATCCAATAGAAGCCTTGCTATGTTGCCTCCTGCATAACCTCTTGTCCAATTGACATTTAGCCACAAAAGCAAACACCCTCCAAATAAATCTGCAATTACTCCACAATCCACACCATTGATTATACTATAAGATGTAAACCCTACCACACTTTTACATATTTTTGGCTTCAGTCTTTCCTAGAACCAAATCCTTCTTACATAACCACCAATGCTAAACTCATATTCACCACCAACACCATTGCATCACTGTATTGTAATAAATATGAAAAAATAGATGCTCTAAACTCTATATACACATGCCACAAAGTTAATATGCTCTACTAAGTATTCTACAAAGTTATCATTACTTTCCTATGGCCAAACCATAAAGCTGCATGGTTTCATGCTGGATTTTTCAGAAAAATTCTAATGATCCCTAAATGCCACCAAAAAAAGTAAATATTAGTCAGTGAGGTCATATTGGATATGACAAAAAAAGTAAATATTAGTCAGAGAGGTCATATTGGATATGATCAACAGGTAGTGTTACTGTCACATATACTTCATTTTCAATTTCTTTTCTTACAGCTCCTACCAAACCCTCTTAAACCAGAACATTGTGACAGTAACATATTAGTCTTTGAAGTCATATTGAAATGACTAACAGGTAGTGTTACTGTCACACATATTCAATTTCTCCTTAACTTATTGCTCTAGCCAAACTCTCTTAAACCAACAAATTGTGTCTACTGAAAATTTCAGCACTGTTTAGACCATACAGTTTTGTATTCTAGGCCTTGATCCTCCTCCAGAAAGTAATCATCAAAACTTATATCAAAAAATTTAACCGTACTATAGTGCTTGTTCCTCACCTTGAGCATGTAACCTGACATAGTGACATTAAATTGAACTTAAACACATCATATATTTAAAATCACCAACTTGAAAAATAACAAATTTACATACAAATGAACCAATATGTTACATATACACTGAAAAGAAATGCATCATTTCATAATTAATGCTTATTAAAGAAGAAGTTTTTGCTTACTTGCTAAGATCAGATTGTGTAGTAACTTTTGTTAAGGAGTGTTGTTTTCTACAGTGCTACATATCATGGGACTTCATTTATTAAGGAGGAATTTAGATTTAAACTTAAAGAAAAGTGTTAAAATAATAATTATATGATCAACTTCTTCATTTTATAATAGCTTGAACTCTTAGAATACGAATAGTTTAACTTCTTCATTTTCTAATAATAATTCAATTTCTTACCTTAAAAATTCAGCTCCTTCAAATTTTTTTTTTGTTAGGTTCTAAGAATTAGGAACTAATGTATTAGAACTTCAATTTGTATGTTGGCAAACCATGATCAAAACAATGTTTAGTCTTGTGTTAGACTTGCTCAAAGTATGGGGTTTTATGTAAAGTTGGAATCGAGTTTACTGCAGAATTCACTGTTAACTTTATGCCTGACTCGATCGATCGAGAATTAGACTCGATCGATCGAAAATCGTGCAGAACTTTTTTCTGCAGAAAATTTCCAACTCAGCCCAAGCTCATTTAATGTATAGGGTTTTATGTTTGCCCTAAGTATATAAGGGAAAACCCTAGCCACGTTTTTAGAGTTCTGAATGCTGTGTTTGTGAATCTCATTGTGAGATCTAGAGGTGTTTGCCTTCACATACACTTAGGGTTTCCAAAATCGTGATTCATGTCTAGAGCTTGGTAAATCATACAGTTGCAGAATCAAAGAGCTTTCAAGATATACAAGCAGGTGCACTTGTGAATTGCTGAAGAATTCAAAGAAAGAAGGAGTCCGTGGTCTCGGAGCTGTCACGTGGTCGTGGTAGTAAGTTTCCTACATTGGGTAGCAATAGGATGTTAGTGGTCTAAGTTTTATTGTGTAAACTTCGATTCTTTCATAGTGGATTCGCTTTTACCTTGAGGATAGCTAGGTTAAATCCTCCCCAGGTTTTTACCGGTGTGGTTTCCTGGGTCATCATATCATGTGTTATTTATTATTCCGCACTTTTACATGATTTGATATATTTGTGATAACCTAGATCTGTTTAAATTACCTAAGTTAATCACTTGGCTAATTCTCTAGGTTAATCTGTTGGGTTTAAGGGGTCTAAACGATCTTACAAGTGGTATCAGAGTAGGTAGCTTTTGTTTTTGATCTTTTGATCTTTGAGATGATCCTTGACCCCTGTTGTTATGGATTTTTCTAAAATCTTCTCTTTAGTTTGCTACATTGTCTATTTGGTGTGTTTGTCCTTTACCATTTGTGTTAAAATTTTTCTTGAAAGTCTTGGTATCATCACATTTGATAATAATTACGTGTGCTATACTGCTTTAACCGCCTTAAAGGCATGTGATTCTTGTCTTTGGTATTTGGATAGTGGTTGTTCCAGGCACATGACAGGAAATAAAGCTTTGTTCAAGACACTCTTCAAAGGAAAGATTGGAACAGTCACATTTGGAGATGGAAGCAAATTTGTGATCAGAGGCATTGGCACTGTGGATATTCCAGGATTACCAGTCTTTGAAGATGTTTGGTATGTTGATGGGTTAAAGGCTAACTTACTCAGCATAAGTCAGATTTGTGACAATGGACTGAATGTGTTTTTCACTAAACATGAATGTGAAATACTTGATGAAGGAGGTGACTGTATGTGTGTTGGTGTGAGGACAGCTGACAACTGTTATGGTATCACTCCAAGCATAAGTAACAAATGCTTCAGTGCTAAGACCATTCAAGTTGATTTATGGCATCAAAGGTTGGGACATGTTAGTCTCAAGCAATTAGAGAAGATTTCAAAATGTGATGCAATTATTGGGTTGCCCAAGTTTGAGAAGATTGAAAAATGCATCTGTGGACCATGTCAGATGGGTAAACAAGTGAAGTCCAAACATCCATCTGTAGCTGATGTTCAAACTACAAGACCTTTGGAGTTGCTGCACATTGATCTCATGGGTCCTGCCAGAGTTCAGAGTTTAGGTGGAAAGAAGTATATACTAGTTGTTGTGGATGACTTTACCAGATTCACATGGGTTGTACTCTTGAAAGATAAAGCTGAGGCTCCTGAAAAAATGACTCACCTGTGCAAAAAATTGCAAGTGGAAAAAGGAACTGTGATAGCCAGAATAAGAAGTGACCATGGAAAAGAGTTTGAGAACACTAAACTGGCTACGTTTTGCAACAATCAAGGCACACATCAGGAATTCTCTTCACCTAAAACACCTTAGCAAAATGGAATAGTGGAAAGAAAGAATAGAGTTGTATAAGAAATGGCCTGTGTCATGCTTCATAACAAGAAGATGCCTAAATCTTTCTGGGGAGAAGCTGTTAATACTGCATGTCATACACTCAATCGGGTATATTTCAGACCTAACTCTAAACAAACTCCTTATGAACTCTGGAGAGGAAAGAAGTCTGTTGTTAAATACTTCAGAATTTTTGGTAGTGACTGTTACATTCTGCGTGATAGAGAAAACCTGGAAAACTTTGATGCAAAGAGTGACAAGGGTTATTTTCTAGGATACTCTTCCACCAGTAGAGCATACAGAGTGTACAATCTAAGAACTAAAACAGTCATGGAATCTTCAAATGTAGTAATCAATGATGAATTAAACTCATAAGGTCAATCAGAAAATGCTCCTCCGGTTCAAGAAAAGATTATGGGAGTTGATGAGTCTCTACCTGAAAACTATGTGGGAAAGCATACAGAGGAAGAGTTGATGGTGTTGAATGATACAACTTTTGTGCCATCAAGTTCAGAACCTTCAACACCAGTTCATGGAGCTCAACAAGAACAGAGAGAGTCTCAAAGTCCATTAGAACAGAAAGGTACCTCCACTTCACTGGTCAAAGGTCCATCCTCAAGAGTTAGGTTGAATCATCCTGCTACTAATATATTGGGGAGTTGGAATGAGAACATGAGACTGAGATCCAAAGCATTAAATGTGATTACTCACTCGTGTTATTTATCCCAATTTGAACCGAAAAAGGTGGATGAAGCTCTACAAGATGCTGATTGGGTAAATTCTATGCATAAAGAACTTCATCAGTTTGTTCGGAATGATGTGTGGGAATTGGTTCCTAGATCAAAGGGGGTCAATATTATTGGAACTAAATGGATTTTCAAGAACAAGTCAGATGAACATGGAACTGTTATGAGAAATAAGTCTAGGCTTGTTGCTCAAGGGTACACACAAGTAGAAGGGATTGATTTCGACGAGACTTTTGCACCAGTAGCAAGATTGGAATCCATTTGAATACTTTTGGCTATAGCAAGTCATATGAACTTCAAGTTGTATCAAATGGATGTCAAGAGTGCTTTCTTAAATGGCATGTTACAAGAAGAGGTATATGTTGAACAACCGAAAGGTTTTGTTGATCCTCACAGGCCGGATGATGTCTACAAGTTGAAGAGAGCTCTCTATGGGTTGAAACAAGTTCCACGAGCTTGGTATGATAGACTAACTGCATATCTCACAGAACATGGTTTTAAAAGAGGTTTTGCTGACACCACTCTCTTCATACGAAAGGATAAGAATCATTTTGTTGTTGCTCAAATTTATGTTGATGATATTGTTTTTGGTGCTACTAATGATTCTCTTGCTCAATCTTTTGCAGATGAAATGAAGGCCATGTTTAAGATGAGTATGGCTGGTGAACTAACTTATTTCTTGGGATTGCAGGTAAAGTAAACGGATGCTGGGATTTACATCAACCAAGCTAAGTATGCACGGAATTTGGTCAAAAGATTTGGCCTCGACAAGGCTGCACATGCTAGGACACCAATGGCTGCTAATGCAAAACTAACAAACGATCCATCAGGTGAGTCTGTTGATGTTACCCTATACAGAAGCATGATTGGTTGTCTTTTGTACTTAACTGCTAGCCGACCTGATATTGCTTTTAGTGTGGGTGTTTGTTCTAGATTCTAGTCTAATCCTAAGGTCTCTCATTTAAATGCGGTTAAAAGGATTATAAAATATGTGGCTGGAACTTGTGATTATGGACTATTTTACAGCAAAGAGTCAAATCTTTCTCTTGCTGGTTTTTCTGATTCTGATTGGGCTGGTAATGCTGATGATAGAAAGAGTACAACTGGTGGTTGTTTTTATGTTGGTGCTAATCTTGTTGCTTGGATGAGTAAGAAGCAAAATTATGTTTCTTTATCTACTGCTGAGGCAGAATATATTGCTGCAGGAAGCTGTTGTTCATAGCTTCTTTGGATGAAAAAACTCTTGAGTGATTATGGAATATCACAGGATACCATAGTTGTTTATTGTGATAATTCCAGTGCTATAGATATCTCTAAGAATCATGTTCAACAATCTAAGACCAAACACATTGAGATTAGATATCATTTCATTAGGGATCTTGTTGAAAGGAAAATTGTTGCTCTTGAGTATATTCCTACTGAACGTCAGAATGCTGATATTTTCACCAAACCACTTGATAGATGAAAGTTTGAGACTCTTCGTCAAGTTATTGGTGTGATCCTTTGTCTTTAGTCATTCCTGACTTTATGGTCCTTGTGCTTCATTGTTCAATCTTTTGTGACCTTTGTTTCTAGGATTTACATTGCATAACATTTATGCATTTCATTCTAGGTTGTTTATTTCCTTTATAAAATAAAATTTAAAAAAAAATTTGCAAATTGTGTTTTTGCTATATTTTTCCTTGAATTTGAAGACAAGGTTGGTCAATCTAATTTTGCATAACATGTGTATGTACCTTGTTTAGCTTTGATGCACTATTCTTATTGCACTTTACTAGCTAAAGTTTTGTTGTGCATGTTGTGTGGGAAGATGCTATATTTGTTGATCACATGATCTTGATTTTGAAGTCTTATGTCTTTGATTGTCGAACTTGATCTTATTGAGAAAGGCATAAATAACCATCTCACCACTGTTTATTAGCCAATCATGAATACCTTAGTGCATATCATAAGATTCTGTGCTTGAGAAAGTGTAGCACATGCACAAAAAGAACATAAGGTGTAGCCTCTATTAAAATTGGTGTGTACATTATTGGGCTATAATAATATCACAATTCAAATAAAATGGTGTGTACATTATCCTGGCTATATTATTAAGTTTCTAATTTTTAAAAATTGAATATTAATTTGGAGGCAAATCAAGAAACTTATATGATTGCAAGCTTTTATTCTAGGAGATGTGGGAGTTATATGATGTAACTCTTTAAGGAATAGTCTCTTTCAAATTCATGTGATGGATTTTGTAGAAATTGTGATTGATCTCTATATGCATATCACCTCACATGTTTCTCAAACTTATGCTAGTTGCACACACTACACAAGTTATTCTTTGCTAAACTGTGTACATGTTATTGTGTATTTTTGGTCTTACCAACCAAGTTTGAAAATTTTTGGACATTGATGCAAAACATGTTTGCTTGTTTGAATTTTTTTTGGGATATTGAGAGAAAATCTTGTTTTGGGAGATCTGGGTTAAATACATGTGCTTTTGGAAAACATTTCATCTCATACTCATGCATTTTATTTGTAAAATCTAATGCTTTGAGGAGTTTTTGAACTAAAGTGCTTCGTTTTTCAAAAATTCAATTTTTCCAAAATTTCGATCAGTCGAGTATGTTTTTTCGATCGATCGAAAATGTTTTTAAAAACTCAGAAAAGTCTTTGGTTGGTTCGATCGGTCCAAATTTAGTTTGGATCAATCGAAGGTATTTTCGACTGATCGAGTGTAATTTTCGATCGATCGAAAATCGGGCTGAATGTTTTTTAAAAGGTCTTTTCTCACGTGACTCCTCACTTTTCAAAAATCTTTTCAAACACTTTTTTCTCCCCAACTACCGGTCAAATCATTTTTTGGTGATTTTCTCGTTTTCTTCCATTCTTTTTGCACCAATCATCTCTCCCAAGGCCGGTAAGTCCCTTTTGCCCCTCCTTTTGAATTTATTTTCAAGTTTCATGCATTTTTTCATGCATTTTTTGGGTTAATTTCGGCATTTATAGATTAGTCTTTTTGGAATTGTTTTTGAGTGTTTCTTTCTCAATTTAATCATGGGTTTTTGTGGGGACACTGTCTACAAGCACTACAAGTGATTTAATTTGATTATTTTTGAGTTTTGTGAAAATTTTGAAAATCTAGGGCTTGAAATTGATGAAATTGGGGATTTTGTTCAATTTGATATAAATTGATGAAATTGGCTTGTTAGATTGATTAATTTGATCATTAGATTGTGTTATTTAACTATTGTGATGATCAATTTCTCAATTTGTTGTGTTTTGAAAAATTGGGTTTTTCAAATTGGGTATTTTTGATAATAACTGCATGCTCAAGCCAATTTTGTGAATTTAGATTATTTTGAATTATGTCACTGCATTAGTACATGCATCATTTGCATATTTTGATCATGCACCATATAGAATTGATATTTCTATATTTTTTTTTGGCTGTGCTAACTTGCAGTCTGTCCTTGGTTTTTTGTTTTTGCTCTTCTCTTTCTGTGTCTCTCTTTTCTTTCCTTAGCACCATGCCTAGGAAAACTAGAGCCCATAGGACTTCTGACCCTTCACCTTCATTCGATAGTGATCGGTTTCCTAGTGAGAAGAACCAAGAGACCTATGAGACCCTTAATCTTAAGCGTCATATATGGGCTGAGCGTAGGGTCATTTTAGATGAGGTTGATCCTGAGGTGAGACGTAACTTTGAGTATCGGGGTTGGTTACCTTTGCTTGATTTTGAGCATCCTCCTCCTGCCACCTTGATTAGAGAGTTCTATTCGAACCTCTCTATCCACGTCTATGATAACAACACCTTGGTTAAGGTGTGGTTACGAGGTGTGGAGTATTGCATTACCCCTTCGGTAGTGTCTGATGCTCTTGGGGTGCCCATTGTTGATCATCCCGTCTTTCCTTATGAGAAGTCTCCTCCTCTTGATGATGTCATGTCTTACATCACTGGGTTTTCTATCCAGTGGGGTTCTGATTCTCGGATCACTTCTGCTGAACTTTCCGAGCTTCACTATCTTTTCTTTCGGATTGCGTGTCATTCTTTGTGGCCCATTTCTCATATCCACACCATCCCTCTTGAGCGATGTGTGTTTTTGTATGCGCTTGTTACTGATGCTCCTATCAGTTTTCCTCATTTGTTCCTTCGTTCTTTGAACGAGGTTCATCGGTCTAGTTCTATGGCTCATGCTTTATTCTTTCCTGTTTTTATTCATAGGATTCTTCTTCACCTCGGTCTTGGAGATTTTCCTGCTTCTGAGTCTGTACATGTTATTGCTCCTATAGGTGCTACCTTTTTGAGACAAAGAGCTGCTCAACTTCGAACTAGCTCTAAGCGTCCTAGGGTAGAGCCTTCTGGTGTCACTCCACCCCCTTCTTCTTCTACAGATGCTCCTGTAGTTGGGACGTCTGCTGATCCTGCTGCTGCTACTGCTGATGATGTTCCTCCACATTTTGATGAGGTTTCTGATCTTCGTCGGACCTTGGACACTGTCATGACCGTTCAGGCGGCGCATGGTCAGCTTTTGGTGGACATCCTTGATGAGCTACGTGCTTTGCGAGCGGATCTGGCGAGTTCTTGTCGTTCTCCTCCACCTCCTTTTGATGATGAGTGAGTGCCCTTTGGCAATTCGTCACAAAAAGGGGGAGTACATCTTGAGTACATCTTGGAGAGTTTTGTAGAGGAGATTTTTGTTTTAGGGGGAGTTTTGAGAGTTTTGAGCTTTTGTAGCTTTTTTGTGATACTATGGAGGTTGTGAAGTTATTAGATTGTATCTAAGCGCATCACTTTGTATTTACATTTTTGGCTTTTGTTAGGAGATATATTTTGAGATACATCATTTATGGATATGTTTCTTGTTTCACTATACTTCATTGCTTATTGATTTATATTTATGATGTTATTCATGATATATGTCTTTATTTTGTGTTATGTGAAATCAAGAAGTTCTTTTCTATATTCCTTGTTTCTTCCACACATGCGTTTATGTGTTTGTTAAGTGTTACAGGAATATACAGGTTGATTTAGTCGTGCTGCTGTCTATTTTGCAACTGTTAGTTAGTAGTTAGGTTGAATTTGTTAAGTGGCTTTTATTTTTGTAAAGGGTTATTTTAATTTGTAAACTTTGAGCATTTGTGTTAAGTCTGTGTTTTGTCACGGATTGCCAAAGGGGGAGTTTGTTAGGTTCTAAGAATTAGGAACTAATGTATTAGAACTTCAATTTGTATGTTGGCAAACCATGATTAAAACAATGTTTAGTCTTATGTTAGACTTGCTCAAAGTATGGGGTTTTATGTAAAGTTGGAATCGAGTTTACTGCAGAATTCACTATTAACTTTCTGCCTGACTCGATCGATCGAAAATCATGCCGAACGTTTTTCTGCAAAAAATTCCCAACTCAGCCCAAGCCCATTTAATGTATAGGGTTTTATGTTTGCCCTAAGTATATAAGGGAAAACCCTAGCCACGTTTTTAGAGTTCTGAATGCTGTGTTTGTGAATCTCATTGTGAGATCTAGAGGTGTTTGCCTTCACATACACTTAGGGTTTCCAAACTCGTGATTCATGAATAGAGCTTGGTAAATCATACAGTTGCAGAATCAAAGAGCTTTCAAGATATACAAGCAGGTGCGCTTGTGAATTGCTGAAAAATTCAAAGAAGGAGTCCGTGGTCTCGGAGCTGTCACGTGGTCGTGGTAGTAAGTTTCCTACGTTGGGTAGCAATAGGATGTTAGTGGTCTAAGTCTTATTGTGTAAACTTCGATTCTTTCATAGTAGATTCGCTTTTACCTTGAGGATAGCTAGGTTAAATCCTCCCCAGGTTTTTACCGGTGTGGTTTCCTGGGTCATCATATCATGTGTTATTTATTATTCCGCACTTTTACATGATTTGATATATTTGTGATAACCTAGATCTGTTTAAATTACCTAAGTTAATCACTTGGCTAATTCTCTAGGTTAATCTGTCGGCCTCTCTCTGTTTCGTCGCCTCTCTCTATTTCTGACCCAAAATACCAATCTAAATCATAATTAACACCCAATTTATTCTACAAATAAAAACCAAAATCCCTAAATTTTTAAATTTAAAACAGAGGTGCCCTTACAGTGAGTGGAGGCTTACGGTGATGGCAGAAGATTTGGGTGGCGTTGTTACAGTGATGGCAGAGGCGCCCTTCTCACTATCTCTGCCTCTCTATTTCTCTTTCTCTCTTTTCTCTCGATCGCTCTCTCTTTTCTCCGTAGCAATCTTTCTTTTTCTTTTTCTGTTTTTTAATCGGTTAGTTTCCTTCAGATCCGACTTCTTCAATTTCTTGCTTCTATTGGTCGCCACAGACTCATTCTGGGTCTTCCTAGACTGAGTCCGACCCAAGGACCTGCAGATCTCTGATTGCGCCTTCATTGCGAAGGTGAACTCACGCTTGTGACCCGTCCGAACCAAAGATAGCAACACAAACTCCTCCGAATCCGTACCATTCGCCATACACATACAAAGATCGATTCAAATCTGATTTTCAAAAAATTTTAAAAATTTGAGGAATTCAATAATATAGAGATCAAGAAACAAATACGTGAATCTTGAATTGGAAAAAGATTGAATTAAAGAACAAACCTGTAGCCTGGATTGAAGGGATTGAATATTCTTGAAGAAAAATATTAGGGTTCGTGAGAAGAGACAGAGAGAGAGAGAGAGAGTTTGGGGATATTGGAAGGGAGGGTACGGCTTCTTCATCTTGATTGGTCTCTAATGTTTTGGGTTTTAGTTTTTGATATCTCGATGTCTCTCTCCTTCTCCGTTCCCAGTATTGCAAGTTCTTTTTTGAGAGCACTATAAACCCTTTTTTTTTTTTTTTTTTTGAGAAGGACTGTAAGGCCTTTTAATCGTATTTTACTAACCGGTTAGTTTTTCTTTTATACCCAGAGCTCTTAATCGGTATTGTAGCGTTGCCAAACAATATAATGTATTGCTTTTTTTAAGTGAAATGTGTCTGAATTTTAAATAGGCAGTTATCCTATTTGTCAGCGCCTTCTTAATTGTAGGAACAAACTTTCTCTCAGCTTCTACTATTATATATAGATATAAATATAGATATATATATATATATATAGATAATAATAATAAAAACATTGGTCATTTATTGTGTTCAAGTATGTACTAGCCTCTGAGCACACGCTCACGTGCGTGCTCAAAGGCTCTTCTATTTTTGGGGTAAGGGTTAATTTAGAGCATTTATTATAATTTGGGATTATTACATTTTTTCGATCACAAAAAAACCTAAGGGTGTGATGAAAAATCATGTGTGGAGAAATAATTTTTCATCACACCCCTAGGTTTTTTGTGATCGAAAAAATGTAGTAATCCCAAATTATAATAAATGCTTTGAATTAACCCTTACCCCAAAAATAGAAGAGCCTCTGAGCACGCGCGTGAGCGCATGCTCAGAGGCTAGTATTCCGTAATTATTATCCATGTTTGCCCCTTTTTTTTATGCAGTAATGAACGCGTTATTGATTGGAAGATGATGCAATAATTTAGTATTAACCTTTAAGGGGAGGAAAAAATTCAGTCATCTAAATAAATCTAGCGCATATATTGAAAATGCATAATAAAATTGTAACAATAAAACTACTTACAAAATACATGTGATGACCTTTACAAAAGCTATTATGAAGAAGTTGATGAATCAATGTAGAAAATTGTAATATTTACATTAGGTAAAACTGTAAAATAATGTACTACATCTGAAACATAGAATAGGTGAACTTATTAATATTATGCCAGCTTCGATGTAGAAGTTGGTGGAGCAATGCTATTTGTTTCACATTCTAATTGCTTTTCAGCAGCATTTGCCATGAACCTATGATACAAAATGCATAAAAAAAAAATACCCTTAATTACGTGGGACATACTGATACATGGCTTGCATTTTTGGATTGGGATTTGGATGCTTCTACTCTTTTCTTTTTCTTTTTTGATGAGATGGATGTTTCTGCTAATTTTTACATTAGTGAGTATCCAATGAGTTTTAAATTGGCAGACTATTAGTATCAATGCTTATATTGTATTTTATAGGGTATGAAACATTTTTTATGGAGTAGTAAATTAATAAGATTTTTGTTAAAGGTAATGCTCCTAAAAAGATCCTAAAATTTAGTAACTAACTGATCCATGTTTTTTTTTTTTTCTTTTTTTTTCTTTTTGGTGTTGTTGATGTTGTTCTTTTTTTTCAACTTTTATGTATGGCAGTTATCATTTTTTTGTCTAATCCTAAAATATAGTTTTTTTAATCCTAAAATTTAGGCATTTACTACACATCCATAACATAAGTAAATAAAAGCTTAAATTGAAAATTTTATGGCAAGAGATACACGTTAATTGTATAAAACCACAATTGTATTTTGAGATTTTTTTTAATAGAGTATTAAATGGTACTTTAACCTTAACAAAAGGCTAATACAATTGGGAACTAATGATTAAAAGTATCTAGAAAAAAAAATTGTATAAAAACTTCATGATTGTTTGTTGAGAAGAAAAAAATAAGGGATAATTACAGTAAACCCACCTGTGCTATGGCCCGTTTTGACTTTGCCTACTCGTGGTTTAAAACTTTACACTTTGCCCACCTGAGGTGCCTTCCGTTAGAGATCTGTTACCCACCTCTCCCTTTGCCGTTAGAAAAACACATTTTTACGAAAAAACAAACATAACAAAGATCAAAAAGTTAAAATTTTTTATTGCTTAAGAACTTTCTCTTGTTCAATGAGTTATTCAAACATGTATTGGTTTAAATCTTTACTCTGAGTTGTTTCTTTGCCTAAAAAGTAATCTCCTTTTATGTCTCTCTCCTCTAAAAACAAAAAATAACAGAGAAAACTCAAACAAATAAGATCAAAGAGGGGGGTTTTGTAGCTTGGGTTCAAGAACACACTTGAAAGTGCTCTACTCTAATTTCACAAAATTCCTTCCAGACACTTTCAGTCATTCACAAAAATCATACACGGCTTTCACCTTAGTTCTCTCTCAAACCTTAAACCAAAACCAAAGCAAACCCCTCTTAGAAACCCAGACCCACGACACCTAGCAACACAAACACAGACCCGCAGGAACTGACATTCAAAACCAAAACCAAAACCAACGGTGTCCTAATCTGAATCCCAACTCCAACCCCAACCCCAACCCAAACAGCAAGAGCAAGAAGAAGAAAGGTGGACCCATTTCCATGGATCACGTGCTTCTGGCATTGCAGGAGACCAAGGACGAAAGGGATCTCAGAATCCGAGCTCTGTTCGATTTCTTCGATGCTGCCAACCCGGGATACTTGGACTATCCCCAGATCGAGGCTGGACTCTCGGCTCTCCAAATACCCTTACACTACAAGTATGCTAAGGATCTCTTCAAGGTTTGGGACACACCCACAGCAAAGAAAATAAGATAGCAGTGAGAGAGAGGTGGATCGAAGTCACAGTCGGAGCCAAACTCGAAGGAACCCATCGCCACCATTAACGACCATGGTTCTTTCTCTCACCTTTGCTGGAACTCATTTGAAACCCTTTAATTCTCTCCTGCTACTTTCAATCTGAGAATGAGATTGGGTTTTATGTTGGGTTTGGTTTTGGGCGTTTGTTAATGGTGGGTTTGGGTGAATTTTGCAGAGGGTTTTCTTGTGTTGGATTGTGAATTAAGTTTTGGTATGATAAAGGGGTTCTTGTAAAATTTGGTTCAAAATTTTGAGTTGTTGTGAAATTGTTGATATTGTTATAGATTAAAAAATAATTTCATTGAGCTATTTGATTGGTGTGTTTTTCCTCCAATTTGTTCTCATTGAAGTTCATGATCAATGAAAAATTCTAACTTTTTGATTCTTGTTATATTTGTTTTTGTCTAAAAATGTGTTTTTCTAACGACAAACGGAGAGGTGGGTTACGGAAGGCTAACGGAAGTAACCTTGAGTGGGCAAAGTGTAAAGTTTTAAACCACGGGTAGGCAAAGTCAAAACGGGCCATAGCACAGGTGGGTTTACTGTAATTATCCCAAAAAATAAATAATACTATAAAGTATTATTAAAGGTGGTTTAACAAAAACCCAATAGGAATAATAATGAACTTTTATTTTAATTCGTCAATGCCGTTCTTCTAAATTTTTTCATTGAACTAAAGTACACTAAATGTAGTTTAAGTTCATAGCAATAGGAACAGCATCCAAATTCACGTTTAAGTTCAAATTCATTCCGAGTTCATAGTAATGTTGCAGCAGATACACTTTTCTTTTGGTGTTGTTATTGTTTTTAAAAAAATTTAATAACATTTATCAATTTTTGTTTAATCCTAAAATTTTGTTTTTTAGTCCTAAAAGTTAGCCACTTACTACACATCCATAACAAAAGTTAAAAATAGTTTAAATTTCAAATATATCAACGACATCAACAACCTTTAAAATTGAGAAAAAGGTACGTAACATTTTTTATGAAGTACTAAATTAATACTTATGGAAAAAAATTTAAATTGAATTTGACAAAGAATTATACAAATGATAAATATAGTTTCTATTACAAAAGAAATTTTTTTTACAACAATTTCTTAGATAACAACCACTTTATGTGAGGTTTAAGACATAAAATAATTCTTGTAAAGTCTCTCACCCGAACTTATCTAATATTCCATTCCAATGACTCCTCAATGCATTCCAAAAAATTTGTGCGTAAGTGAACCTGAGAGAGATAAAAGAATTAGGGTTAAACCAAGTATTTAAAAAAAAAAAAAACTTTAATCAACAAACCAAACTTAATATGTGTGTTATTAAAGATAATAACATACGTTTGTTAGAGTCTGTGTTTGATTTAAATTTTGATGAGATCATTTTTCTTGAAAATCCCATTAAAATTGTTTAGAATAAAGATAAAGATTTTTTAGAATTTAACTCTATCATAGACTCTTTAAAATCTTATCACCACATCATCAATGAACCAAACAAAGAAAAAATATTTTTTTAAAAAAAGGAAATAGGACGTGAAAAGAAACTGAAAAAAGAAGAAAAAGTTCAAGTCATCCGTCATTGGCCTTGTCTTTAAACACAGTCAGAAAAAGTTCCTTCACCTAGTTTTAGAATCTAAATTAGATACCAAATACCAATTTCTTCAAAATCTCAATCTCACTCACAAAAATTTAACACGCTCCTCAGTCATTGGCCTCTCTTTCTTGGCCTTGACATATAGCTTTCTAGTTATTTCCTTAATAACATGATGAAGACAAACTTGATCCTCTAAAAAAATAGCGTAAATTAAAAATAAAAATAAAAAAACCCAAAAGAGAGTTTGCAAAAAGAAAAAGAGAGAGCCTTACCAATATCCTTTCTCAAGAGTCAAGAAGCCAGTTCAAGCATAAATCCTCTTGTTTGAAATTTCTATGTCAAGCATGGCCCATAGGTAATAAGCAACCATCAAACACCTTTGAATCCTAATACGAAGAAGAAAAAAAAAAAAAGTGAGGAAGGAAAAGGAAATAATAGTTGATCATTTAAACTCAAAGAAAGCCAATCATAAACAAAAGAAAAGAAAACAAAAAGGAACTTGCAAAAGATAGAACTTGAAAATTTGTTGGAATCTCTGACAGTAAATGTCTGTAATCTAAAGAAAATAAAAGAAGGATATAGAGCTAAACTAAATGTCTTGAATATGAAGAAGAATGAGAGATAGAAACTGCAAAGCGTACGTGAGTTTGTGGGTCTTAAAGTGTAGGAGTTTTAATTTACATATTTATCCTCGTTAGTTGAAAATTTGTAAGTGAGTATGATGAGGGTATTTTAGGCATAAAAAATGAGGAATCCAAACAGGGAAAACCCCTTAAATAATAGTATAGATATATATATATATATATATATATATATATATTTGTTTCTCACATATAATGACTCTTTAACCATTGGTTACCAAACAGTATTATTTATAACATTGTCTTGTAGTACAATGAAGTTAGAGTTAACGGTTCAAAAGACGTTCTTTCACGAAAGAAAAACGAGACTAGGCCACAACAAGAAGTTAAGAAAAACGAGACTAGGCCACAACGAGACTAGATGGTCATGAAGAATGGGTGGGATTCAAACCTAGATTTTTGATACTATAAAAGATTGAAACCCAAACCTCACCCACCAATTCTATTCATTTTAAATTATGTCATTTGGACCCAAACAACACTCCGGGTCTAGTTTCAAGACCAAAAAAGAAGACACTGGGGTGCGGTTGTATATAGCTTTGGGCCTATTATTTCCAGTATCCTTGGACCCATTTATGACATTTTGGAATTGGATCCCGGAAACACCAGGATTTACAAAAATTTTGGAATTTGCAGATCTTGTAATGAGAGCCTTTTTTTTTTTTTTTTATAGATAATATCCCTTGAAGAGTACTTGAAATAAATAGAGAGAGTCAATTTCATATTTTGAATTTTATTTTATGAATCTAACATTATACAAAGTATAACGTCATTTTAACATTTAAATAATGTGACCCTAGTTGCATCTTACATATATAATATTCAATCTTAATGAAGAAATCGATCAGTTTCCAATTCAAGAAAAGAATCAATGAATGGTCAGAAGTGAAAACAAAAAATATGAGTAAAATATATACTTTGCATGTCTTGAATTTAAAATAGTCCCTGCCTCTACACTTGATGGGCCTCTTTCTGTACATTAATGTACAATGTGAAAACCCATCACATGCATCTCTCTTTGAGCTTTAGTTGACGACCTTGAGTTCCATTCACTCCCCCGTGTATCCTTCCTAATAAATTATTTTCCTCAAAAAACAACATGAAGCAAATATATGTTTGCTTTGTCTTCTGTGATGATTAGCAGCAAAACTTGTAAGTCATTTTTATTCTAACTAATCCCGGTCACGCAATGTATGGAAATATATTATTATTTTAAAATGTGATATAAAATGTATACTCAGGGGCGGTTTGATGCATTTGGGGTTCTAAGGCGAAAATTGATTATCTTGTTTTTGATACAAAATTACTAATAATTAACATGAACTATGTAGAATTAAAAAAAAAAATTATAGACAGAAAAAATTTGACAAAATTTTTCATACTTGTTAATGTGACAGAATGATAGTGGTAAGTAAAAGAGTGTGATAGTGATAGATTTAGATAAGAACCAATAAAAGTTTACTAACTAAACTTGTATTATTATTCTTTTTTTTTTAGAAGTGTAACATTCACAATATTTTTTACAACAAATTCTAGATTTTAAGTTGCTTTTTTTTTTCTATTTGAAAATATCATTATAATTATTATTTTTTTCCCAACAATAACAGGTTGTAACAACTTGCTACTTAGCATTACTTGTAAAAGTGTTGTGAAAAATATTGTGGATGTTACATTTTTTTCTATTTTTTATTTGCTTTTCATTTGGTAAAAAAATATTATTTTATTTATTAATTATAAATAACCCTCTTGGTTAAAACTTGGAGGCCTTTTTTTTTACTTGGGGCCTTAGGCGACCGCATCTCTTGCTCCACCATTCAGCCGGCCCTGTGTATACTTTATTTTCAAAATTTTATTGCAAACAATTTGTTCTTCCTAAAAATTAAACAGTTTCTAAATATAATTTCTATATCTCTATTTTCTAAATATATAATATTATTATTTTAGTGTTTTTGATTGATAATATTCTTTTTTGAAGTAATCCATAGTCTTCTAACTATTGTTATTACACATTATATTTTTTTAATTTCTTTTAGTACAACTAAAATTTTTAAGTTTCAAAATTTCGAATTTTAAGTTTCAAATAAATATCTAAATAGAAGGATGGAAACATCAAATAATTTTGACTATCTTATTCTCTACCTCAATAATTGACCCACCATGTTTTTTTATTATTATTATTATTATTATTTTTTTCAAATAGGTAGATGGTCAGAAAGGGCACTATAAAGAATTTTGGCATTTGGGAGGGATTTAAAACTCAGATATAGCACATTATAAAGAATACTATTTCTATTGGGTTATCATTTATCACTTGAAACCCAAGCTTGATCCACCAATTCTATTACTTTTAAATTATAGCATTTGGACCCAAACAACACTCTGGGTCTAGTTTCGAGCCCAAAAAAAAAAAAATAAATAAAAAAAGCACTGGGGTGTGGTTGAATATAGCTTTGGGCCTATTATTTCCAGGATGCTGCCTTTGTAACTTGGGAGTTGGGACTAAAAAGTCATCTAAAAGACTACAAATGATGCTGAGGTAGTGCTTTCCTCGGTTAAGTGACTCCTATTATCCTAATCACTTGCATCCCTAAGATGTTGAATAATGTTATAGTTTATGACATGTCAAATCCACAAAACGGCATGGCAGAGTTAGGGCAATCCTATGTTCCAATTAGAAATCCAATGTTGTGTAGTTGGCACCTGCCTTTTTAATTTTTTTTTTTTTTTTCTCTTTCTTTTTCTCAACAAAAATTGTAAGGGACTAAGGTTTAATAACATCAAAAGATAGGAGAAAGGGTATATTTTTTGTATTTCCGAAATATTTTATAATTTTCTTGTATTTATATGTCATTAAATTGCTCACTTTCGGTGGTGGTAGCTCTGCCATTTTAACTTCATGGTTATTCATTATACATATGTAGGAAAAGTTGAAAAAGTAAAAAAAATAATAATTAAAAAATAAATAATAATAATAATAATTTTTTTATTTAAAAAAAAACCCTAGAATAAGGATGAAGTAACTCAAATAACTTCACCATTTCTTAACTTTAAATTATGTTTTTTCACAATACTTCTTAATATACTTTCAAGGATGAAATATAACTCAAATAAGAATATCTTGTAGAAGATAGAGCATGCCTTGAAAAAACTTTTCTGCTTGTCATAATATTGTTCCTATTATATGTCACTAAAGAGCTCCTTCAAACTAGTGAGATTATATTTTTTTTCCCTTTTTTTTAATATGGAATTAGATCAATCAAATTATAAATTTTATTTGTAATTGTACAGTATGGTATGATAAACATGGTCTCAATGATATCTACAGTTATTTTGTACTATTGTTAGAGCTGTTCACAGGCAAAAGGCCCACAAATAATTAATTTTTTCTAAGATAGCTTGATCCTTCATGATTTTGTTAAAGAATTTTTGCCCAATCACATGCTTGACATTTTGGATCCTGCTCTAAATTTGGAAAAAGAAGATTTTGTTAAACGGCAGCGACTAGTTTACAGTATCAGCATACACTCGGCAAACTAAAGTAACTAACTTCATACAAAACGACAACATAGTAATTAAAGGCTACAACCAACGACTTGTAGTATAATTCCAACACTAGGTAGGTTGTTGTATGAATTCAATCTACTGCACGACTTGTCGCTTGACTGTCCTTCAGTCTTCACAATTTCATAGATTTGCCATCTAATAGTGCCTCCAAAAATCAATGACTTCGATCTTGTCAACCTGATGAGAGAAATTTCAAGAAATTGGGCCTCTCTCAGAAAAGTTAATGGGTTTCTTAATTATTTGAAACCCAACCTAAGTCCTGATGGACCTCCACTGCTTCCCATCTAGCCCACATTAAGTCAACTCAAGTACCAAAATCTAATTTATTTTCTTTCACCACATCCATCCAACAATAGACAACGTGGTGGTGATAGGAATAATCTATCATATTTCGGCTACATGTAATATCACCTTGTTTAGATGCAAAGGATATAGACAATAAATTTGTTATTCTTGAAATAAATTTGTGTCCCTGCTGATAGGGGCAAAACTACAGCCAAGGGTGCGGTGGCCGTGGCCCTCACAAGAGTTTTTAAAAATCCTTTATAATAGATAGTATTAAAAATAGGAGTTGTCCCCAGCAAAAATTCCTAATTTCGCCCCTATCTGCGGATAATAATCAATTTAAGCATTGATATCTTTCCTGCTATGTTAGAAATTTCTTTCATGAATTGGAATATCAATGGATTGGAATATCGTAGGCAATGAAAATGTAGAACAATCAATGTGGGACTTGCAAGACCCTTCAATCCATCATGCACAAAACACGGCCCCTTGTACAAGGGTTAGCTGTGGACCTTGCCTCATTCAATCTCATAGGTAGTAAGGTGATCTATGTAATCTAACAATGGCAGGTTAGATTACTCTTACACATAAAAGCCAGATAAATATATATGTCCCATAACTATTTATATAAATCAAAGGCACGTCCATTTCATACACAATTTCACAATTTGGTGAAGTTGTATACTATTGAGTGATGGATACTTTTTATCCATTTTTTTTTAAATGGTTTACAATCAACCATTTCAACAAATTATAAAAATCGGTGTTAATGTGGCATTTGGTATATTTGACATTTAAAATTGACCAAGGTTACAAGCTTTAGAAAATATTGAATGAGGTAGATAGGAAGATTTCTCCACTTTGTTCCATTATCAAATGCCCCTTTTCAAGTAGAGGAAAAAAAATGAAAAGAACGAAATCTCTCTAATCCCTCTTGTCCTCCTAATCTTTTGGATTAGTTATGATCTGTACCACATGGGTCAACCCTCTGCTATGAAAAAAACAGAACCCAATAGAATAGGGATGAAATTAAGTCTAAAATATTATGATTAGTATCATGTTGACTATATTATTTTCTTATTTTGTGGACATCACGTAGATTTGGGCCACCACGCCATGAAAATAAAATTCACCTCTTATTTGAATTTTTTGTTATTTTCAATAAAGATATTCAAAATTCTAATCTCTTGTTTCTTGTTATAACTATAAAAAGATTAAAAAAAAATTAAAAACCTTAACAACAATGCAATTAATTAAGGATTCAATGTGGGTTCTAGTTAGTTCAATTGATAAAATCGCTAATAGTTGAATAAGACATCTGAGGTTTAATTCCTGCCAATACCAAAAATCGATTGATGTCTTAATGTAAAGATAAAGAGCGCAATTATCAGAAATGGACATCGTTGGTTGAAACTTTACAAAAATAAAATAAAATTAAGGATTCGATCAAATTCATTATACGAAGCATGCTAAAATGTCCTAAGCCATTAGTAATTTTTAAGGGGGAAAAATAATAAATTTGTTTTGTTAGAGTTTTGTTTTGGAAGAGATGATGGGTTATGTTTTCAAAAAATTGGGCCTCTCTTAGAAAAGTTAATGGGTGTTTTATTCAAAACCTAGCGTAAGTTCTTCTTCAACCAAACTCTACTGAAATAGATTAGCCAATGATAATTACTCTATAATTGGAAAGTCCTGAAGGGCCCATCTAGTTCACGTTAAGTAAACTCAAGTATGAAAATATATTCTTATTAAAAAAATCAAAATGATAATTGCTTTGTAATTGAAGCAATTTTTTTTTTTTTAGTTGCTATGTTAGAAATTTCTTCATTGGTATATGATGGATTGGAATATTGTTCACTGTGAAAATTTAGAAAAATGAATGTGGCCATATGGAGACTGGAGACCCGTCGATCCTTCATGCACGACACCCTGTACGTGGGTCTATGCATGTAATATCAACTCTAAATATGAACCTTGACTTATTCATTCTCATAGATGACCCACGTAATCTGACAAGGGTGGGTCAGAAGTCCATCAATCTTGCAATTCAACCGTAAATCCTTTACATGAGAACAGACTTGTTTCCTAGATTTCACATATCTTTCATTAGACACTGGGAAGAGAGAGTATCGGTCAAGCATCTCGTCTACCTTATCTTAATGTTTGGGTTCTAGTAGTGTGGGATGCATTAGTACTAAGGTTGGCAGGATTATCTAGTTGCGAATATTACTTTGATACTCTAGTTCTATTTGTCTTTTGGTATTGTACCGTATGACCGTGTTTAGGTCATGTAATTTTATGATGATTTTGATTTTATTTTGTTATATCTATTTGGTATTTGGTTTTATATTCTTCCATTGCATTGTTTTGTGCTTGGACATGCATTAATCTGTCATTGTTGTACTTACTTGCTTACATGTTTGGATGATTATAACTTTACATTATTGATCATTGTTGACATAGTCTCTATGGTTGTCTGGTGTTTGATCAAGTTGCATTCATGCATACCATTCATATCATACTTGATCGTAGTGTACTTGTTACTTATTCCTGCCTTTATACTTACTATTTTAAACTTTAGGGTTTAACCTATTTTATGCAAGTGTTTCAGGTATTGGTTCTAAGTTCTAGTTCTTGGTTTTAGTCTTTAGAGTTTTAGTGTGTCCTTGTTGGTCTTAGGGTTCCAACTCACATTACGGTTGTGTTTGGCATTGGCTTAAAAAGCCAGTTTTTTTTTTTACTATTTAGTTTAATTTTGATACTATTCATGGCCCCATTCTTCTTTTTGGCACTATTCATGAGTTTCACTGTACTATTTCAACTACTCTTTAGCTTTATCTATAGTAGATTCAACAAAATATTTTCAGTTTCAGCTAAATAAGCTATTTTCAAATAGACTCTAAGTCTAGAGTCTGTATAGGTGTGTTTTGTCATTTAATAGCCAAAAGGGGAGATTGAGAAGTAATGCTTTATTGTTGGATTAATTCAGTGACAAAAGTTTGTAAGTAATGATTTTAATGTTGATGTATTGTTTTCAAGGTTTTCATGTATTTTGGGGTGGAGTACTTGAGACTCTCCTTGAAGAATTGAAGCAACATCAGCCAGTGATCTCGTGACCTGGAAGGCGACTTGCTCGTGATCTAGCTTGCATGCGAGATCCACGTGGCAGGTACTTTTGATGAGAGTGTAGACGTGAACCTCATGACCTTAGGGGGTGACTAGGTCTTGAGCTGCACCATCTTTGTATTCTATTATGTACCTATCCACTACACATCTACCAGTGCACACACATACAAAACTGTGAGGCGTGCCAAGCACTTGTATGAAAAGAGAGAGCTTTTCCTTGAGAAAACTCAATTTCCCATCTTTCTTTTCCATTTCTTTCATTGTATTGATAGAGATTTTGTAATCCCCTTCCTCATTGACAAACACAAACCTTGTGAATGAGAGAACATTCGAGTTTTATATGACCAATCACACCACAATGGTGGCAAGAAAGAACAAATTTAGATCCATTCAAATCCCTAGGATGAGGCCAAAACAAAGGTTTTGACTTAATAGCGTTTCTCTCTACTTTATGATTTCTTTTATAAAGAGGTATGTACACAGATTTATCTTTAGAGATAGAACTCATAATAGGCACAAAATCAGGTTTCACAACAAGATTGGAACAAAGATTATCTTCCTTTTTATCATTAGGTTCGAAAATCAAACACTTGGCATGAATCTTAAGAGATTCATTTTCATATTTAAGATCATTAACGAGTTCGTTAAACAAAATAAATTTAGAATTTAAGTCCAAACATTCAAACTCTTTTAATTTTTCAAGAGAATATTCAGCTAGTTTCTTATACATTTCAACCAATTTGATGGATTCATTGAGTTTAGCAATCAAACCATCATTTTCACAAAAAAACTGCTGAATTTCTCTTCAAATTTCAAAGCTTTTTTCTTCAAGAGTTTGACATTAACAATTTTAACAACACTTAAGGAGTCATGCAATGTATCATCATAAGCATAAGGATAAACACTCATAGAGGCATTTTCACAAACACAGGGCATGTAACATTTAACATCATCAACAACATACAAAGAAGCATTATCCATAACAATTAACACAAAGGGTCAAGGATCACACTTAGGAAATTAAACAAAAACATGTGTACCCGCTCTGATACCTACTAAAAGCTCACTAGTATAAATACTAGAGCTAGTTTAGACCCCAAAATTTTAATTTTGGCTTGATTATTTTTAATCTAAACACACTTAATGTGGAATATATGTGATTAGCAAATTAATTAATCAAAGCACTCAAAAATTGCATGGATGAACATATATGTCCAAGGAAAATATGTAAAGGGCAGTAGGGAAAAGAGTAGCAAACTTAGGATAACACGTGATGTGTTATCAAAGAGGAAAACCAAAGAACTCATCGTACAACCCTTTTTACGACCCTCCAAGCCGAAATGATCCACTAGTGAATAAGTTATACAAGAATACCAAAAAGACCATCGAAGCCTAATCTACCCAAAGTACTTAAACTCTCCAAGCTCTAGTTACCAATGGACTTCTTAGAGTTTTGTCTTCGCTAGCTTCTCGGATCCCGCAATACAGCCCAATTTCACTGTCAAGTCTCACTAGCTTATTTTGACAAAGAGTGAATGTTTCCTAAGCTCTAAAATACTCTCCACACTTTGAATAGGTATGGGTTATATTCAGGTAAAATCTCTTCTCAAGGTATAACAATGGGAGAGTGGAGGAGAAGAAACTATTAAGCAATTTTCACTTAAGGATTAGTATCTCTCTCTAAAAGGTTGGTGTTGTGAAAACCTCAATTTCTAGGGATTTCTATCTGATAGTCTCCTTACAATTTTAAAGGTATTGAGGGTATATATAGTGTGGGTAAAGAGTAGGAGAGTCACACTTAAAATCCCAATTGTCAAAGTTTCTCGCAGGTCACTCACGAGTTGGCCAAGTTGCGAGTTACTCGCGAGACATCCTGACTCTTGAACTTTCACATGTGCTCTTGACATAGCCTTTTACGGGTTTTGCAATCCCAAACCAATCGCGAATTCAACTATTTTGATCAAATTTTCTCCACTTAATACTAAACCCATTATAATTAAATCCCACTGTAAGCTCAAATAGTGTAAACCACTATTGCTTGTTTAGACCCCCAATTCTTAATTACGGCTTGATTAATTTTAAGCTTAACACACTAGATGCAGAATATACATGATTAGCAAATTTATTAATCAAAGCACTCAACAATTGTATGGATGAACAAATAAGTGCAATGCTAAAATTGAAAGGGCAGTGGGTAAAAGAATAGCAAACCCAAGATAACACGACAATGTGTTATCGAAGAGGAAACCGAAGCACTCGGTGGAAAACCTCTTCACGACCTTCCAAGTTGAAATGATCCACTAGTGAATAAGTTGAAGTACAAGGATACCAAAAAGACCTTCCAAGCCTAATTTACCCAAAGTATTTAAGCCCTCCAAGCTCTAGCTACCAACGGACTTCTTAGAGTCTGTCTTCACTAGTTATCTAGATCCCGCAATGCTACCTGATTGCATCGCCAAGCCTCACCACCTTATTTTGGCAAACACCCAATACATCCCAAGCTCCAAAATACTCTCTACGCTCTGAATAGGTGTGAGTTGTATTTTGGTATAAATTTCCTTTCAAGGTATAATGATGGGAGAGGGGAAGGAGAAGAGACAACAAAGGAATTCTCACTTAAGGATGAGTAGCTTACTTTAAAATGGTGGGTGTTGTAGAAACCTTTTTAGGGTTTTCTTCTGAATAGCCTCCTTACAATTTTTTGGGTAATGAAGGTATATATAGTATGGGTGAAGGGTAAAAAAGTCACACTTAAAATCTTCCAGGTAGAGAATCTCGCAGGTCATTCGTGGATTAGCCAAGTCGCGAGTTACTCACGAAATCCATCTTGGCACTTGACTCTTCAGCTTCCTACATGTGCTCCTCACATGGCCTTTCGCGGGTGCTGAGCCCCAAGCTAGTCGCGAGCTAAGTCCCGAGATTAACTGTCTTGAGCAATTTTCACCAACTTAATACTAAACCCATTACAATTAAATCCCACAAAATACAAGGAAATAAATTAATGCAATTACAATACTTTTTGTCACAGAATAAAGCCAACATAAATGTTATATGAAAAACCATAACTTAGTTATATGAAAAACCATAACTTAACACCCACAAAATACAAGAAAATAAATTAATGAAATTACAACACTTTTTAAATTTGATATCTTTAACCATAACCATAACTCGTAGAAATATGATATCTTTAAATCCAATTTTAAATTTGAGTCCAATTAGAGTAAGGAATCAAAGGAAATTGGGTTGGACTTCTTTAATTTCATAATGGCCCTGTAAAAGCAAAGCCCATTTGCCTTCTTCTTTGCACAAATCCGCTCATTAATTTCATTCTCCTAAAATGGACTTATTCACACATTAGAATACAATTGAGCTTGAAATTAATTATTCAACATTATTCCAAAACCAAATATAAAATGCATGAATCAACTCAAAATACATATGATAGTGCTTTCTAGTAATGATATAAACATGCAAAATTAAGCACTTGTATGAAAAGAGAGAGCATTTCCTTGAGAAAAATCAATTTCCCATCTTTCTTTTCCATTTCATTCATTGTATTGATAGAGATTTTGTAAACCCCTTCCTCATTGACAAACACAAACCTTGTGAATGAGAGAACATTGGGGTCTTATATGACCAATCACACCACAATGGTGGCAAGTAAGAACAAATTTAGATCAATTCAAATCCCTAGGAGGAGGCCAAAACAAAGGTTTTGACTTAATAACCTTTCTCTCTACTTTATGATTTCTTTTATGAGGAGGTATGTACACAAATTTGTCTTTAGAGATAGAACTCATAATAAGCACAGAATCAGGTTTCACAACATGATTGCAACAAAGATTATCTTCCTTTTTATCATTAGGTTCGACAATTAAACACTTGGCATGGATCTTAAGAGATTCATTTTTCATATTTAAGATTATCAACAAGTTTGTTAAACAAATTATGTTTAGCATCTAAGTCCAAACATTCATACTCTTTTAATTTTTCAAGAGAATGTTCAACAAGTTTCTTATACATTTCAACCAATTTGTTGGATTCATTGAGTTTAGCAATCAAATCATCATTTTCACAAAACAACTTGCTAAATTTCTCTTCAAATTTCATAGCTTTTCTTCAAGAGTTTGACATCAACAATTTTAACACCACCCAAGGAGTCATGCAACATATCATCACAAGCATGACAATAAACACTTATACAGGCATTTTCACAAACACATGGCATGTGACATTCAACATCATCAACAACATGCAAAGAAGCATTTTCCATGGCAATTAACACAAAGGGTCAAGCTTCACACTTAGGTAATTAAACAAAAATAAGTGCACCTGCTTTGATACTTATTAAAAGCTCACTAGTATAAATACTAGAGCTAGTTTAGACTTGAAATTTTTAATTTTGGCTTGATTATTTTTAATCTAAACACACTTAATGCGGAATATACATGATTAGCAAATTAATTAATCAAAGCACTCAAAAATTGCATGGATGAACATATATGTGCAAGGAAAATACGTAAAGAGTAGTATGGAAAAGAATAGAACCTAGGATAACACGTGATGTGCTATCAAAGATGAAAACCAAAAAACTAGACATAAAAACCTCTCTGCGGCCCTCTAAACCGAAATGATCCACTAGTGAATAAGTTGTACAAGGATACCAAAAAGACCATCCAAGCCTAATCTACCCAAAGTACTTGAGCTCTCCAAGCTCTAGCTCCCAATGGACTTCTTAGAGTTTTTTTTTTTCACTAGCTTCCCAAATCCTGCAATATAACCCGATTTCACTACCAAGCCTTACTAGCTTATTTTAATTTCTCTCTACTTTAGGATTTCTTTTATATGGAGGTATGTACACAGATTTGTCTTTAGAGATAGAACTCATAATAGGCACAAAATCGGGTTTCACAACAAGATTGCAACAAAATTTTCTGCCTTTTTATCATTAGTTTTGACAATTAAACACTTGGCATGCATCTTAAGAGATTCATTTTCATATTTAAGATCATCAACAAGTTTTTTAAACAAAATAAATTTAGAATTTAAGTCCAAACATTCAAACTCTTTTAATTTTTCAAGAGAATATTCAGCAAGTTTCTTATACATTTCAACCAATTTGTTGGATTCATTGAGTTTAGCAATCAAACCATCATTTTCACAAAAAAACTGCTGAATTTCTCTTCAAATTTCAAAGGTTTTTTCTTCAAGAGTTTGACATTAACAATTTTAACACCACCCAAGGAGTCATGCAATGTATCATCACAAGCATGAGGATAAACACTCATAAAGGCATTTTCACCAACACATGGCATGTTACATTCAACATCATCAACAACATGCAAAGAAGCATTATCCATAACAATTAACACAAACGATCGAGGATCACACTTAGGTAATTAAACAAAAACATGTGTACCTGCTCTGATACCTACTAAAAGCTCACTAGTATAAATACTAGAGCTAGTTTAGACCCCAAAATTTTAATTCTGGCTTGATTGTTTTTAATCTAAACACACTTATTATGGAATATATGTGATTAGAAAATTAATTAATCAAAGCACTCAAAAATTGCATGGATGAACATATACGTGCAAGGAAAATAGGTAAAGGGTAGTAGGGAAAATAATAGCAAACTTAGGATAACACGTGATGTGTTATCAAAGAACCTGCAAAAAGGTCACGTGAGAAGCAGATGTTGGAAGTTGAAGAGTTAAGTGATAGGCTACATTTCGCGAATATTTCGCAAGAAAGACTATCTCGCGAGATACCCGCGAAACTCTTTGCCTGGAAGATTTTAAGTGTGACTTTTTTACCCTTCACCCATACTATAAGTACTCTCATTACCCATTAAAGTAAAAGTGGTTATTGAGAGAGAAAACCCTAGATAGGTTTCTACAACACAACACACCCACTTTTTAGAGAGAGCTACTCATCATTTAGTGAGAAATCATTGTAGTCTTTTCTCCTTCTCTCTCCTATTGTTATACCTTGAGAGAAGATTTGTACTTAAGCACAACCCACACCTACTCAAAGTGTAGAGAGTGTTTTGGAGCTTGGGAAGCATTGAGGATTTGCCAAAAAAAACCGGTGAGGCTTAGTGGATGCAATTAGGCAGTATTGTGGAATTCGAAAAGCTAGTGAAGACAAGACTCCAAGAAGTCCTTTGGTAGCAGGAGCTTGAAGGGTTCAAGTACATTGAGTAGAATAGGTTTGGAGGGTTTTTTGTTATTCGTACACTCCAACTTATTCACTAGTGGATCGATTGTGACCTGGAGAGTCACGGAGAGGATTTTCACCGAGTTCTTTGGTTTCCTCTTTGATAACACATCTTGGTGTTATCTTGTATTTGAATTTCTCTTCCCTTACTCTTTAAACATTATATTTATTGTTGCTTGCTTGCTTATGGCTTAGAGAGTAATTCCGGTGATTGCGCTTCATTTACTCTTGATCCGCACTTAGATAAGTTAGAGTAAAAGCAATTAAGGCGTAACTTAAAATTGGGGGTCTAAACAAGCGTTAGTGTTTTCACACTAACTGAGCTTTCACTTTTATTCAGAAATATTGAAAATATAGATGTCTAATTTGATAACATCCATAAGATTAGGAATGAGTCTAATTGTTTTCTATGATTCAGGAAAACTCTTTTTTATTTCCTTTCAAATTTATTGTTGAAAACCAGTAGCCTATTTGATAATTTCATCCTAACCAAAGGCTACACACTGCTTCAAATACAGCCAAGAAACAAGGAAGTGAATTCCGTACCATACCGGCCGGTACGGCCGGTATATACCGTACCGGCCAAGGCACCGGTACAGATAGCCCCCTTGTTTCGTACCGGAAAAGTACCGGTCATACCGGCCGCGTACCGGTCGTACCGGCGAAATCCGGTTGTTTCAGCCGGTAAATGGATACCGGTCCGAAACAAGAAATGTTTTTTTTTTTTTTTGGCAGTTTTTTAAGGGCAGGATGGTGCAAATCTGAGTAAGCTAAGAAATCCCAGCAGAAAGAAAGAGAAAAATGAAAGAAAAATGCACAATAGCTTTGCAAAATGAAGTTAGAATCACCTCTTCTTCAAGACTTCGACTTCATTATTCTTCACATTTTTCTTTTACCATCTTTAAAGAACTCAACGATGACCGGTTTTCTTCTTCTGTTTTGTAACTTCTTTCTCTACACTATACTCTTCCCTGGACGTTTAGCAAAAAAACCTCTTCCCTGGACTACTTTTTGTTTTTTCAATGTAAATGCTGAGTAACTTGGGTGCTTGGTCAAAAGAGTACACTTGCTTTTGCTTTTCTCAAAGCATCAGATGATATTTTGAATTGGTGTCACAATAACATGACATGTGGGACTAAATTTATTAAGTTTGGTGGGTATTTGATTATTTACTAATTTTCACTTTTATATATTTATGTTGATAACTCCACCAAAAAATTTAAAAAGTTGCTAATGTGATATATTGAGTTATTTGAAATATAACTTTGTATATTATATAAAATAGTAAAAAATAGCGGCAAATCCGAAACGGTACATCAATATTGACCGGTACCCGAAATATATTGTACCGGTAGTCAAACCAGTACAGCCTCTGGTACGGTATTGACTTCCTTGCCAAGAAACCTGCTTCCACAATGCCACTTTACTGCCATAACCAATCTGGAGCTTCGACCTCGATCCCAAAAATTGTTATTCTTCAGGAGATACTTTTGGACGAGATTGAGCCAAAATATTCCACATGTGAATTTAGTGATTTTTGCTTTATTTGACATCAATGAAGACAACGGTCGTTGAAGTTTTTGAATGCTTATATTTTCTGTTTGACCTCCCTTGGAACTGTATAAAATAAAACCTCACTTTTTGATGTTAAAGCAACCATGAATTGCACAATTTGTATAGAGTTCTCAAACATAGATTATCAAGTCATGAGCAAATCATAGATTGAATTAAAGAGCCACTTTGCCACACCAGGATTAAACATGAACCAATCAAATACCTACACGTGGCTAATTATTAAGTAACTTGACTTCATGCAAAACGACAACACGGTAACTAAAAATAGAACCAACGACTTGTAGTAATTAAAATTCGTGCACTTATAAGATGTTTTTAAATGACATGTCGTAAGTGTATATAAGAACTCAATCCAAAATACATGAATTTCTCAAAACTGACACTCTCTTAATCCCATGACTTTCTTGGAACAGCGGAAATTCAAAGAAATCTCCCTATTTTAGTATGCTGTTATTTCTTAATGTGAAGGCATCTGTTTGTAACGAAGGTTACCTGACTTGTTTTTCCTTTTCGTGATTAATAGTGTCAGTTCGTTTAGACCCCTTAACCCAACAGATTAACCTAGAGAATTAGCCAAGTTATTAACTTAGGTAATTTAATTAAACTAGGTTAACACAAATAAATATAAAAACAATAAAGCAGCGGAAAATAAACAACACAAAGATATGATGACCCAGGAAACCACACCGGTAAAAACCTGGGGAGGATTTGACCTAGCTATCCTCAAGGTAAACTGAATCCACTATGAAAGAATTGAAGTTTACACAATAGACTTAGACCACTAACGTCATATTGCTACCCAAGTGTAGGAAACTTACTACCATGACCCTATGATAGCTCCGAGATCCACGGACTCCTTCTTTCTTTAATCTTTGCAAAACACAAACACCACCGTTTGTGACTTTGAGATCCCACTCAAAGGTTTAGCAACACAAACTCACCTGTTTGTGACTCCAAGACCACCCTTGAAGGTTTAGATCATCAGCTCCTTTGATGATTAGAGAAGGCAGCAACTTCAGCAATACCGGATCTTGAGATTCTTCAAGGAACAACACCGGTAGAAGCAATAAGAGAGGTTTTAGGAAAAAAACCCTAAATACAAAAGAGGCACACTCTTTTCTCTCTAAAAAGCCTTTTAAAAAACGTGCTTAGGGTTTCCTTTATATAGTGGGAGAAGTAGATCTGAAACCCTAATCCTTAATGGGCTAAAACTGCAGTTTGGGCCAACTTAAAATTCTGCAGATACGACTTTCGATCGATCGAGCCTGATTTTCGATCGATCGAACCAGGCAGATTATGAATTCTTCTTTCAGCAGCTTACATGTTCTTGTGTGCTCACGATTTGCCAATTGTTCTAAGCTTTTAGAACCTAACAATCTCCCCCTTTGGCAATTCGTGACAAAACTTTCATACAAAATGAAATGTTAAAATACAAGAACAACCCAATACAATAAAATGCCCAATTACATCACAAATCCCAATCTAAGACTCTTAACCTAGAAGTTGCCAAGAAGAGGTAGAAGGTCTTGATCAGAATGCACCTGTCTTTCCTGAAACACTCAACAAACACATCAACGCATATGTGGAAAGAAAGACATATAAATAATAATATGAAACAGAATATAAAAACAAAAATAAATTCTAACTCTCCCCCTAAGTTAGATACATCAAAAAGTTTTTATATTCTCCCCCTTTTAAAAACAATTTTGTCTCCCCCTAAACAAGACAAACAAGATTCCCACATTTCATCTATTTCTCTCCCTTTCTGTCACGTATTGACAAACACAACTCAAACAAAGAGTAAACATGAGAGAAAAAAGAGAACCAAGGGAACATAAAACAGATTAGCTCTATAGGAAAAAGAGATAACTCCCCCTATAAAAAGCAACAACTCCCCCTATGAACAACAAAGGTTAAAAACAAGCTTCTCCCCCTATAAAAATATGAAAAACAAAACAAGTTTTGGAAAAAACAGTGTTAGGGAAAATTTAGGAGGTGGGAATAAAAAAAAACACACAAACCCAAAAAATGAGTTGAGGATACACATGAAGAAAAATATTCTCTCTTTAAAAAAACAAACTGGACACTATGTGATCCATAAATAGTTGCATGAGTAGAGAAAATATTTGCACATTGATTATCCATCATATCTCTGAAGAAAAATATTTTCTGTAGTTCACACATCAAGAAAAATAGCATATACTAAAATGTACAAAGGACTCAAAAATTAATCAATCAATTTTTAATTCAAGTTGAGTACCCAATTTAGCAAAGTGTATGCATGTTATGTGTAAAAACAATGAGAGATATGACTGCAAAACGGCAAGATGGATACAAAAACAATGCAACTCATGTGAATCTTAACCATAAATGATGCATGAAAAAAAAATTTGGTCAAAACTCTAAAAACTGAAAATTTTTCAGTTTCGATCGATCGAGTATCGATCGAATATCAATCGAGTCAGACAGAATCAAACCAAAATTTTTATCGCAATTTCGATCGGTCGAGAAATAGCTTCGATCGGTCGAAATTCTGGAAAACTCAAATTTTTGAAAAACAGAGCAATTTAATGCAGTAACTCCTCAAAGCATAGTATTTCATGAATGAAATGCATGAGTATGAGACTAAAAGTTTTTCAAAAACACATGAATACAACCCAGATCTTCCAAAATTAAGATTTTCAATCAATTTGTCCTTAAAACTCAAATTTTGCATCAAAATCGAGGAACATATAATCTTGGATGGCCACAACAAAAACACACACAATAACATGTACAAAGTTTAGCAAAGAGTAACTTGTGTAGTGTGTGCAACTAGCAAAAGCTTGAGAGACATGTGAGGTGATATGTGAATAGTAATCAATCACAAAGTCTACAAAATTCATCACATAAATTTGAAAGAGACTATCACCTAAAGAGTTACATCATATAACTCTCACATCTCCTAGAATAAAAGCTTGCAATCATGTAAGTTTTTTGATTTGCCTCATTATTTAATTTAATTGATTAGAAACTTAACAAAAGCCGGGATAATGTACACACCAATTTTATGAATTGTAAAATTATTATAGCCCAATAATGTACACACCAATTTTAATTAGAGGCTACACCTTATGTTCTTTTTGTGCATGTGCTACACTTTCTCGAGCACAAAATCTTACGATATGCACTAAGGTGTTCATGATTGGCTAGTAAACAGTGGTGAGATGGTTATTTATGCCTTTCTCAATAAGTTCAAGTCCGACAATCAAAGGCATGTGACTTCAAGATCAAGATCATGTGATCAAAAACTATAAACATCTTCCCACACAATATGCACTACAAAAACTTCAGCTAGTAAAGTGCAATAAATAAGCTCATCTAAGCTAAACAAAGTACATAAACATGTTATGTAAAGATAATATGGCCAACCTTAATTATAAATCCAAGATCTATAATACAAAACACAAAAATCTTTTTGGTTTAAAAAAAATTTATGACCAAAACTAAAAAGCACACTTTATGCTAAATACTAAAAAAAATTGCAAATGCAATGCATGGTAGTGCTTAACTAAGCTATAGAGGGTACATAAACAAGAAATATCAATTTCTTAATTAACCCATGAGTACATGTACAAACTAGTACATACTCACACAAAATCAAAAAATAGCTTAAGACTTATAGAACACATGCTATTCAAGTTTCTCCACAATGTCAAGCATGTTCTAAATCAAGAGAGAGATATCATAATCCATGTAATCCTCAAGAAAAATAAAACTAGACACAAAATAAAATATTTTTGTCTTTTTGAAAATTTTCAATGTTTTTGGATTTTTTTTTTTATAATAAAAAACAACTTAAAAAACAAAGCAACCAAAAACAAAAACAAAACATATCCACAAATAATTGAAAAAATTAAATCAGGGACAAGTCAACAACACTCACCTTAGAGAATCTTTTCTCACCCATATAGCACGAGTCTTCGGCTTTGTAGGTGAAAATCCATGAGAAGCAGAGTGTGTTTGAGGAATTACACCAATCTTCTGAGAAAGACAAAAATCCTGCAATTTCCTTTCACAAGCCAACAAGCTCAAATTTTTCAAAAGCATATGAAACAATTTATTTGGACTTAAGGCAGGAGAAATACCATCACATATCCTAGATTGAAACACAGAATGTTTAAATTTCAATTTATGACAATTAGGACGAATGTGACCGGAAACACCACAAAAGTGACAAACAGGAATAAATTTAGGAACATCAGTATTCCTAACAGCAAATCTAGTCTCAGATTTTTGTTTTTGCCTCAACAAAGAACAGTTTGGTCTAATATGACCAACAACACCACAAAGGTGACAGGTAGGCACAAAAACAGATTTCTTATGCTCTCTAACAGTAGGTTTAGACTTAGGTTTAGAAACTTCAGCGTCTACATCAGAACTTTTACCTTTGTCTAACCTAGCAAAATAAGCCTTTTCTTTATTATTCCTCTTAAAAGGAGGGATATAAACTTTTTCAGCTTTAGGCTTAAGAGAAACAGAAACACTTCTGTTATCATCAGCAGGCTTGGTACTAGTCAAATTTTCAATTTTAGCCTTAGATTCAACTAACTCTTGTTCCAAGCTTTTCATCTTCTCATCTTGAGAGGAAATTTGATTTCTCAAAAATTCATTCTTTTTATTAGATTCATCTAATCTAACAATCAATTCATCTTTTTCAAGATTAGCCAATTTTAACTCTTCTTTAAATTTCTTAGCAATTTTCAAAGACTTAGATAATTCCTTACGAAGAGTTTTAAAGGCATCAATAAAATCAACAGAAACAACAGTGTCCTTTTTATTCAAATCATCACAAACATAAGCAGAAAGACACTTCAAATTATCCATGATAACAGGGATCAAGGATCAGCTCTTAGATCAAAAGATCTAACACAAAAGAGCTACCCGCTCTGATACCACTTGTCAGTTCGTTTAGACCCCTTAACCCAACAGATTAACCTAGAGAATTAGCCAAGTTATTAACTTAGGTAATTTAATTAAACTAGGTTAACACAAATAAATATAAAAACAATAAAGCAGCGGAAAATAAACAACACAAAGATATGATGACCCAAGAAACCACACCGGTAAAAACCTAGAGAGGATTTGACCTAGCTATCCTCAAGGTAAACTGAATCCACTATGAAAGAATTGAAGTTTACACAATAGACTTAGACCACTAACGTCATATTGCTACCCAAGTGTAGGAAACTTACTACCATGACCCCATGATAGCTCCGAGATCCACGGACTCCTTCTTTCTTTAATCTTTGCAAAACACAAACACCACCGTTTGTGACTTTGAGATCCCACTCAAAGGTTTAGCAACACAAACTCACCTGTTTGTGACTCCAAGACCACCCTTGAAGGTTTAGATCATCAGCTCCTTTGATGATTAGAGAAGGCAGCAACTTCAGCAATACCGGATCTTGAGATTCTTCAAGGAACAACACCGGTAGAAGCAACAAGAGAGGTTTTAGGAACAAAACCCTAAATACAAAAGAGGCACACTCTTTTCTCTCTAAAAAGCCTTTTAAAAAACGTGCTTAGGGTTTCCTTTATATAGTGGGAGAAGTAGATCTGAAACCCTAATCCTTAATGGGCTAAAACTGCAGTTTGGGCCAACTTAAAATTCTGCAGATACGACTTTCGATCGATCGAGCCTGATTTTCGATCGATCGAACCAGGCAGATTATGAATTCTTCTTTCAGCAGCTTACATGTTCTTGTGTGCTCACGATTTGCCAATTGTTCTAAGCTTTTAGAACCTAACAAATAGTATTGCAAATTGTCAAACAAACAAGCACAAAGGCCAGCTGTCTCAAATGAAGGAGATAATATTCCATGTTTCAGATGTATATGTCATCTTTCTCAATACCATCTATTGATGGTGTGCATTAGTTCATCACTACTGAATTTCTAGTTTGGTATGAAATATACTTGAATAAGAGTGACAGCAGAAATAAAATAATATGTATAAGATGGGATGTGCTTAGTAGAAGTCCAAATGGAGAAGGTTTGATGCGGTATTTTGAAGTCAAAATTCCCAAATAATGTTAAGATATTTAAATTTGCATGGAAAGCATGTCATAACTCAGCCATGGAATCCAAAGTGCAAATTAAAAGAGGAAGACATGATGTATGTATTTGGTGTTGCAGAATAGTGGTAATTAGAGGAGGGGAGAGACCTTGAGGACCACGATCCAAATTATAAAAAAAAAAAAAAAAAAAAAAAAAAAACTTTGAGGAGTTTTATGAAAATGCCCCTATTAATTAAAAAATTTTCCTTAAATACCTGTCTGTACGTACACCCATATTATGGGCTAACTAATGTCCAACTCATTATGGGTAGCTCGAAAACCTTCGACCTAAAACAAGCCCAAACCGAACTAATACGTTGTTGAGAACATTTATCCAAGATTCACCAACTGATCTAATAAAGGAATCCCAAAGCCCAAATCCACTTTGCCTCTTAGTTAAACAAGAATTTATAAACAGAGTGGGGTGGCTTTTTTTGAATGATTCCTCAAGCCTAAGCTCAAGCCCAATACATAGTAATGGATCTGCTAAAATGCCCAGGGGAATATGAGATGCTAAATGCGGGAACTAGGCTTGGACCGCTCGGTCCCTTTGTGACTAGACTAAATCGTTTTATTATACCAATCTAAAATTACTCAAGAAATTAGTTGTATGCTTTTTGTGAAATTTACAAAGAAACAATTTCAAAATCTTTCAATTTCGCTTAGAGTTTAATTAGTTTTATTTGATGATTTGATCAAAAAAATGTATTGTTAAAAAATAAACCAATGGTTCTTAAACCAAATGGAACTTCTTTGCACATGATTAATGGACCAAATTGAGGTGTCACAGTTTCATATGGCTGTAGATGTGGGAGTGTTATACGTTAAAATTTTTCTTATCTAAAAATTAAAGTTAAATTATTAGTATATTGAAAAGTGCATGTTGTTCCATTGATATTTTGAAGTTTATGGCTATGGATGATTTCTTGGTTGGAATTGAAGGACGATATATTTTGGTCACAAGAGTGCAAGGAAAGGAAGATGATGTTACCCTCCAACTTGATCCATCCATGAATTTAGCAATTCAGGTATGAATTACTGAGGCCTCTAATTTGGTGGCAATAGCAATTTACCTCATTAGACGTCTTTGTTACAATGTTTTAGTGGTTCCTATGAGTTGAACTAAGCTGAGTAAGAGCTTGTGTAAGAGTAACGAAATCGCCCACAGGCTGGTCCAGTAGCCCAGCTTATTAACTAGAAACTTTTAATAAAATGATATAAGTGGGTGGGGATTAAACTTGAAATTTGAGAGTAATATCTTAAGACCATGCACCTGACCACTAGGATACTTACTAAAATGATTGTGCTAAATTATATTTCTAAATATATATTATGCTAGTAGCTTAGTAACTTTGATTTTCTTTAAAAAAAAAAAAAAAAAACCTTAAATTTGGACTTTCTTTTATTAATACATTAAAAAAGCAAAACTATTTAGAACCTTAAAAAAAATTATTAGCTTTTAACCTTAAAAATTTAAGTAAGTTTTGAATTCTTGATTTTTCCTTAAAGAAAATAATTTGATTATTTCCTTTAAAAAGAAAAAAGAAATTGATTTTTTTCCCATCAAAAAATTATATGGCTAGCCCATTTGGTCTTGTCCAATACCCTAGCTTGCTAAAGATAAAATTGGCATTACCCATGGGCAAGGCCATGGGTTAGAGTTTTTTCTTCTGGTCGAACTTCTTGACTAATCGAGCTGTTAAATGCATGGGTCAAGTAAAAATGGGGTGGGCTAGCTCGACTCAGCCCATTGATGACACTTAGGCCTGTGTAACATTGGAATACTTTTTATTTTTTATTTTTATGAGATAGTTTCAACCTATGGCGTCTGCTCCGGATGATAGCTCTTTATTATCAGACAGACACTAATCGATTTTTGGTGTATGCAGGAATTGAACTTCAGATTTTTTATTCAACCATTAGAGATTTTACCAAATAAGCTAGTTTATCTATATATATATATATATATATATATATCTATATATTACTAAAAGCTGAAGCGTAGCATTTAATGTTGCTACGCTCACATTAAGCCACATCAGTTGCCATGTCATTCCCATCATATTTTCTAAATTTTTAATTCAATTTTAAAATAGTTTTTACCAATTAATAAAATACTAATAAAACTAAAATTATATTCAGCCCTATCTCTACATTAAAGTCCACTTCTAATACATTTAAATCCACTATAAAGCCTAAGCCCACACCCAAAGCCTTTTCAACTAACTCCCTTTGTCAAACCTGATTGCTTTCCACAGTTACAACTTATGCTATTCCCTTGCCTTCTGTTACAACTTATACAACTTATGCTTTTCACGGTTACAACTTATTTATCATTTCAGGTATTGTTTCTTCCCCTTCCCGACCTTTTGATTCTCATGGTTTCAGCTTCTACTGTTTCACTCACGGTTTAATCTTCCTGTTATATTGTTTCAGCTTCTGTTTTGGATTCTAATGGCAGCTTCTCCGTCTTCCTTCCTCTCCTCGCATCTATATAAATACTGATGTAAACTGGTTGATGTAGACTGGGTGGTTCAGTTGAGGCATCCCTACATCCCAATTTTTTGCTCTATTATTTTGCTTGATGGTTTCTTTCTTCCTTTCTACGTTTGTTTCTGACTATTTCACCTGTGGTGTGGATGGTTTCATTTTTGTCAGGGTGTTGAATTTGTTTCTGCCTTTTTTTTTTTTTTTTGGTGCAAAACTTTTATGCTCTGTTTATATTAATATGAGACCCTTTTTTTCATTTGTTTGTGTTTGTGTTTACATTAGACGAGCATCCTTGGCATGCCATTGATGTGTTTGTGAGATTGCCTGAATGTCGTTTTAAAAATAAAGGAACTGTTTATGTTGCTCAATAGTGCTATAACTTAACAGCCTAAAAAACTATTTTATTTTACCTTGGTTTATTTGGAAATATCTGAGGTCTCATTTTTTAATGTGTTGTGGCTTATTGGAAGAATGTAAGACTCTAAAGTAGTGAAGTATAAAGTGTTGGCGGCAGGTAGTTCAAATTCTTGAAGGAGTGATGCAAGTGAACGTGCCTCAAATTCCTTTATATATCCAACGCCTTTTAGAAAATCCAATGGTAGCAGTTGTTTCTCAAGAGATTGAGACTTCTTCAAGTCCATATTGATGGGCACAAGGTACTGTCTTAACTCTGTCTTTACAATTAGTGCACTCTTTGTAGTCAAAATAATGCATATCGTTCCTTTTATCTATTGCAAACTATGATAAATGGATTCCACTGTTGTTAGAAGCTAAGGAGCCAAGTGCATAAAAAAAAAAAATGTAATTTCAACCATCATGGGTGCCAAAAGCAATAAAGTGTGCCTCTTTGTTTCTCTTTTGGGGGCTATTTTTCATTGGAGACTCTATTTTTTGTCTTCTATTTTGGACCCAGTATCCAAAAAAAAATATGTGGCTGAGTGCATGTAGGTGTCTCTACCTGTGAGGTTGTGACAATTTATTTGTTGTGTATTTGTTGAAAGACCCATGAGAAAACATGTGAATGTTATTTTAGTACGATTGGTTGAAGAGGAACTTAAAAAAAAATTTAAATATAATATTTTTGACAATCAAATTTTTTTTTAATAAAATATAAACAGTCACTAGGCAGCTCATTATCGATTTTTTAGACCATTTCTAACGTACCACTCTTTCTTCTATTTTCCATGAAATCTGCAAATGATTTTACCTCATCTTTGCAATCAATCTTTCACCAAACTCTTTGGTCAAACCTAAAATTTTCAATGTTATATCCCAACTTTCATTAAATAAAGAATTTATCATAACACAGTAAAAGCTTTGAGAGCTCCCAAAACCATGCAAATCAATTTATTCACTTCTATAGTACATTAGCTCCAGAATGTTAATATTAATATTCAAAACATTACAATAGAATTGAAGGATAGTTCATAATACCCAAAAAAAATTCAAAATTGCATCCCTTCTATACTACATCATTAAGATTGATATCCACTTCCAACAATTGATATTAGATCGTACTTCAATATCATGATTGTATGACATGGATTGAGTTTTAGAATCAAAGCAAATTGTTTTTGGTGTTTCAATTTTTGCGGTAATTTTCTTGCATAATCCTTGGCAAGCCATTGATGTGTTTGTGAGATTGCCTAAATGACGTTTCAAAAGTAAAAGGAGTTGTTTATGTTGCTCAATAGTGCTATAACTTAACAGCCAAAAACACTATTTTATTTTACCTTGGTTTAGTGAAGTATAAAGTGTTGATGGCATGTCTCAAAGCACCTTCCAACATATTTCAACATGTAAGACTCCATTTCTTGAATTGATCAGATTGTACTTCTCATTGATGTGTCCATTGTATACTACATAATTTTGATTGATATTCACTTCCAAACAACAATTGATATTGAGTTGTTTGGAAAATTCTTTGGATCTTTTGTGATATTTTTTCCTAATGGGCATGTCCTAAACTATTGTAGGTGCAATATTTTTGTCAAATTGAGAAGTTTAAATTAATTGCATACTTTTTAAAAATCTATGCCTCTTATGTCATGTCACTACTATTTAAGCATGATGAGCTAAGGAAAAAGAAATCAACATTGAGATTAGTGTGTAGGACATTTTTCAGCAACCATGCCAATGCCTTAGAACATGGTTAATTAATTATTTCCTGAATGTAACCTTATATACCTAAGTTCAATAATTTAGTTGATCCTCAAAAAAGTTTAGTAATTTAGTCTTCTTGTGAGGTCCATTCTGTGAAATAATTGCTACCAAAGGCCAAGCTTCAAAACATGGTTATATATATAATACATTTCGAATTACAAAAAAATGAAACTGGTATTTCTTTGGGTTTTTTGTCAACTGATCTCATTCAAAAGAAAGGTGCAGTTGGAAAATCAATTGTGGAGCAATATGTTATTTAATGAATTTTTGACCCAAATTCACATGCTTGATTAAAATTTCAGACTATTTAATTGCACCACATACAAAGGGAGATCAAAATAGGTAGTGGAAGGTTTTAACACAAAGTGAGTGCTTCAAAAGCAATGACTAGGCTTATTACCAAATTATAATGGATTATCTATTAAATTGCAAGTTCACAAGCTAGAATATTTCTTCAGGTCTGTCCAAAATGAAATGCCTTGCTAAAATAGTCCACATATTATTGGTAGGGTGTTCATGTTATCCACCAGTTATTTGAAATGATATTTTACTATAATGACGGTTAGTAAATGATGGTTGGTAGGTACTGTGGAGTCACATCAGCAGCTAGGGTGTCTATCTTCCAATATGAAATTTTTCTGAATTACATTCCAACGGTACAAAAAAATATAGAACCCAGACAAGTTGGGAAAATGGGGGAATTTTATAAATAAAAAAATTTCCAAATACTTTAGAACCACATGATATTCAAATTTTGAGATAACCCATCAGATGAGACTGTAAAATAATTTAGTAAAAATTCCAAATTTTTTAGAACTACATGATATTCAGATTTTGAGATAACCGTCAGATGAGATTGTAATATGTTCAGAGATTAGATATTTTTTATTGAAAAACATGACTGGTGCAATAATATCACATAAAAGGTCTTGGTGTTGAATGACGTGGACACTTGTCATCGTTTTGATTATTATTTTAACCACCAGTTGCTCACAAGTTACCTGTTAATTTACACATTTTTAAGCTGGATTGTTTCTTCAGGTATTTGTAACTTTTAATTATAAATAAAATGAAAAGGCTATGCTAATATATTTTTTTTAATTTTTATTTGATTGTGTAGGTTGTTCATATTTTCTAGCAGTTGGTTACAGATGATCTATTAAATTGCAAGTTGAATAGCTATAAAATGAAAAGGCTATGCTAAGATATTTTTTTATATTTTGTTTTGGTTGTGTAGGTTGTTCATATTTTATACCAGTTGATTACGGATTATTTATTAAATTGCAAGCTCAATAGCTGGATTGTTTTGTACAGTATGTCCAACTCTCAATTAATGAAAAGGCTATTATAAAATTGAGAATATGTTATCTTTTGGTGTGCTAAAATAATTTTTATATTATCTTTTGATTTCTACCAAATTACAATGGATTAGCTATTAAATTTCAAGTTCACACAAGTTGGAATATTTCTTCAGGTTTGTCCAAAATGAAATGCTTTGCTAAAATAGTCCTCATATTATTGGTGGGGTGTTCACCAGTTATTTGAAATGATGTTTTACTATAATGACAATTAGTAAATGATGGTTGGTAGGTACTATAGAGTTACATCAGCAGCTAGGGTGTCTATCTTTCAATATGAAATTTTACTAAATTACACTCCCATGATACAAAAAAAATATAGAATCCAACCAGATGGAAAACTAATACTGCAAAACTATCGACAAATCCTTCGACATACTATTTTTGGAACAAACACATTTCGCATCCCAAAAAACCAAGCATGCAAGAAAAATGGAGTGGGTCATTGGGATCGTGAATGCCCTTACCCATATGGAAATGAAGAATTACATGTAACATGCAAAATGTGCTCAATTGACTTGGAAATGTATAAATTAGCCAACCGAGTTTGGTAGAAAATATGTTTCCAAAAAGCATAATACAATAAAATTTTCTCATCCTATTTATAATACTACTCTCTATCTTCAAAGGAATAGATCTTTTTTTATTATTAATATTTATTTAAAAAGACTTGCAACAACTTAATTAGAGTCCTCTAAAGTTTTCACCTAGCATGACGCTAACTCGACATTCATAAAATCCTTTCTATCTAATTTTAAGTTAATTAAATTTTACTAACTTAGGAAGACAGTTCATCATCGACTACGGAGTTAAAAGCATTCAATCTCTCAATCAATTTGGCCTTCCTTTCCTCGTATGAAAGCTTCTTCAAGTCGAACCTTTTGTGTTCCTTTGGGGGCTGTTTCTCAGACTTCTTATTCTGATAGATTTTTTTTTTTTTTTTTTTTTTGTTTAAAATGTCATCAACGAAGAAATTATCGAATTAATGAAGATATATACTGTTTTTTAGCATAGATAAAGATTATCAAATTAATGGAGATATATACTATTTTTTGGGATAGATTTATATTAATCACCTTTTGAAGAATTTGGATTTTGCTTATCTCTCAATAATCAAGTTTTGTAAGTTGATATTTTGATAAAATAATATTAATTTAATAATAATAATTTAGAAAATTTTTAAACTAAACTTTTAATTAGAATAGAATTAAAATTTTGAAAATTTAGATGATAAATATTATCTAAATTACCCTAACAAATAAAAAAATAATGTTAATCTAATTTTATTTAATGATAAGAATGAATTAGAATCCTAGTAGTATACTATTCCTTTTTAGTTATTAAAAATTTAAAAATTTAATAAAATTTTTGTAATTTGGTGAAGTCACGTGGCGCAACCATGGCGTTTAAGCCCAATTTATATATATATATATATATATATGTGTGAGTAATACTACAACCATAAATAATTTTACAATATTTTTACAAAATGTTGATGTGGTCAACCTCTTATTGGTTTTCATCCAAGTTCACTATTAATATCATTTTTTCATTTACCAATAACCACTCACCATATCAGCAATCTGTAAAATTTTTTTCTAATATAGTTTGTATTTGTAGCATCATTCCATATATATATATATATATATATATATACACTCTTATTTAAGAGATTTCCCCTATTTGAGTTGGATATCTGGTTAGTTCAACAATACACATATTTTCTTAGGTTTAAGTAGAGATAAAACTAAAAAAAAATTCGGTAAAAACACATCTCTAACTGCCACTAAAATATTGCCTGCAATACAAATTCACTCTCCTATTGGTTTTTAAATTGCTTTATCCAAATATAAATTAGATTAAAAAAAAAGAAATTATATAAAAAATTAAAACATATGCACGTTTGCTTCTTTGAAAAAAATAACAATCGTTTCCACATAAAAAAAATACTTCTAAAATTACGAATTGTTTTTTTATTGTTTATTTATCTATTTATCTTTATATATCCTATTTACTTACTACAATAAATATGTAAAATTGTGTTCCATTTTAAAATCTCACTAAACTTATGTTTCTTATCCACTTACTTTTTTAGTGTTTTTTTTTATATATAAAAAACTACTTATCAATTATCATATAAGTGTTACTCTCAAAAATTCTCAAAATTATTTTTTATAAAAATTACAACCAAAAAAAATCTTTTTAACGTTAACCATTTTTATCGTTAAAAATTACAACCAAAGACTTTAGAGCTCCCACAATTTTCCACGTCACCACTATTTTATTTTTATTTGTATTTTAGGTTTTATATCTTATATATATTTATTATTTATCTTCAATGTGTAATTATCTTATCAAGTGTTACAATAGTTTAGTTTTTATCTTTTTATTTAAATAAAATTACTTTTGTTTAGTTCAAACTTAATAAGGAGTGAAACTCTATAAAACCAAAGCCTCTGAAGCTCTCACAATTTTCCACACCAGAATAATATTTAAATAAAATTATCATTTTATTTAAATAAAACTATTTTTGTTTAGTGCAAACTTAACAAGGAGTGAAACTCTATCTCTCTAACAAGTCCAACTTAAACTCAAAATCAAACGTTGATATTATTATTAATATTATTATTATTATTATTATTATATAACTGAAATCTCTGAAACTCTCACAATTTTCAACACTGACACAATATTTAAATAAAATTTTCATTTTATTTAAATAAAATTAGTTTTGTTTAGTTCAAACTAAATAAGGAGTGAAACTCTATCTTTCTAAGAAGTCCAACTTAAACTCAAATTCATCATTTTTTAAACAATATTATTTTTGTTTAATCCAAACTTGACAAGGAGTGAAATTCTATCTCTCTAACAAGTTCAGCTTAAATTCAAACTCAAACGTTGATATTATTATTGTGGGAGGGATTTTCGCCCCAGGCCCCGACATTAGAAGGATTTGTCCTCTTTAGAAACGTCTTTGAGCCTATCCTCAAGGTTTTGTTCAATCTCATATCGGGGAGAGACGCCTTCCACATGTGCCTTATAAGCATGAGCACAAGACACATGTGTACCATCAGTGGGAGTAAATCCCTCCCACAATTATTATTATTATTATTATTATTATTATTATTATTATTATTATTATTATTATTATTATTATTATTATTATTATCTCTCTACTTTACTAACGTGATATTTTATGATAGAATGCAAACTTATAGTCATGGATTATTCTTTTGAATGTAACTCAATCTTTTTCTTATATTTTTCTATTTTTTGGTCATATATATATATATATATATATATTTTCCAATAATTTTTAAGCCGTGAATCATTTGATTCTTTAATATTTTTTAGTCTTTCAGAATTTTTAATACCTGAATTTTTATGTTATTTTTTGCAGTATTTGAAACTGTCTGACAAAATTTTTGTAAGCCATTGCACGTTCAAATAATGGCTTATTCATCAAATTGTAACACAAATTGAAGTCATAAAAGAGCAAATCAATTAATAGTGTAGTTTCTTAAGCAATTTAAGATTTTATAAAATTATTTTAATCTATCTCACAAATAGGTAGGTTCCCGTGCATAGCACAGTTTAGCGACTAGTTTAAATAAATTTAGTAGTTTGCAAAAGCATGCAAAAATGCGTTTTTAAAAATGCATTATGGTTGAATGCGTTTTTAAAAATGCATTATGGTCTAAAAAAATTTCATTTGGTGTTCTGTTAAAATCATTTAAAAAAAATTAATTATGCACCAAAAATTAATTTACCTTATTTTTATCATCTCTTTTCTTAGTTCTTTCTCTACTTTTTTTTTTTCCTCTTAAGATTTTGAAACCATTTCAAATAACCATTAAAGGGAATGACTCGTATTGTTTACACACACATATATAACCTTTAATGTACTTTTCAAACCATCTTTTTTTTTTCTTTTTTTTGCATTTCTTTCAATAGAAATAAACAAATATAGAACACATTGAAATATTACAGTTGAATAATACATAAATCTTTAAGTTTATAGTTTGATAATTAATGTTAATAGCCTTCTAGTTTAATAATTACATATATAAAAGAAGAAAGAAAACACATATACAAAATACACATGAAAAATGAAACAAACTTAAAACAAGCCCATATTATGGACCAGTATTGGGCCACGTATTATGGACTAGTACTGGGCCACGTAAATATTGTGTCCAGCATTCTCTCTGGCTATGATCCCCAAGCTTGAATTTAGATGCGTCTCTTCGGACTGAACCAAAGGCAGCACATCTAAAGTTCCCAAGCTTGTCAAACACGATTCTTGAAGGAGAAATGTTGAATTTTCTCAAAGTTATTCTATACTCACATATGAGTACATATCTTATAGCTACTGTAATGGAAGACATTATTAGCTTCGATACTTGAATGTTTCCCAACTTATTATTCATTGCTCACAATTCTCTCCCCTCACTGGTTTATAGCTTTTATTAGTGGAAGATACAATTATTTTCTACCCCCAAAACGATGGTGTTGTTTTTATATTATTATGTATTTATAAGACTAATACATATTCCATGATAAACTAGTAATAAACTCTTTCAAAAACAATGAATATCCTTGTGGAATATTTCATGAGCATAGACAGGTTGATTAACGCTACGCCCTAATCCCAAGCTGAATGATTACTTCTTAATTTTGTAGTGGATTAGATACATATGCACTACATCGCATTTGAAAGTTCCCAGAAAGTTTGTTCTTTCTCTACCTTCTTATAAATATGTGCTTTTCTCTAAGTACCTAAATAAATATCTTCATTTATGAGATATGAAGCCGTTGGTATTAATAGTTGGTTTTTATTTTTTGCCAACGGCTATTCGTCCGTTGGTGCCCGTACGTTACTCCTTGGCTATCTAGGGCATTAAATGTCTTTTATGGCTTTGTCCGTCATTGATGTCTGTACGTTACGGCTTGCATTGAATAACATTTAATTCGTCCATCGAGAGATAGAAGATCTTGATAAATTAACACTCATCAGTAATGAATGTGGAGGCGTTATAGACCTCAGTGGTCTATTGCTTGTTGGTTCGTTGGCTATGCTTTTGCCTGTCTTATGTCATTTATGGGGAACTCATTTAATGTATGTTGCAATCATTCATTATATGGACGTTGTTGGCTAGATGGACGATGCTAAATTTTTCCTCTTTTGCTATATGATGGATGAGGGTAATTTTTTTTCCCCTTTAGTTGCCCCCTTATTCATGCCCTCGTCTTTACGGACGCGGTTGGAGTATGAAAGGTGATGAAGTCAAATTCGTCAGTCAATAGGTTTATCTAGGCAGAATCTAACGTGAATGAGTCTGAGACCTACAAAAGAATAACAATGATGTTTCTCTCCTTCTAGTCATCGTCGTGGTGCCAACCAAGGTGCTTTTTTTTTTTTTTTTTTTTTAATTTTTAAGTTTTGAGGTGATTTATGTAGATCTCTAACTTCTCTAACCGTTGGAGGCCATCAATGGTGGTTTTAATGGCACTTGTAACGCCTATAGTGGCTTTATGAGGTGATTGATTATCTTGCCAACAGTCATGTACACCTTTAGGTGACTTTATGTTTAGATCGTTCACCTATAGGAAACTTTGGTTGTCCATCCACTCGTAGGTGACTTTGTGCTTGGATCGTCTACCCATAGGCAATTTTGGTTGTCCATCCACCCGTAGGCAACTTTGTATTTGGACCGTCCACCCGTAGGCGACTTTAGTCGTTCGTCTACCCGTAGGCAACTTTGGTCGTCCGTCCACGCGTAGATGACTTTGTGTTTGGACCGTCCACCCATAGGTGACTTTGGTCGTCTGTCTATCCGTGGGAAACTTTGTGTTAGACCATCTATCTATAGGAAACTTTGGTCATTCGTCCACCCGTAGGCGACTTTGTGTTTACATCGTCCACCTGTAGGTGACTTTTGTTTAGACCATCCACCCGTGGACAACTTTTGTTTAGGCTGTCCACCCATGGGAGACTTTGGTTGTTCATCCACCCGTAGGCGGCTTTGGATGTTCGTCCGCACGCAGGTGACTTTTGTGTTTAGACCATCCACCCATAGGCAACTTTGGTTGTTCAGTTTCTTCTACCCAAGCATCACAAGTGGAGAAAATGCTTTTATTCAAATGGTAAGCTCACAAGAAAGTAAGTTAAGTCTCAAATAAGCAAATAACATCATACTATAAGTTGCGTTGAAACATGACACTTATAAGCAATGTATGCAAAGGAAATACAAGAAAAATAAATGTAAACATGGTTGAAGGAGTGAACTACCGATAGTAAAGTGTTTGGCGTTCCAAGGGTAAGGTAACTTCTACATGTCAAGTGTCTTTTGTCGGGTGGTTGTCATCCAAAGAGACATATTCTAGTTCCTCCATTGGTTCTACCATCTATCTTTGGTCTTCAATAGGTGCTCTAAGTCGCTCTTCCGCTCTACCATCAATCTTGCAATGCCTACTGTGATCATTCTTGTCTCTCCAAAGGTTGCTCTTGGCTGCTCTTCTGCTCTACCTAGTTTCTTTGGTCCTTGTAAAGGTTGTATCCAGGTCCACCTTTGAAAATTGTTACAACTTCCCCTTTCTAATAAGGGCTTTGATTTGACTTTTCAGCTCGTAGCATTCAGAGGTTTCATGTCCGTGGTCACGATGGAAGTGGCAATATTTTTCCTTGGATCGCTTGTCTGGGTCTCCTTTTAGCATTTCTGGCCAATTAAGTGCAAAGTCGTCCCTAATATGCATCATTACTTGATCCAGTGGAGTATACAGTGGGGTGAAGTTAATGATTCGCTTGGATGGAGGCCTCACCTTTATGAATATAGATTGAATTAGTATAAGGATTCTATTCCCCAAAGTTGTATATATAAACAAAGCTCTATAACAGATTTTTTTCATTGAAAAAAGGAAAGTAATAGAGACTTTGTGGATGTGGGCTTTTATGGTCAAACCACATTAAAATTGCTGTATTCTTTCTTTTGTTTGCTTTCATTTTTACAAAGCAGTGTTACATCTTGGAGCCTTAGATAGCACTAGGAGCTAGCCAACGAGGCTTCTAGTTTGATAATGATTAGTTCCTTTGTCACTGCAAATTATTAGCACTAAATCATATGTTTGTCACCCACAATTTGATGATTACAAATAAAACAGAGTGATGCATTCTGGCAAGATCATACCATCAACATTATTAAGAAGCATCCAATAGTTGCTTATAGATCTGGTAATGAAAGCCTTTTTATGTTTAAAGATATCCTTTCTTTTTTCTTTCTTTTTTTCTTTTTTTCTTTTTTTTTTTTTTTGGCTTTCCAAACAGTATCTTTTGAAGTATACTTAAATAAAAAGGGAGACTCCATTTCACATTATATTTTATGAATTTAACAATATACACATTACAACGTTATTTTAAAATTTGAATAAAGCAACATTAGTTGTATATTTAAATTTCTAATAATTAATTTTAGAGATTAATTTTTGTAAGGATATAGTGTAAAACTCATGTTTTACCCCTCCAATTTCAACATATCACATCATCTTATCATATATTTAAGGATAAGTACAATCACACACAATCAATTCCAATACCCATATATAAATCCAACCAAATTAGAAGTTATTGAGATATTATTAGGTGTTGTAGAATGTAATGAATTTTAAGTAAAATGTTGATGTGACAATCTCTTATTGGATAGTGTAAAACATGAATTTTACACTCCATCCTTACCAAATTTGGACTCTTAATTTTAATGAAGAAATTGATCATTTTCCAATTCAAGTAAAAAACCAATGAATGGCCAGCTGTGAATTAGAACAAAGTGGACGGAAGTGGACTGAAGTGAACCAAAATTGGAATGACTTGGGCCAAAGTGGACCGAAATTGTCCAAAAATGAAGGAACTTGTCTATGAAACTTGAATGCCAAATAGCATTGACTGAATTAGTTGCACTCTCCCAGCGACAACATTTAAGCTGACCAATTTAATTTATCCAACAACAAACTTTGAAGAGATGAGGGGAAGGCCTAAGTATTTGAGATTAAGAGAACACTCTTTAAGTATTAAAATATTCTGTTAAAACAAAATTACACTTAAAATACATTAAAATTAGTTGAAATCGGGTCTCCAAAATACGATTTTAAAAAAGAAGCCAAGTTTCCAAATAATTTCAGGGCAATGCCAATTTAAGTAAATAAATAATATTAAAAGTATTATTTACAAATTTAATCAAAATCTTAGGGTGATTTTTATGCACATAGCTCTTGAATGTAGATCAATCGTGTTTATTTGGACTGAACCAAAGGCAGCACTTCTAGCAGTCCCCAAAGCGTATGAAAAGGGCTTGTCAAACACGATTCTTGAAGGAGAATTGTTGAATTTTATCAAACTTATTCTATACTCACATATGAGTATAAGCCATATCTTTCTTATAGCTTCTATAATGGAAGACATTATTAGCTTCGATACTTGAACGTTGCCCAACTTATTCAGTGCTCACAATTCTGTCCCCTCATTGGTTTATAACTTTTATAGTGGAAGATACATTTAGTTGCTACCCCCAAAACAACGGTGTTGTTTATATTATTATGTATTTACGAGACTAGTACGCATTCTTTAATAAACAATGAATACCCTTGTGGAATATTTCATGTGCTCTTTTGGTGTCAAGGGCTAGTGCCACGGTATTGGTGTTTATGACTATGAACATAATTTGGTTTGGTGGTCATCTGTAAAATATCATATTCTAAATTCCTAATAGGAGGAAGAATTATTTGTTTCTATTTTTTTTTTATGGGAAATATTTGACCATTTATTGTCTCTCTTAAACTTTCTATTGGATCTCGTTAAATCAGGTTATTAGGCTCCTTTTTTTTTTTTTTTTTTTTTTTTTTTTTTTTTTTTTGAGAAGCCAGTTTATTAGAATATCAAATGAGCTTATGTATGGCTTAAGATAATTTAGACATAGGCTTGCATAAATATATATATACATATATATATTGAATTCTAACAAAAATGTGCAATAATTTCAAAAACGGTATATCGATATTGATCTCTACCGAAATATTTCAAATCCCTCACAAAATAGAAATAACTTTTGGTACAATATCAACTCTCTCGATTAAAAAAACTCAAAATCAATTCATGTTTGCTTTGGAATTTATATTTCTTATTTGTCTTATGAAAGTTAAGATATGAAAAATACATTTGAAAGATAGATTTTTATATTTTTTTGGACTATTTTAGTCAATTTTTATATTTTTACTGATCTATATATATAATAATAGGTGAAACAAATAGAAACTCAAATAGAATTTCAAATTATAATTTCAATTTTGTGCCATGTGTCTAGATTTGGATTCTCAATTTTGTGCCACTTGTCCTAATCAAAACTCAAAAAAAAAAAAATCTAATTAGATTATAAATTGGACTCCAATTTTGTGTCATGTATCTTATCTAAATTTTCTAATTTTTTGTGCCCAAATAAATGATGCATTAACATTTAACACGAAAACCAAGAAAATTACAATGAATCTAATTAGATTATAAATTGGACTCAAATTTTGTGTCATGTATCTTATCTAAATTTTCTAATTTTTTGTGCCAAAACAAATGATGCATTAACATTTAACATGAAAGCCAAGAAAACCACAATGATAATGTTCATTGACCTAAGGAAGAACATCTCACCTGCACACTTTTATGAGTGAACTCAATAAAGTTTGGAACTTTTTTAATCCTACTACCAAAACCAAGGAGTTTAACGAGAAAGACTATAAAAGTAAAATATCATTTCCTTCTAATGCCATATTATCATCCCATGTCTCCTCCTTCTCTCTCAATCTCTACCAACTAGATCCACACACTATCCTCTCATCCTCCTTTCGGATTTCTAAAAGTAAGGCCGGGTTCAAACACAATGTTCAATCACACTTTTCCTTACTTCACACTCTCATACATTACCACTCATTGACACCTCCAAGAAGATTCCAAACTCAATGATTAGTTCTTGTCGTTAATTTTGTGCTATGTGTCCAATTTCTAATTGTAGTTTAATTTTGTGCTATATGTCCAATTTGATTTTTAAATGTTGGTGTTAAGTTACCACCATTCATAATACTCAATGTGGAAACTGAATCTACTAAGATGAACATCTTATCATCATAATTGTTAATATTTTCATATGTAAGCACGGACTACATGCTAGTTATATATATATATATATATATATATATATTTAAAATTAATTATGACTTTATCACAGTTCAACCTCGATTTGATTTCAAAAACTTTGAATCTCTCATTTTTGCATTTCTTTTAATAGCCCAGGTCTAAAAACCATGTTGAACTTACATCATGTGACCAAATTTTGACCACGTCAAAGTTTCTTGTGCTTCCCCAAATAAAAGTTAAGTGTTTGTAAATTTATTTGACTTCTTAAAATCTTGCTCGATGCCAGCCCAATTTTCATCTAAAATCTATTATTAGCAGTTATCTTGAAGGAGATATTTAGGCCAACTATCAAATAAACAATATAAGCGAAAATATAATGATGTTACCTAAAGTTAGCACATATGAGCATTAGCATTGGGTGTGCTAAAACACCCAAAATGCTATTTTAGCATACCTAATGCTAATGCTCTAAGTATTTTTGGTCATTGATATTGATGTTTCAATTGAATATTTATTCTCTAAAGTTTCAAAAATGCCCTCTATTTAATCAATTCAATTAATTCTGTTATTTTTCTTATGTATGTGGCATTGTGGCTAATGGAGCAATGAAACAACCTATTTTCAATAACATTTATTTTTTTTTTTTTAAATACATTATAACCGGATCCAACTTGAACCCGTATTTAAAGGCCAATTTCAGTCACCCAATATGAGTCTTTAAGTAATTATATTTTGAAATCTCCCCTCCCCAAGTAGAGATTTGAGATTAATTACCTGATCCTACTAATTTTTTGAGTAAATATTTCTTTTCCCGCTATAAATAGCAACTACTTTACCTATTATCAGAGTAGAAAGTCTTAAGTTTGTTCCTTGACTTGTAGTTTTGGTAATAAATCTATAACACAAAAAATTTCATCTAAATGTTTATTTTTTTACTAGCAACAAATTTCTTAAGAGATCCTTTTTTTTTTATTCAATTAATTCTTCTATTCTCTGTTTGTTTGTTTTTTTGTTTTTTTTTAAGTATGTATATTCATATTTATTAATATACCTTTATCGATTAAAAATAAGTTCAAATAAAATAAACAAGATCTACAATAAAAATTCTAATCCAACTAGGATACAATAAATTGTAAAGTGTAGTATTATAAAACCTAATATATTTTTTTTTTTGGCAAATTACAACTTACCCACCTATGGTTTGACCTAAATTTAAATTGCCTCCTTGTAGTTTGAAATTTGATACTTTACCCACTTGAGATTTGATCGAAATTTAAGTTGTCTACTTGTGGTTTGAAATCCCATGATCCAAGTCTTCCGTCGGTTTCTTTTTGATCTTATTTGATCTTGTTTTTTTGTGTTTTTAGAGCAGAGAGATATAAAAGTGGAACAAAATCAAATACTTAGCCATGTTTTAAACAAAGGTAGGTTACGAAACTCTACCTAAATATATGTGGGTGAAGCTTTCTCCTGTAGAATGTGGCCATGTAGAACACAAACATTGTACAATCAGCTAGCCCGCTCAATATTTACTGCCTTTCTCTCTCTTCTTTGCCGGTCAGTTTCTCCTCTCTCTTCTTTTTATCGTGTAAATAGTGATTTAGTTAGTTTTTAGAGGTCATGTGCTTCTCACATGCTCATATTTCGTTAGTGTTTTAACGTGAAACTAACTGGAGTATTTTTTTTTTTTTTGAGAAATAATTACAATATATTGCTAACTCCGCAGCTCGAACCCTTTCCCCCCTAGACCCCCAAGCAATTTGTGTATGGGGAGGTGCCAATTCAGCTACAAGGCCTTTGGCAAACTAACTGGAGCATTGATTTGACAACTGTATATAGTTTAGGGAGTAAATTGGCCATTAATAAAGTTTAGGAGGTGTCTTGGCTATTAGTTCAAAGTTTAGGGAGTGTATAGACATTTTTCCCAAATTATTTCACATAAAATTGCAAAGTATGATGAAAAGGAACGATCAAAAGGCAAAAGCACATTTACTAAAATACTAATATAATGGTTGTTAGGTTTTTGGAAAATCTTTGCAAAACTTACCTAACCAATGAAATAAAAAGGCAGAATCAAAAGATACCTTTGGAAAATCTTGGCAAACTTGACTTGCGGTCTTGCATTATCAACTTTAGACTTTGCAGAGTCTTTTAAGTAACTATACTTTGAAATCTCCCCTTCCAAGTGGAGATTCGAGATTAATTACTTGATCAAAAGGCAAAAGCACATTTACTAAATTACAAACATAATGGTTGTTAGGTGTTCGGAAAATCTTTGCAAAAAGCTTACCCAGCCAATGAAATAAAAAAGACAAAATCAAAAGTGATCAAAAGGCAAAAGCACATTTACTAAAATACCAATATAATGGTTGTTAGGTTTTTGGAAAATCTTTGCAAAACTTACCTAACCGATGATATAAAAAGGCAGTATCAAAAGTTACCTTTGGAAAATCTTGGTAAACTTGACTTGCGGTCTTGCACTATCAACTTTAGACTTTGCAGAGTCCTTTAAGTTACTATACTTTGAAATCTCCCCTTCCAAGTGGAGATTCGAAAATAATTACTTGATCAAAAAGCAAAAGCACATTCACTAAATTACAAACATAATGGTTGTTAGGTTTTCGGAAAATCTTTGCAAAAACTTACCCAGCCAATGAAATAAAAAGACAAAATCAAAAGATGCTTTTGGAAAATCTTGGCAAACTTTTTTTGAGAAGGAAAAATCTTGGCAAAATTGACTTGCGGTTCTGAATTATCAACTTTAGACTCTGCAATATCTCAAAAAAAAAGAAAAAAAAAAAAACCATTCACACATAAGTTTTCTTATTTTTTGAACATCATGTAGTTTTGAGTTACTATGCTATGAAAATAAAATTCACCTCTTATATAGAATTTTTTGTTATTTTCAATGAAAATACTCAGAATTCAAATCCCTTATTTGTAACTAAAAAAAAAAAATATCATTATAGTGCAATTAATTAAGGATTCAATCAAATTCTTTGTACTAAGCATGCTTAAAGTCTAAGCCATTAGTTTTTTTTTTTAAGGGGGGAAAAATAATAAATGTGTTTAGCATTTGTTTAGCATTAGTTTTTTTTTTGGGAAGAAGTAACGGGGTTATGTTTTCAAAAAATTGGATCTCTCTTAGAAAAGTTAATGCATTTTTTTTATTCAAAGCCTAATTGGAAAGTCCTAAATGGCCTATCTAGCGCACGTTAAGTATTTTAAGACTGTTAGCTTTCATAAGACATTTTCTCTCTTTTTAGTGTGTGTTAAAATACTTAGTATTAAAAAAAAAAATGCTCACGTTAAGTAAACTCAAATATGAAAATCTATTCTTATTAAAAAAAAATCAAAATGATAACTGCTTTATAATTGAAGCATCATTTTTTATTCCTGCTACGTAGAAATTTCTTCATAGGAATAGGATGGATTGGATTCATTGGAATATCATTGACAATGAAAATGTGGTCATGTGGAATATCATTGACAGTAAAAAAAAAATAATTTTTAAGTTACTGTTCACCCCTCCAAACATTGTACATTTGCCTTAATGCATTGTTCATGTCCTATGAACATTACAAGAGGCCCTAGTAAAAAAAAAAAAGGCAAAAATGCAGACGCGTGAGTTTTCATCCGTATCCAATTGAATACTAAGTGTATGGTTGGACAACGGCCACGTCCAGCGTTTTTGTGTGATTAGTGTTTTTTGTGGATCCTATGAACTGTTTATTAGACCTATAAGTACTTTAAAAAAAAAAAAATTTAAAACTGGATCCTACAGTATTATTCAAATATTTAAAAAATTATTTTGCTACAATATTTTAAATTTTTAATAATAAACAATATCTAAATAGACTTTCAGAATCTTATAATTTAGTAGAATTGTCGGCTCAGTCTTTATGAGAGGTGTGGTTCGAATAATCCTTTTTTTTTTTTCATCTATCAAAATTTAACAATAAAATAAATGTTGGGTGTGTGGTACACGTGGGTTCCAGCCCACACTTGATGGAATAGCTCAATTAATGAACTTGTCTCAAGTCTTCAAGCCAACCATCTGCGGCCATGTCTCTTAATCAGACTTAAGCGTGTGGGACACGTTGAAGGGTATGGAAATGTGTATTTTGGGCTCAGCCAAGTACGGACGCTGCACATCAAAATCCTTAATTATTAAAACTTAAAATACACCAAAGAAACAAACCCTTGGTTTAATACTAGCCTCTGAGCGCTCATGCGTGTGCTCAGAGGCTCTTTTATTTTTTGGGTAAGGATTAATTTAGAGCATTTATTATAATTTGGGATTATTATATTTTCCAATTACAAAAAAAATCTAGGGGTGTGATGAATAAATTATTTCATCCAAACTGCAGAACACTCATCACACCCCTAGATTTTTTTTGTAATTGAAAAATATAATAATCCCAAATTATAATAAATGCTCTAAATTAATCCTTACCCAAAAAATAGAAAAGCCTCTGAGCACGCGCGTGAGCACGTGCTCAGAGGCTAGTGATAAAATAATAAGTTTTTGTTGGAGATAAAACAACACATGGAGAAGAAAATTAACACATAATCTGACAATTCAAGACTTTTTTTTAGCTATGATTTCTTAGGAACGTTTTTAAAAAAAAATCAGAGTTACAAACCATAACAATTTAAGCCAAGGTGATAAATGCTAGCTTTAGACTTAAAAACTAACCTGGAACGTGTCTTTTTGAGAAAATACTTTCACCCAAAATCAGTTTACTCTCTCTACTTCTCACGCTGATCTCCTTTGCCTACACATCAGTATGGTAATTCTTGTTTAGCATCTTCTTATTGGCATTGTTATTACGACAAATAATGTAGAGAAGAACGAAGCCAAATAGTACTGACCTCAAAGCCTACACATCAGTGAAGAGTCCTAACAAATGAAACATCTTTTAATAGCGACTTGTGAAGGCCTGTAAAACAATAGACCATAAAATATCCAGTAAGTCTCAATATAAAAATAAGCAAAACATGGCCAAATAATGTAAAGAAGAACTCCATAAGAACCGTAAAAGACAAAAATAACCTCATAATTCTTTAAGTTTTCATAACCTTTCCGGAGAAAAACTGTGCTAAAATCCTTTACCATCATTGTTAAAAAAACATCCTCACGTTTATCCAAAAAAACATCCTTTATATACTTCAAGTTAACAAAATTAAAGTTAAGAATATATGAAGAAGTGTAGAAGTGCTCGACTAAACATTCACATAACTTTTCCATAAAAAAAAAAAAAAAAAAAAAAAAAAAAAAAAAAACTAAACTAAAGAAAGAAATCCCTCAAAAAGTAAAAGACTACAGAAAGAAAAGAATCAAAAGATATAAGACTAAAGAAAAAAAAACTGTAAAATCAACTATTGGCTCGCCTCTAAATAGATTTAACCCCAAATAAATCTTTCATTTTTATTTTCTTTTTTACGTTTTACAGGTTTTCAAACCTCTCCTATATTCCTTCAATCAAGGGGAAAAACACAAACGTACAGCACTACGTCAATTTAGATCCCTCGTTTCATTTTCAAAAAAAAAAAAAAAAAAAAAGATCCCTCGTGAGATGAGATTAAGGAAAACAATAAGCAAAACATAGCCAAATATTGAGAGAAATTGAAGCAAGAAAGAGCTTACCTCAAATCTATCTGCTATTGTTATTGTTGTTATTTGTAGTGAAATTTGAAGCAAAGAGGTGGGTGAGAAGAGTTTCTTAACAATGATGATAATAGTGAAAAGAAAAATAACACAAAATTGAGAGAATTGGAGAACTGAAGAAGAAACAATTTGAGTTTGAAAACAAACGTGAGTACACTGGGAGTGTGGTCCTATTTTGTAGATAGTGTTTTACGTGGAAGTTAAAGAAGCATTTTTACCAAGTTTTGCCCCTACTTAAACATAGACTATAGGGGTATTTTGGAAAAAAAAAAATTCAGTCCAAACAGGGACAGCCGCTTAAATAGTAGTATAGATAAAGGGCGCAAAACTATAGCATTCCTCATGGATCATGGGTACACGGTCTGATTAATTAAAGATGATCGGACCGACTATAACCCCCAAAATTCTCGCACCAAATTTCTTCTCTCTCGCTGTCATTATAAATTTGCCACTTCTTGAGATTCTATACACAGCCAATTAGCCTTCCCTCACAATACACCCTTGTACCAACTGCCTCTTCAACCATATTGCAGATGGGGCTTTCGCAGTGGAGTTCATCTCCACCGTCCTCTTCTTTTTTAATGTGTGCTTTTATCCTTCTCTGTTGGTGTGGCTTGTTAGTCACCTCTGTTGTTGGCGGGAGTAATGAGACGGACCGGTTAGCGTTGCTTGAGTTCAAAGCCAAGATCACTGATGATCCTTTCCAGGTTATGAGCTCTTGGAATGATAGCATCCACTTTTGTCAATGGCGAGGGGTTTTCTGTGGTCGTCGACATCAGAGGGTCATTGCGTTGGACCTACAAACTTTGGCAGGGTCCATATCACCACATGTTGGTAATTTAAGTTTTTTGAAGTATCTAATACTCGAAAACAACAGCTTTCATGATGAAATTCCTTCAGAAATTGACCGTTTACACAGATTGCAAATCCTAAGTTTGTACAATAGCGCACTTAGCGGCAAAATTCCGAGAAATTTATTCCATTGCACCAACCTCAAACACATTAATTTCGGTCGCAACCTTTTGTATGGGGAAATCCCTACCATTTTTGGCACTTTGTCAAAACTCCAATTCATTAATTTTGGAACTAATAATTTGACAGGAAGTATCCCACCTTCTTTTTGCAACTTATCCTCTCTAGAAAAGTTTAGTACAGCTTATAATAACTTGGGTGGGAGTATCCCTACTTCTTTTGGCCTATTGACGAAACTTAAAATTTTTTCTGTCGTTTCAAATAGGTTGTCTGGAAGAATTCCTCCTTCAATCTTCAATTTGTCTTCGTTAAGATATTTTGATGTAGGAAGCAACCAAATCCAAGGGCATCTTCCATTGGATATAGGTATCACCCTACCAAATATCGAAAAATTAAGCGTTGCCATTAACGAATTTACTGGACCTATCCCTATTTCAATATCTAATGCCTCAAACCTAAAGGTACTCCAATTTTCCGGAAATAAACTAAGAGGAGGAGTTCCTTCTTTAGAAAAGTTAAATGGACTTTCATTTTTTGTCATAGGCTCTAACAAACTTGGAAATGGAGGGGCAAATGACTTGAGTTTTCTTTGTTCTCTGACAAATTCTACATATCTAACCGTTTTACAGATAGACGACAATAACTTTGGGGGAGAGTTGCCCAAGTGCATTGTCAATTTCTCAACTACTCTCACTGAATTGAATTTAGAAGAAAATAAAATATCTGGGAACATTCCTCTTGGGATAGGAAACCTGATCAATTTGGAGGTGCTGGGCCTGGGCATGCCAAACACTAAATTATCAGGTAATATTCCTTTTGAAATTGGAAAACTTCAAAAGTTACAAGATTTGGATTTATCTCAAAACAATTTCTTTGGGAACATTCCTTCCTCTCTGGGAAATTTAACTCTATTGTTAGACTTGAACTTTGAGGCTAATAATCTTCAAGGAAGCGTCCCTTTGAGTCTAGTCAAGTGTCAAAATATGATGCATTTGAATCTTGCCAATAACAATCTCAGTGGTACCATATCATATCAAGTTATTGGTCTCTCATTATCAATAATTTTGCTAGACTTGTCAACCAACAAATTTACTGGTGTCCTTCCTATAGAAGTAGGAAATTTCAAAAATTTAGAATTCTTGGATATTTCTGAAAATATGTTTTTTGGAAAAATTCCAACAAGTGTTGGTAGCTGTGTAAAACTAGAATTTCTAGTCATGAGAAGCAACTTCTTTCAAGGGGTCATTCCTTCATCTTTGGCATCATTAAGGGGTCTTCAAGTTTTAGATCTTTCTAAAAACAATTTCTCTGGAAATATTCCAAAATTTTTGGAGAGCTTTATCTTCTTGAGGTTATTGAATTTGTCTCATAACCATTTTGAGGGTGAGGTACCAACAGAGGGAGTTTTCAGGAACACAAGTGCAACTTCAATTAAGGGAAATACTAAGCTATGTGGAGGAGTGCCAAAGTTCAAGCTTCCTGTATGCAAATACAAGAAATCCAAGAAAAGGAAGTTGACTCATTCCATGAAGCTAATAATCTCTATACTTTCTGGAATTTTTGGAGTAACTTTGGTGGTTTCATTTCTACTTTTCTTTTCTTTCAAAAGAAAGAGAAGAGAAAATACTTTAAATAATTCACAAAATTTATTTTTGAATGTATCTTACCAAAGTCTCCTAAAAGCTACAGATGCATTCTCCTCCTCTAATTTAATTGGTGTGGGCAGCTTTGGATCTGTGTATAGAGGAATTTTTGATCAAGATAAACATATAGTTGCTGTCAAGGTACTCAACCTTTTGCACCATGGAGCTTCCAAAAGTTTTATTGCTGAATGTGAGGCTTTGTGAAACATCAGACATCGGAATTTGGTAAAGGTACTCACAGTATGTTCAGGTGTTGACTATCAAGGCCATGATTTCAAAGCATTAGTATATGAGTTCATGACTAATGGTAGCCTAGACGAGTGGTTGCATCCAATTTCAAGAACAAATGAGGTTCTTGAGGAACAAAAGAATTTGAATCTTCTTCAAAGATTGAATATTGCTATTGATGTTGCAAATGCATTGGAATATCTTCATTATCATTGCCATGCACCAATTGTTCATTGCGACCTCAAGCCTAGCAATGTTCTTCTCGATGATGAAATGATTGGACATGTGGGGGACTTTGGCTTGGCAAGGTTCCTTCTTGAGGCCACCCTAGAGTGTCATGCTAATCAATCAAGCTCTATTGGATTAAGAGGAACAATTGGTTATGCTCCTCCAGGTGAGTACCTTTTCTATTTTTGAATATTAAATTCTTTTCTTTCTTAATATTTCTTGATGTACTTTCAAGCATGAAATAGCTTAAGGAAGCCTTTTAGAAGATGGAGCATGTCCTGAAAGAAATTTCCACTTGTCATAATTTTTTTTCCCTTTTATATGCCACTAAAGAGCTCTTTCAAAGTTATGCTATTATAAAATTTTTTTAATTTTTTAATTAATTAATTAATTAATTTTTTTTTTATGAAACAAGGTCAATCATATTGTAAATGTTCGGTGCAATTGCAGAATATGGTTTGGGAAACGAGGTGTCAACTTGTGGTGATGTCTACAGTTATGGCATACTGTTATTGGAGATGTTCACAGGAAAAAGACCTACTGATAATATTTTCATAGACAACTTGAACCTTTATGATTTTGTTCAGGGAGCATTGCCCGAACGGGTCATTAACATTGTGGATCCTATTATACTTTGGGAAAGAGAAGATATGGAAACAAGGACAAATGATACTCACATTCAAAATCGAATAGGAAGTCAAAATTCTGGAGTGCTTGATTTTGATATTTGGAATTGGAGTGTCTTGTTCTGTGGAATCTCCAAGAGAAAGGATGAACATGATTGATGTTGTAGCTCAATTGCATTTGATTAGAGAGAAACTCCTCAGAACTAGAATACGCGGAGAAAGAGTACTTTAACTTACAGGTAAATTGTTTCTTATAGTACTTGTTGCTCTAACCTTTATGGAGGGAGGAGGATCATATAGCCTACACAATGTCATGTGCTTGGCACGGTACTTTTTTTTATTATAGTGAAATTGATAATATTGATGCCATGTGAAATTTGATTACATGATGGTGCTATTCAATAGCTATTTTCAATTTGGTTATTTCTACCATTAGTGTGGTTGAGATTATTGGTACTGTACTAACCCTCTGTACTTTATATAGAGACATCTTTGATGAGTTTGATGTAGACATTGGCTTAAATTACTTCAAGTACGATTTTTTTTTTTTTTTTTTTTTGAGAATGTACAACTACAAAACTTTAATGGGTAAGAAATTTAACTAATTTATTGGAAATGATATAGTTGTTTATAATCTTAACTATCTCACTAGTACCCAAAAAGCCATTTTTATAATCTATTTTGAAAACCAAAGCATGTTCTTCTTATACATAAAAATGACTTCTCAATTCCTCACGTAAATCGGCGGTATGAGGTTTTGCTCGAAAATAGGTAGGATGCTATTATGGTTACACCCAAATAAGGAAGCCACACCAGTCAACCCTGCTACCTTTTAAAATAAATAAATGACTTCCCTCAATTCAATGGTTTAAAGAGATGATTGTCTTCCTTGAATGCAGGTATAGAGGACCAATGACCCCATTGGAAGGTGCGATCAAGTTAGTACAGAGGGCTAATGACTCCATTGGAAGGTGCGATCATGACTTAATGAGGTTTTGATTTTGCAAAATATTGGAACAAAATAATCAGATTTGTAGAACCTCCTTTTGTTTCTTTTAGCAATCACTTATTAGTTTATTTTGTATTTGTCATAGATTTTTTATTTTTTTTGGTAATCATATCTATGGAATAATTTGTGGCTATAACATTTCTTTAAAAAATAATAGACTCTGTGGATTTAGGCTTTTATGGCCAAATCACATTAAAATTGTTGTCTTCCTTCTTTTGTTTGCCTTCATTTTTCACAAAAGAATGCTACAACTTCAATCCTTGGATAATTTGTCATCAAATAATTAGCACTATTCAGATGTTTGTCATCCATAATTTGATGATTACGTACAAGAAAAAGTGATATGTACTTGCAAGATCATACCGTTAACGTTATTGCATAACACCCAATAGTTGCCTGTAGATCTTGTAATGAGAGTCTTTCATGCTTAACAGGATTTTTTTTCTTTTTTTCAGATAATATCTTTTGAAGTTTACTTGAAATAAATAGAGGGAGTCGATTTCATAATTAATTATATTTCATTTTATAAATTTAACAGTAAACACAAAATAACGTTATATTAAATTTTAAATAATGCAACACTAGATGCATATTTAAATTTCTAATATTTAATCTCAATGAAGAAATTGATAATTCGAGAAAAGAACCAATGAATGGTCAGCAATGTCCCCAAGTCATGATTTTTAAAGAACACTGGGGTCTAGTTTATAGCCCAAAAGAGATACCATTATTACTTTATCAAAGCCAAGACCAGAAGGCAGTTGCAGTGAAGCATAAGGAAGTTGCAGTGAAGCAACTTGGAGATTCAACTTAGGCAGCTAAGGAATCAATAGCAGAACAAGTAGAGTTGACGTCATCCAAGCAATTTGAACAAGAACAGCCTTCACGGACTCAAGCTTCGACTTGCCAAGTGAAGAAAATGAAGTTACTGCATAAACAGCAGTGCAGCATTTGTTCTGTAAATGAAACTTGTACTTAACGACCTGTAGTTTAGCTTTTAGAGTTAGTTAGCTTTTTTTTTTTCCCGCGTGTAGCAGTTAGTTATTACTGTGCCAGCTAGGATTAGTTGTTAAGTCAGTTACAGAGTATGTATTTTAGCTTTGTATATAGAGTTTTCATCATCAATCAATGAAATAAAGAAATCAGTTTTTACCAAATTGATGTTTCTCACATACTAGGCAATTAGATGTTTGAGATGATGAGAACACTCTTTGAAGAGATGGGAGGAAGGCCAAAATATTTGAGATGATTAGAACACTCTTTGAAGTTTTGAATGCTTAGATTTTCTGTTCGAAATTTAGACTCTGAGAGAATATAACCTCACTTTTTGATGGATTCATAGTCAGGCCAGACAGCTCATTGAATTGTTAAAGCACCTGCTGCTTAAATTGTGTAGAGTACTCAAACATAGATGTGAAAAAGCCACTTTGCCACACCTAGGATGAAACTAGAACCAATCAAATACCTACACGTGGCTAATTAAGTAACTGACTTCGAAGTGTGAACACTGAACAGAGAAGGTGAAAAGAAAAAACAGAGGCAAGATGAAGCAGACGATTTTACTTGTGAAAGGAAGATGAAGAAGAAGGGAAGTAGATAGACCCACGGTAAAGATGTTAGAGAGAGGCTGGAAGAAACTAGATAGTAGAGAAAGACAGGTTACAAATTTAAGTAAACAAGTTACAAAATGAGTAGTTGGGGATGTCAGGATGTGGGTGCATTTCACGTGGGTGCATCTAGGAATTTGGAAAAAGTAATTAGATACATTGTTTAGAATTACCAAATTAGTGGTACCATATCATATCAAGTTATTGGTCTCTCACTCTCACCAATCGCTCTAGATTTTTCAGCCAACAAATTTATTGGTGTTTTTCCTATAAAAGTAGGAAATTTAAAAATTTTAGAATACTTTGATACTTTTGAAAATATGTTGTTTGGAAAAATTCCAACAAGTCTTGGTAGCTGTGTAAAACTAGAATTTCCAGCCATGAGAAGCAAATTCTTTCAAGAAGCCATTCCTTCATCTTCTGAATCATTAAGGGGTCTTCAAGTTTTAGATTTTTCTAAAAATGATTTCTCCGAAAATATTCCAAAATTTTTGGGAAGCTTTATCTTCTTGCAGTTATTGAATTTGTCTTATAACGATTTTGATGGTGAGATACAAACAAATGGAGTTTTCAAGAATACAAGTGCAACTGTGATTAAGGTAAACAATAAACTTTGTGGAGGTATGCTTAAGTTTTATCTTTCTATATGTAAATACAATAAATCCAAGAAGAAGAAGCTGACTCTTTCAATAAAGCTAATAATCTAGCCTTCTTGGAGTAACTTTGATAATGTTATTTTTACTTCTCCAAACTCTAAAAAGAAAAAGGAGAGAGCATTTTAAATAATTCAAGAAATTTACTTTGGAATGTATCTTACCAAAGTCTCCTAAAAGCTACAGATGCATTCTCCACCAATAATTTAATTGGTGTGGGTTGCTTTGGATCTGTGTATAGAGGAATTCTTGATCGTGATAGACGTTGTTAGGTTCTAAGACTTTGGGAGCTAATGTATTAGAACTTCAATATGTATTATGTTGGCAAACCATGATCAAAACATAGAGTCTAGGTTTACGCTTGTCAAAGTGTGATTTCTTGTAAAATTGGAATCGAGTGATTGCAGGATTTATTAGACAAAATCTGCAAGGCTCGATCAATTGAAAATTAGACTCGATCGATCGAAACTCGTGCAAATTTAATTTTTTGCAGAATTTCCAATTCAGCCCAAGCCCAATAAACGTGTAGGGTTAAGTGTTTTACTCTTAGTATATAAAGGAACTCTAAGCACATTTTTATGAATTTTTAGAGAGATTAGAGTGTAGCTTGTGCCTCTTTTGTAGATCTAGAGCTTTGTACCCAAAAGCTCTTTAAAGTTTTCATTGAGTTGTGTGTTGAATCTTTTGTGAGATCTAAAGATGTTTACCTTTTCAGTTGCTGCATAAAGAACTTTCAAGAAGGTCTGAAACTTTTGAGTGGAATCTCAAAGTCACAAGTAGGAGAACTACTGTTCTAGCTTTTTTTTTTTTTTTTTAAATTATTAATTGACATAAATGTTTTTTTTTTTTTAAATGAGACATAATGATCCCTAATTTTAAAAGATAATGGTTACATTAATAATAATAATAAAACAACATTGGTCATTGATTGAGTTGATTGTGTTCAAGTATGAATATATATATATATATATATATATATATTTGTTTCTCACATCAAATGACTCTTTAACCATTGGTTACCAAACAGTATTAATAACATTGTCTTGTAGTACAATGAAGTTATAGTTAACGGTTCAAAAGACGTTCTTTCACGAAAGAAAAACGAGACTAGGCCACAACAAGAAGTTAAGAACAACAACAGAATTCAAAACAAATTCTCTACAAGAAAAGACATTTTTCCCATACCAAAATATTTAGATAGAATGATGGAAACATCGAATAATTTTGACCATCTTATTCTCTACCTCAATAATTGACCCACCATGTTTTATTTATGTTTTTAGATAGATAGATGGTCATGAAGAATGGGTGGGATTCAAAGCCCAGATATATGATCTATAAAAGATATCATTATTACTAAATTATCACTTATTGAAACCCAAAAATCACCCACCAATTCTATTCATTATTAATTGTAAGGATTGTATGATAGAGAGAGAGAGTGTGTGAAGACTCAAGCAAGACAGAGGAGTTTTCACGGGTAGCTCGCGACTAATCATCCCGCAAAATGATGCATATGCCCTACATATAACTGGAATGCGAAGAGTCAGGACAGATGGAGACAGCTGTGTTTCGCGAGTAGCTCACGGGTAAGGCCTTCCCGCAAGACACTTGTGAAACATTCTGTTTTGCCAGACCGTACTATCTAATACACACTCTCTGTACCCACACTATATATACCTACATTACCCACAGATGAAAAAGAGAGCTTCTGAGAGAAAACCCTAGTCACAAACCCTTGAGAGTGAGAGATTGTTATACCCACAATTCTCTACACAATCCTTTGTGGTTTTTCCTCAACTCTTACCTCTCCATTTCTAAATCCTTGAGAGGTTGATCGCCCAAACACTTACCACACCCATCTTGAGTGAAAAATAAGGTTTTGGAGCTACTGGGAAGCATTGAAAGAAGCCATATGTTTGGCAGATACAATCGGGTTAAATTGTGTGATTCGGAGAGCTAGAGAAGACAAGGCTTGGTGAAGCCAATTGGTAGCAAGAGCTTGGAGGGCTCGAGTACATGGGGTAGACTAGACTTGGAGGGTCTTTTGTTATTCGTGTATTCCAACTTATTCTTTAGTGGATCGATTTACCGCTTGGAGGGCGGCGGAGAGGTTTTACGCCGAGTACTTCGGTTTCCTCTTCGATAACAAATTGAAGTGTTATCTTGTGTTTGCATTCTTCTTCCCTACTCTTTTACCTTTCAATTTACTGCTGTGCTTTATTGATTATGGGTTAGAGTAGTTTATTTGTTTATCCGCTTGCATTTACTCTATTCCGTACTTAGTATAAGTTAGAGATAATCTTTCAAGCCGTTATCTTTTATTTGGGGGTCTAAACAGCTCTTGTGTTTTTAACACAAATCAGAGCTTTCAAAACTCTCTTATGCTTCTACTCATGAATTCAATATTTGTGTGGTATTGAATATTTGTGATAGAATTTAAGACTTATAAGCTTGAACTTTGAAGTCTAACCTTTACATGACCAGATAAGAGAAGGAAAAAGAACTACTCCACACTCTTGGCGTGATAGTGATTTTCACAAGTATAAGAGTTTGTGAAGTGTGAGGGAGGCAAGGGCTATTCCAGGAGACAGTTTCACACACACATACACTTAGATTAGGTTAAACTACTAAAGTAAAAGAAAATAAAAGGAAAACGAAAATATTTTTTTCTCATAATTAAAATTTCAAATTTCTATTGTTTCATAACATTGAGAGTTTTTCTATAAAATAACCTTAAGGGTTGTAGCATAAATGGTCACCCATTTTGAAATTTCGATAAAAGTATTAAGGGAGGAGTAATGCTACATACACAAACTATTTTACAACATTTTTACAAAAAGTTGATGTGGTCAACCTTTTATTGTGTTAATCTAGGCCCACCATTAATATTATTTTTTCATTTACTAATAATCACTTATCATAACAGCAGTTTGTAAAATAGTTTGTATCTCTAGCATTATTCTTAAAGGAAGAGTATACTTAAATTTTAAGAACAGCTTTAAGGCTAAAGATAAAATTCAAGCTTTTGCTTTAAAGCTCTTTAATATACTGTTCCAGCTTTTTTTTTTTTTTTTAATTATTAATTGACATAAATGTTTTTTTTTTTTTTTTGAATGAGACATAATGATCCCTAATTTTAAAAGATATTGGTTACATTAATAATAATAATAATAAACCAACATTGGTCATTGATTGAGTTGATTGTGTTCAAGTATGAATATATATATATATATATATATAAATGTATTTGTTTCTCACATCAAATGACTCTGTAACCATTGGTTACCAAACAGTATTAATAACATTGTCTTGTCTCTTCAAAAAAAAAAAAAAAAAAAAAAAAATTTGTTTTGTAATACAATGAAGTTAGAGTTAACGGGTCAAAAGACGTTCTTTCACGAAAGAAAAACGAGACTAGGCCACAACAAGAAGTTAAGAACAACAACAGAATTCAAAACAAATTCTCTACAGGAAAAGACTTTTTTCCCATACCAAAATATTTAGATAGAGTGACGGAAACATCAAATAATTTTGACCATCTTATTCTCTACCTCAATAATTGATCCACCATGTTTTATTTATGTTTTTAGATAAATAGATGGTCACCCACCAATTGTATTCATTTTAAATTATGTCATTTGGAGCCGACAACACTCGGGTCTAGTTTCAAGACCCAAACAAAGGCTCTGGGGTGCGGTTGTATATAGCTTTGGGCCTATTATTTCCAATTTTCCAGTATCCTTGGACCTATTTATGACATTTTGGAATTTAGATCCCGGAAACACCAGGTTTTACAAAAATTTTAGAATTTGCAGATCTTGTAATGAGAGCCTTTTTTATGCTTAACAGGATGGCCTTCCCTCTCTCTTCTTTTTTTTTTTAGATAATATCCCTTGAAGAGTACTTGAAATAAATAGTGAGAGTCAATTTCATATTTTGAATTTTATTTTATGAATCTAACATTATAAAAAGTATAACATTATTTTAACATTTAAATAATGTGACCCTAGTTTTTCTCCAAAAAAATAATAATAATAATAATGTGACCCTAGTTGCATCTTACATGTGTAATATTCAATCTTAATGAGGAAATCGATCAGTTTCCAATTCAAGAAAAGAATCAATGAATGGTCAGAAGTGAAACAAAAATTATGAGTAAAATATATACTTTGCTTGTCTTGAATTTAAAATAGTCCCTGGCTCTACACTTGATGGGCCTCTTTCTGCACATTAATGTACAACGTGAAAACCCATTACACGCATCTCTCTTTGAGCATTAATTGATGACCTTGAGTTCCATTCACTCCCCCGTGTATCCTTCCTAATAAATTATTTTCCTCAAAAAACAAAATGAAGCTAATATATGTTTGCTTTGTCTTCTGTGATGATTAGGAGCAAAACTTGTAAGCCATTTTTATTCTAACTAATCCCAGTCACGTGATGTATGGAAAGATATCATTATTTTGAAATGTGATATAAAATGTATACTTTATTTTCAAAATTTTATTGTAAATGATTTGTTCTTCCTAAAAATTAAACAGTTTCTAAAAATAATTTCTATATCTCTATTTTCTAAATATATAATATTATTTTAGTGTTTTTGATTAATATTATTCGTTTTTGAAGTAATCCATATTCTTTTAACTATTGTTATTACACATTATATTTTTCTAATTTCTTTTAGTAAAACTAAAATTTTTAAGTTTCAAAATTTCTTATATTCAGTTTCAAATATATATCCAAATAGAAGGATGAAAACATCAAATAATTTAGACTATCTTATTCTCTACCTCAATAATTGACCCACCATGTTTTTTTTTTTCAAATAGGTAGTTGGTCAGAAAGGGCACTATAAAGAATTATGGCATTTGGGAGGGATTTAAAACTTGGATATAGCACATTATAAAGAATACTATTACTATTGGGTTATCATTTATCACTTGAAACCCAAGCTTGATCCACTAAGTCTATTAATTTTAAATTATAGGATTTGGACCCAAACAACACTCCGGGTCTAGTTTCGAGCCCAAAAAAAAAAAAAAAAAAAAAAAAAAAAAAAAAAAAAAGCACTGGGGTGTGGTTCAATATAGCTCTGCCGTTTTGTCTTCATGGTTATTCATTATACATATGTAGGAAAAGTTGAAAAAGTAAAAAAATAATAATTAAAAATTAAATAATAATAATAATTTTTGTTTTTTTTTTAAAAAAAACCCTAGAATAAGGATGAATTAACTCAAATAACTTCACCATTTCTTAACTTTAAATTATGTTTTTTCACAATACTTCTTAATATACTTTCAAGGATGAAATATAACTCAAATAAGAATACCTTGTAGAAGATAGAGCATGCCTTGAAAAAACTTTTCTGCTTGTCATAATATTGTTCCTATTATATGTCACTAAAGAGCTCCTTCAAAACTAGTGAGATTATATTTTTTTTCCCTTTTTTTTAATATGGAATTAGATCAATTAATCAAATAATAAATTTTATTTGCAATTGTACAGTATGGTATGAGAAACATGGTCTCAATGATATCTACAGTTATTTTGTATTATTGTTAGAGCAGTTCACAGGCAGAAGGCCCACAAATAATTAATTTTTTCTAAGATAGCTTGATCCTTCATGATTTTGTTAGAGAATTTTCGCCGAGTCAAGTGCTTGACATTCTGGATCCTGCTCTAAATTTGGAAAAAGAAGGTTTTGTTAAACGGTAGCAACTAGTTTACGGTATCAGCATAAACTCGGCAAACTAAGTAACTAACTTCGTACAAAACGACAACAAAGTATTTAAAGGCTACAACCAACGACTTGTAGTATAATTCCAACACTAGGTAGGTTGTTGTATGAATTCAATCTACTACACGACTTGTCACTTGACTGTCCTTCAGTCTTCACAATTTCATAGATTTGCCATCTAACAGTGCCTCCAAAAATCAATGACTTCAATCTTATCAACCTGATGAGAGAAATTTCAAGAAATTGGGCCTCTCTCATAAAAGTTAAATGGGTTTCTTAATTATTTGAAACCCAGCCTAAGTCCTGATGGACCTCCACTGCTTCCCATCTAGCCCACATTAAGTCAACTCAAGTACCAAAATCTAATTTATTCTCTTTCACCACATCCATCCAACAATAGACAATGTAGTGGTGATAAGAATAATCTATAATATTTCTGCTACATGTTATATCACCTCATTTAGATGCAGTGGATAAAGACTATTGATGATGTCAAGAATCAAACCAGTGAGTTGCAGGGCTTGCGCGCGTTCCGGACGGTCCTGCACAGGTAAGAAGAACCTCAAAGGGGAGTACCGGTGTGGTACCAGCCAACGACCCTCCGATGGTTAAGTTAGTATTTGTTCACAACTCCAGAGTGCCAGAGTCGGGTCTTAGTATGCGTACCTCGTTTTTTGGAGGGCGTAGTAGTATTTATGGTAGTAGTAGTGGCCTTTAGTCGAGGCGTACTGGAGAAGATATCAATGTACCGAAATTGTCCCTGAGTAGCGTAGGGCGCAAGACACTCCTTGGGTGGCCAAGTGTGTTGGGCACGATTTCCTTCTTGGGGAGGGAATCGTGCTTCGTAAGATATTTGGCCCGGTGGCGTATGCGACAAGATTCATCTTCCCAGGGAAGCGTACGCGACAAGATAGGTCTCAGTGCCCGACAATAACACCCGTCGACCCTCTCTCCGTCGCCCCCCATGACTGAGGCCGTCGATGTCTGACGTCCGTCGTGTATATCCGTCGTCACAGGCCTAACCGTCGGCCAGTGCGAGTTCCTGTCGTCTGGTGGGAGATTTTACCCCTATCAAGTGCCCCCTCAGCCCATTAGTCCGTGAACCTTCGAGGGACGGACTAGTGGGGTGATGGTTTCAATCCATAACGAGGGTTGAGTAGACAGGCTGTCACCAGTAATTAATGTATGGTAATAAATGCAGGACACGTGTCGTCAACCTATGGACCGTGTGCTCGGAACGAGGCGTCCCCTCGTCTCCCGTAATACCTCCATATAAAAGCCTTCCTCCTTTCCTCTCATTTTTCACTTTTCACCGAAAACAAACGATCAGAGCGCATCTGTTCACCCAGCAGAAAGCACTTAATCCGTCAACCTGTGCGTCCGTCACATTACCGCAACCGTCGACCAAAAGATTCACTAGTGCAAGTAGCCGGTAAGTACTTATTATTGCTTGCTCATTTTTTCACCGTCAGTGTCTTTAGGGCAGTTGAACTTAGGGTTTTTCCGTCACATGTAAGTGACATGTCTAGCGCGTCCAGTAACCAATCGTTTGTCCGCGACGGAGCGGGCTACGATGAAGTTAACCCGTCGGGTCCAAAGGATCTTGCAGCCACGATTTCCTCGAGTGAAGAGAGCTCGTCCACCACCTCTTCCTCCTCGAGTAGTGAGAGGGCGGAGAGTAACCTTAGTGACGGTCTGGAGGGCGATGAACCTCAAGTCCAGTCCGTCGTGGGCAGTGATGGGATGAGGAAGTATATTATGCTTTCTCTGTGGACGGTGAATGATTTTTTCTCCACAATCAAAGAGTCACACTTCAAAACACTTAGAAGCAAATACCAAATTCCTGACAATATACCTCTCCGTCTACCCCACCCAGGAGAGAAGTATTATTACCGGGGAGTCAGGGGTGTCGGAGTGTACGAGCAAATGCTCAAGGCAGGCCTGAGGTTTCCACTGACCCCACTACACCGTCAACTCCTTCATTACCTAGGACTATCCGTCAACCAAGTTTCCCCGAACGCCTGGAGGGTCTTTATTGGGGTAGAGGTGTTGTACGGGTCCATGTCCGAGGGGAAGAAAAGGTTGACGGTGAAGGAATTCTTTCACTACTACCATCCGGTGGAGATACAAAAATCAAGGGGGATGTATAGTTTTGTGGCGAGGGGTCCACTATTAAGATTAGTGTGTGATACTCCAGACTCCAATAGGGACTGGAAGTTTAGGTACTTCTTTATGGACGGGGATGAGTGGATGGGGAATCCTGGTGAGACCGAGTTCATGCCCGTCGACACCACGTGGGGTGTCTTGTCCCCGTCTGGTATCCGCCCGTTCACTTTCTCCTCTTACTTTTCTCTCTTTTTTTTTTTGTCTTTTTATGCACCGTCAGCATATAACTGTCTTCTTTCCTCAACTCAAGACCGTCCTCAAGTGTCAATTGAAGACTGGAGCTTCTTGGAGAGGATTTTTCAGAAGTTCGAGTTGAAGGAAAGGTCTTGGGCTAACTTGGTGTGCCTGAAGACCATCTGTTGGCACTGCGACGGACCTGAGCTGTCTCCGGAAGCAGAGAAGTGCGAGATACAAGTTAGGAAACGTACGTCCGTTCACCTGAATTTTATGTTTGGCCATTTTTCTCTCCCCTTTTTATCAACTCATGTGCCGTCTTGTCTTCGCAGAAATGGACGAAGCGAGGAGGAGGGCCATAATCAGGCAGCAAGCAGCTGCAAAGAAGAAAGAAGGCCAAGCTGTAGGGACGGGTGCGCCCAAGGTGCCCGTCACTAAGAGGAAGCCCAACCAGGAGGGGGACCGTCTCCCCAAAAAGGCAAAGACTACTCCCGAGACCGTCATTGGCCTAGAGGCAGACGGAAAGAAGGTCCCCGTCAAGCACGGTAAGGGGAAGGGCTTGATGACGGCTGGCCCAGCCTCCGATCCGAAGAAGCCACCCGTCCTTCTGCGTGAGGACTCCAAATATGCCCTTGATAAGCTGTCGTCCATACTGACTGTGGACGACTATGAGGACCTGGGGAACCACGCGACGGAGGTGATGGGAGAGACGGGCCTGTTCAGTCTTGCCCAGGTAAACACACTACCCGTCCACTTCACTTCGGATATACATTGAATTTCATACTTATTATTTTTTATTTTACCGCCGCTTAAATCTAACACCGTACACCTTTAGGCCGTCGTCATGATGAAAGGGCTTATGGACCGCTGCGTTCGGGAGGAGACGGCCCTGGAGCGTACAAGGGCTAAGGCGGCCGAGACGGAGGAAGAGCTTGAACAGTATAAGGCCTGGAGGGTAAGAATCGAGAAGAAGCTCTCCGTTCTCAAGGAGGAGAGGTCCAAATACCTGAAGCAGACGGAGACGCTGCAGACGGTCCTTGCGGACAAGGAGCGGGAGATCCAGTCTATGAAGGATCAGCTCCGTCAGGCTAGGGACGACGCGATCAGGGAATACCGAGACTCTGAAGCGTATCTGACGGAGCTTGGTGGCATAATGGCGGACGGTTTTGATGAGGCCATCCGTTAGGTGAAGGCCCTTTATCCGGAGACGGATCTCTCGCGGGTGTCCATTGACGGAGGCCAGGCACAAACGTCCGTCATCCAGGCCGCTTCCGAGAGCGCAGGTCGCCCCCTTGATGAAGGCCAGAATGATAAAGGTGACGGGACCCTTGATGACGATGCCGAGACAGCCATCCAGGCCAAGGTCCAAGCTGAAGAAGAAGTGAATGTAGTTGATTCCCCCGTTCATTAGACTTGTAATTTTTGTGGAGAATTTTTGTAACAATTTTTTTTTTTTTTTTTGGAACAGTCAATTTCTGGACCGTCGAGAACAATGTTGACTTGAGAAGTATTTGTTTTAATCTATATCCTGTTTCAATTTTTGTTCTTGTGGATATTGCTTGCTTGCATGATTTCCTTTACATGTCGTTTATGCTTTGTGAAGCCGTCAACATTATAATCTTTTTAACCACTGTATATAACTGAGGGCGATGCCGTCGGTTTTGGGCCGTCGACCTTGACCTCGTCGTTCATTATTCTTTGGATTTGGCTTTTACCCCCGTAGCATAGTATAGATGGATTTTAGCCGTCGCCGTTTATGCCGTCGTCTTCTAGACTTGGGCTTTTTAGCTTTTATCCTTGTAGGATAGTAGTTGGATTCGAGCCGTTGCCATACATGCCGCCGTCTTTTAGACTTGGGCTTTTCATTTAGTATGACGTTTTCGCTTTTAGGTCGTCAACACGGGTGCTTAACACCTTTATGCCGTCGTCGATCTTAGGCCGTCGACTTTAAGACAGGCGCTTTGGGGTTTCCACTTGGGAAAACGTAATGGCTTTTAGTCGTCAGCTGGGGTGCTTGACGCTGTTATGCCGTCATCAATAGTAGGCCATCGTCTTTAAGACTTAGGCTTTTTGGGGTTTCCACTTGGGAAAATGTAGTGGCTTTTAAGCCGTCAGCTGGGGTGCTGACGCTTTTATGCCGTCATCGATAGTAGGCCGTCGTCTTTAAGACTTAGGCTTTTTGGGGTTTCCACTTGGGAAAACGTAGTGGCTTTTAAGCTGTCAGCTGGGGTGCTGACGCTTTTATGCCGTCATCGATAGTGTGGAGCCGTCAGCCTTCGACACCGTCAGCTCTTTATGCTTGAACGGGTTTAACGCTAAGGCTTTGTGCTTTGCAGGTTTCTGATATTCAACACTTAATAGTAGTGAGTTGAAGAGACTTTGAATAAACCTCTGTATGACTCGCATAATTTTTATGAAGGAGAGAACATGTCCCAGGAATATACATTAGAGTGGTAGATCAATTACAGACTAGATACAAGTAGTTGGCTGCCGTTATTTCTTACTGGTAGTACTTACGTAGGTGCTCGGCGTTCCACGAGTGGTGCAGCTTCTGCCCGTCCAGTGTTTCCAAGTGGTAGGTGCCCTTTCTTTGCCACGCTGTGATTCGGTAGGGTCCTTCCCAATTGGGGCCGAGCTTTCCTTGGGTTGGGTCTCTGGCAGCGCCCATGACCTTTCTTAGGACGAGGTCACCGACCTGGAATTCCCTGCGCCTGACTCGGGCGTTGTAGTGTTTAACCATGCGATCTTGATACCGGGCTAACCTTTGCTCTGCTGCTACTCTGGCTTCGTCGATCAAGTCAAGCTGTAGGCGCAAGGCCTCGTTGTTCCGGCCTTCATCATGGGTGTTCACCCTGTAGGTTGTGAGTCCCACTTCGGCCGGAATGACTGCCTCGCTTTCGTAGGTTAGCCTAAACGGTGTTTCTCCTGTGGGGGTCCTTGTTGTTGTTCTGTATGCCCATAATACGCTTGGCAGCTCCTCGGGCCATATCCCCTTTGCCCCCTCGAGCCGAGTCTTGATAATCTTGAGCAAGGATCGGTTCGTTACTTCGACTTGACCGTTGGCTTGGGGGTGGGCGGGGGAAGAGTAATGATTCTTTATTCCCAGCTACGCACAGAACTCCCGGAAGGGGCCATTGTCAAACTGTTTGCCGTTGTCGGAGACTAATACCCTGGGTATTCCGAACCTGCATATGATAGACTTCCAGACGAAGCTTCGTATGTTCTTCTCTGTGATGGTGGCCAAGGCCTCAGCTTCCACCCACTTCGTGAAGTAGTCTATGCCTACCACAAGGAACTTTAGCTGTCGTACCGCTGTCGGGAATGGGCCCATGATATCTAGTCCCCATTGAGCGAATGGCCATGGGGCCGTCATGGGGGTCAGCTCTTCGGGGGGTTGCCTGACGATGTTGCTGAACCTTTGGCACTTGTCGCAAGCTTTGACAAAAGTCTGCGTGTCTTTTCTCATGGTTGGCCAGTAGTATCCTGCGCGGATCAGCTTATGCGCCAATGACTGTGACCCTGAATGGTTCCCGCATATTCCTTCGTGTACTTCCCTCATGACATAGTTTGCTTCTTCAGAACCCAGGCACCTTAGGTATGGGCGAGAGAAGCCCCTTTTGTATAGAATTCCTTCTATCAGGACGAATCTTGACGCTCGGACTTTCAATCTTCTGGCGGTTTCTTTTCCGTCGGGCAAGACGCCATCTTTCAGGTACGAGACTAATGGCGTGGTCCAATTGCTCTCCGAGCCTACTTCCTGCATTTCAATAGAGTCTACCAGTGGAGAGACCTGCACAAAGTGGAGCACACCGTCAGTGCTGCTCTCCTGCTCCGACGAAGCGGCTTTGGCGAGGCGGTCGGCTTGCTCATTTTCCTCCCTGGGGACTTGGACGATCTTTGCCCTGAGCTCATCTACCCTTCTTTTTGCCTGATGGAGGTACTTCTTCATTCTGTCGCCTCTGCACTCGTAGTTCCCATTGATTTGGTTGACGACTACCTGGGAGTCACAGGAGACGACCACTCGAGCCGCGCCTGCTGCTTTGACGAGATCCAATCCGGCTATCAAGGCTTCGTACTCTGCCTCATTATTGGTGATGGGAAAGTCCAGCCGGATCATACAATCAATTTGGTCTCCTTCGGGGGAGCGGAGCACGACTCCAATACCACCGGCTCGTCTAGTTGACGACCCATCTATATGTACACTCCATGCTGGACATGCATCTGCCCCCTCGTCTTCCGTGCTAGTGAACTCAGCTATGAAATCAGCTATTGCCTGTCCTTTGATGGCGGTACGTGGGCTGTAGCGGATGTCAAACTCGGTCAGCTCTATTGCCCATAGGGCCAGACGACCTGCGGCTTCTGGGTTGTGCATTGCTCGCAGCAAAGGCTTGTCGGTTAGGACGATGATTGTGTGAGCTTGGAAGTAGGGCTTGAGCTTTCGGGCTGCGGTGACCAGGGCGAAGGCGAGTTTCTCCATGGGCGGGTACTTTCCTTCCGCCCCTTGGAACGCCCGGCTGGCGTAGTATACGGGTTTCTGCACCCCGTCCTCTTCTCTGATCAAGGCCGCGCTGGCGGCGGCAGGGGATACGGCCAAATAGAGGAAGAGTTCTTCCCCGGGCTGTGAAGGACTCAGCAATGGTGGGGAAGAGAGATAAGCTTTTAACTCTTCGAATGCCTTTTGACACCGTCCGTCCACTCGAACGCTTTCTTCAATGTGCGAAAGAAGGGAAGGCATTTGTCTGTTGCCCTCGATACAAATCTGTTCAGTGCGGCGACCTTCCCGTTCAGACTTTGAATCTCTTTCGCATTCTTCGGAGGGGCCATCTCCATTATTGCCCTGATCTTATCCGGGTTGGCCTCGATTCCTCTCTGAGAGACCATGAAGCCGAGGAATTTTCCTGCGGTCACCCCGAAGGCGCATTTTGAGGGGTTGAGCTTCATATTGTAAGAACGGAGGGTTCCGAACGTTTCCTCGAGATCGCTCAGATGATCCTCCTCCTTCTGGCTTTTTACCAGCATATCGTCGACGTATACTTGAACATTTCTCCCTATCTGGTTGGCGAACATTTTGTTCATCAGCCTCTGATATGTGGCACCTGCATTCTTCAGTCCGAATGGCATCACCTTGTAGCAAAACAGTCCTTGGCTGGTGTCGAATGAGGTTTTCTCCTGATCTGCCTCATCCATCCGGATCTGGTTATACCCCGAGAAGGCATCCATGAAGCTCAGCAGCTGGTGCCGGGCCGTAGAGTCTACCAGAACGTCGACTCGAGGGAGGGGGTAGTTGTCCTTCGGGCATGCCTTATTCAGGTCCGTGAAGTCCACACACATCCGCCACTTCCGGCTGGCCTTCTTGACCATTACAACATTAGCCAACCAGTCGGGGTAGTAAACTTCCCGGATGAAACCTAGTTCTCGTAACTTACCAACCTCCTCTGCCACTGCGCGATCTCTTTCTGGAGCGAACACTCGCTTCTTTTGTCTGACAGGCCGGAAGGAGGCTGCTACGTTCAGCCTATGTACCATGACTGATGGATCGATCCCCGGCATGTCCTCATGGCTCCAGGCGAATACATCCTGGTTTTCCTTGAGGAAGGTCGTGAGTGCCTGGCGGGTCGCCGGACTATTGAGGGCATCGATCCTAGTGGTTCTCTCAGGCTTGGACTCGTCGAGAATTATCTCTTCGAGTTCCTCCACAGGTTCTGCCCCCGTTCTCTGCTCTATGTTCATCATCTGTAGCTGGCCATTCATCTCTACCATTGCGACATAGCATTCTCGTGCGGCCACTTGGTCTCCCCATAGCTCTCCTACCCCGTACTCTGTAGGGAACTTGACCTTTAAGGCATAGGTTGAGGTGGCGGCCTTCCAGGCGTTGAGGGTTGGTCGCCCTATGATTGCGTTGTATGCTGAGGAGCAATCGATGACTAGGAAGGTGACGTCCCTAGTGAGTTGCCGAGGGTATTCCCCAACAGTGACGGGCAATGTGATCGAGCCGAGGGGATATACTCTGGTCCCCCCGAAACCTGTGAGTGGTGCCTTGGTAGGGACCAAGCGTTTTTTATTGATCCGCATCTGCTGGAACGCGGGATAGTAGAGGATATCCGCGGAGCTTCCGTTGTCGATTAGGACCCGATAGGTGTTGTAGTCCCCTATCCGGATGTTGACGACAAGGGCGTCGTCGTGCGGATGGTGGAGGTGTTGGGCATCCTCTTCTGTGAACTCCATAGTGTGGCTGCTGGTTCTCGGCTTCTTCTGGACGGAGCTCGCAGCTTGGACATTTTGGACCGCCCTGAGGTGGGATTTCAGAGCCTTCTTTGTAAAACCGGCGACCGGTGTGCCACCCACAATCACCCTTATGTCCCCTATAGGTGGTCTGGGACGCTCATTGTCCCGGTGGGGGGTCTGTTCCTACCGAGACGTTTCGGCCTTCTCTGTTGACGAACCTCTGTAGCTTCCCTTGCCTAATCAGGGCTTCGATCTGTTGCTTTAAATCGTAGCAGTCGGCGGTATCGTGCCCATGGTCTCGGTGGAAGCGGCAATACTTGTCTTTCGGTCGCTTGTCCGGGTTTGATTTCATCTTTCCCGGAAACGTCAAGGATCCGTCATCCTTGATCTGCATCAGGATCTGATCAACTGGAGCCGTCAATGGGGTGTAGCTCGTGAATTTCCCGGCATTGGGCTTTGGGCGTCTACTGTCCCGGCTTTCCCCTGTCCGAGGCGCCTTCCGCCCCTTATCTTGTCGGGTGTCTTCCTCCCTTTCCCTCTTCCTGGGGGGCTTCTCTTCTCTTGCCAGTAACGCATCTTCCGCGTTCATGTACTTCGTTGCCCTGTAAAACACATCTGACATTGTTTTTGGGTCATTTTTGTACAAAGAGAACAGGAATTTACCCTTCCGCAGTCCGTTTGTGAACGCGGCCACTTGTATCCGGTCGTCCGCTTCGTCAATTGTCAGCGCTTCTCTATTGAAGCGGGCTATGTAGGATCTCAGTGTTTCATCCTCCCGCTGCTTAATGTTCATCAGGCACGCGATGGATCTCTTGTGACGGTGTCCTCCGATGAATTGGGAGGCAAATAGAGCGCTCAGCTCCCTGAAGGTGCCGATAGAACCAGGCGCCAGCCTGCCGAACCAGGTCCTTGCAGAGCCTTTCAGCATTGCGGGGAAGGCCCGGCACATGATTTCGTCTGGCGCACCGTGCAGGTGCATCAATGTCTTGAATGTTTCCAAGTGGTCCAGCGGATCCTTGGACCCGTCGTAGCTTTCCACCTGGGGCATGCGGAACTTCGGTGGCGTAGGGAACATGATGACAGGTGTTGTAAATGGGGAGTTTGTGCGGTGGATGAGGTCGTCGAGGTCACTGGACACTCGTCCCTTAAGGGCGTTCATCATGAAGTCCATGCGTTCCTTCATCATTCGCATTTCCACGGCCATACTAGACTGGGCATGGCCGCCTGCCGACGGACGGTTTGGCTGCTGTCCTTCAGGCCGGCTCAATGCATGGCTTCCCTCAGGACCCTCGCGGTCCCTCTCCTCGGCACTGCTCTCCTCCTGATTTTCTCCCTAGTTGTCACCCGTCGCATTCCTTTGTAGCAGCTGCTCTTCCAAGTCATTGTTGCGCTTCGTGAGACGTTCCACCGCGGCCGCCAGAGTCTGGACTTGCCTTTCGAGGGCCGTGGTGCGTTGTTCGTTGCCTTGGTCGTTCATGGTGGTCGTCCTTGAACGCGTGAGTACCATGCAACCCTTAGTCCGAGAAACACGTAACAGAAACTTGCGCGTTTTCCACAGACGGCTCCAACTGACGATGTCAAGAATCAAACCAGTGAGCTGCAGGGCTTGCGCGCGTTCCGGACGGTCCTGCACAGGTAAGAAGAACCTCAAAGGGGAGTACCGGTGTGGTACCGGCCAACGACCCTCCGATGGTTAAGTTAGTATTTGTTCACAACTCCAGAGTGCCAGAGTCGGGTCTTAATATGCGTACCTCGTTTTTTGGAGGGCGTAGTGGTATTTATGGTAGTAGTAGTGGCCTTTAGTCGAGGCGTACTGGAGAAGATATCAATATACCGAGATTGCCCCTGAGTAGCGTAGGGCGCAAGACACTCCTTGGGTGGCCAAGTGTGTTGGGAACGATTCCCTTCTTGGGGAGGGAATCGTGCTTCGTAAGATATTTGGCCCGGTGGCGTATGCGACAAGATTCATCTTCCCAGGGAAGCGTACGCGACAAGATAGGTCTCAGTGCCCGACAATAACACCCGTCGACCCTCTCTCCGTCGCCCCCCATGACTGAGGCCGTCGATGTCTGACGTCCGTCGTGTATATCCGTCGTCACAGGCCTAACCGTCGGCCAGTGCGAGTTCCTGTCGTCTGGTGGGAGATTTTACCCCTATCAACTATAAAGTTGTTATTCATGAAATAAATTTTTGTCCCTGCTGATAGGGGCGATACTACAGCCGAGGGTGCGGTGGCTGTTGCCCTCACAAGAGTTTTTAAAAATCCTTTATAATAGATAGTATTTAAAAATAGGAGTTGTCCCCAGCAAAAATTCCTAATTTCACCCCTATCTGCAGATAATAATCAATTTGAGTATTGATATCTTTCCTGCTATGTTAGAAATTTCTTTCATGAATTGGAATATCGTAGGCAATGAAAATGTAGAACAATCAATGTGGGACTTGCAAGACCCTTCAATCCATCATGCACAGAACACAACCCCTTGTACAAGGGTTAGCTGTGGACCTTGCCTCATTCATTCTTATAGGTAGTAAGGTGATCTATGTGATCTGACAATGGCAGGTCAGATTACTCTTACACATAAAAGCCAGATTTATATTTATGTCCCATAACTATTTATATAAATCTAAGACACATCCATTTCATACACAATTTCACAATTTGGTGAAGTTGCACACTATGAGTGATGGATACTTTTTATCCATTTTTTTTAAATGGTTTACAATCAACCATTTCAACAAATTATAAAAATTGGTGTTAATGTGGCATTTGGTATATCTGACTTTTAAAATTGACCAAGGTTACAAGCTTTAGAAAATATTGAATGAGGTACATAGGAAGATTCCTCCACTTTGTTCCATTATCAAATGCCCCTTTTCAAGCAGAGGGAAAAAAAAAAATGAAGTGAACGAAATCTCTGTAATCCCTCTTGTCCTCCTAATCTTTTGGATTAGGTATGATTTGTACCACATGGCTCAACCCTTTGCTATGAAAAAAGCAGAACCCAATAGAATAGGGATGAAATTAAGTCTAAAATATTATGATTAGTATCATGCTGACTATATTATATTCTTATTTTGTGAACATCACGTAGATTTGGGTCACCATGCCATGAAAATAAAATTCACCTCTTATTTGAATTTTTTGTTATTCTCAATAAAGATATTCAGAATTCTAATCTCTCATTTCTTGTTATAACTATCAAAAGATTTAAAAAATAAAAAAATAAAAACCTTAACAACAGTGCAATTAATTAAGGATTCAATGTGGGTTCTAGTTAGTTTAATTGGTAAAATCGCTAATAGTTGAATAAGACATCTGGGGTTCAATCCCTGCTAACACCAAAAATCGATTGGTATCTCAATCTAAGAGATAAAGAGTATAATTATCAGAAACGGACATCATAAATTGAAACTCTATAAAAATAAAATAAAATTAAGAATTTGATCAAATTCATTATACGAAGCATGCTAAAATGTCCTAAGCCATTAGTATTTTTTAAGGGGGAAAAATAATAAATTTGTTTTGTTAGAGTTTTGTTTTGGAAGAGGTGATGGGTTATGTTTTCAAAAAATTGGGCCTCTCTTAGAAAAGTTAATGGGTGTTTTATTCGGAACCTAGCATAAGTTCTTCTTCAACCAAACTCTACTGAAATAGATTAGCCAATGATAATTACTCTATAATTGGAAAGTCCTGAAGGGCCCATCTAGTTCACGTTAAGTAAACTCAAGTATGAAAATATATTCTTATTAAAAAAATCAAAATGAAAATTGCTTTATAATTGAAGTAATGTTTTTTTTTAACAGCTATGTTGGAAATTTCTTCATTGGTATACGATAGATTGGAATATTGTTCACTGTGAAAATTTAGAAAAATGAATGTGGCCATGTGGAGACTGGAGACCCGTCAATCCGTCATGCATGACCCCTTGTACGTGGGTCTATGCATGTAATATCAACTCCAGCTATGGACCTTGACTTATTCATTCTCATAGATGACCCATGTAATCTGACAAGGGCGGGTCAGAAGTCCATCAATCTTGCAATTCAACCGTAAATCCTTTACATGAGAACTGACTTGTTTCCTAGATTTCACATATTTTTCATTAGACCCGAGGAAAAGAGAGTAGTGGTCAAGCATCTCGTCTACCTTATCTTAATGTTTGGGTTTTAGTAGTGCGGGATGCATTAGTACCAAGGTTGGTAGGGTTATCTAGTTGCGAGTATTACTTTGATACTCTAGTTCTATTTGTCTTTTGGTATTGCACTGTATGACTGTGTTTAGGTCATGTACTTTTATGATGATTTGGATTTTATTTTGTTATTTCTATTTGGTATTTGGTTTTATGTTCTTCCATTGCATTGTTTTGTGCTTGGACATGCATTAATCTTGTCATTGTTGTACTTACTTGCTTACATGTTTGGATGATCATAACTTTACATTATTGATCATTGTAGCCATAGTCTCTATGGTTGTCTGGTGTTTGATCAAGTTGCATTCATGCATACCATTCATATCATACTTGATTGTAGTGTACTTGTTACTTATTCCTGCCTTTATACTTACTATTTTAAACTTTAGGGTCTAACCTATTTTATGCTAGTGTTTAAAGTATTGGTTCTAAGTTCAAGTTCTTGGTTTTAGTCGTTAGAGTTTTAGTGTGTCCTTGTTGGTCTTAGGGTTCCAACTCACATTACGGTCATGTTTAGCATTGGCTTAAAAAGCCAATTTTTTTTTTTACTATTTAGTTTATTTTTGGTACTATTTGTTAGGATTAGTGCTCTTAAACCCTATTGTATGATGCTATGTATGTTATTATGTATGACATTATGTTTGACTTAATGTTTTGATTAACAAAGTTGTTTTATTGTTATCTAAAATAATGATAACATGAATATTCGGACATTATCATATAGTCTATGAGATGCATAGTATGTGATTTATGTGAAAAGTCACAGAAAATATAAATCACAAATTTTTTGTAAACTCAAAGTTTTAGCTCATAATCGGTGATGAAACTGGGCATTTCATCTGCGAAGATTATAACATATCAACTAAGATGATTTGTCTTGATCATGGAAGTGGAGACTTCTAGTTGATATGTTTTAAGAGTTAAGACATATTGAACTGGACTGCTATGAGATTTATTATTCTCCTAACGACTGTCAAATGAATAATAAATCTTATGACTTCTATTTACATGAACTCTTAATCCTGAGAGGATAATGAACCTGATCATGAAATGTAGGTTGTTTTGATATATCAGGAGTGAGATTTAAAAACACAATCAAAATCTCAGTATGTTGGGCAGCCATATTTAGCGTTGATGGAACATATATTCTCAAGATGAAATTCATAGTCTCTTAACAAAGATATAAAATATTCCCTTGAGATAAGTTTAATGGGTTCGGTTATTTAGAGAGTTAGACCTAACCACTTTAGTAAGAAATTATTGAAGTATATATATTTATGAAATTTGATTTCATAAATATATGATAAATAACTTAAAAGGATTAAACCGAGTACTCAAGGATTAAGATGTAGTAATCTACAGAGTGGCAGTCTACATTTATGATTTTGTGTTACTATGAATATTTTATGAAGGGGTTGCATGTACAATAAAGTCTTGGGATATAATTTATTAACAAAGCCTAGAGTGCAATTATATTTATATAGTGATACTAAATATAATTAATGGTAACTTTGGACTTGTCAAGAGTTGACAGAAAAGCTCAAAGCCCATTGGAGCTAGAGTCTTATTTGTTCCCTTTTGGTTCCACTTCAAGCTACATACTAAAACCGAATTGGAAAGGCCTAAAAGGCTAGCCTAATTAGATAATTAGTTATAAGGAGAGAAACATACAGAATTTAGTAAGTTACATAAACTGGTTTGTATGTGAGTGTTGGACACTCTCTCATTTTCCCTTGAACAAATTCATAGAAACTGATTGAGAGACCACACTTCTTGGGCGTTAGTGGGATTAGAGTGAAGATTAAAAGTATTCCCGAGTACTTCTGATTTTTGTTTTGAAATTCACCACACCACGGTACATTCTCTTATTCTTGAATTATGAAATTTACATAGTACATGTCATCAATTATGAATGAAGTAGATCTGTTAATTTCTCACTGCGTATGTTTTGTATGAGATACAAACATCCCTTTTTTCCAACACTATTCATGGCCCCATTCTACTTTTTGATACTATTCATGGGTCCCACTGTACTATTTCAGCTACTTTTTAGCTTTATCTATAGTAAATTCAGCAAAATATTTTCAGTTTTAGCTAAATAAGCTATTCTCAAGCGAACTCTAAGTCTAGAGTCTATATAGGTGTGTTTTGTCATTTAATAGCCAAAAGGGGAGATTTAAAAGTAATGCTTTATTGTTGGATTAATTTAGTGACAAAATTTTGTAAGTAATGCTTTTAATGTTGATGTATTGTTTTCTACGGTTTCATGTATTTTGGGGTAGAGTACTTGAGCCTTTCCTTGAAGAATTGAAGCAACATCAACCAGTGATCTCGTGACCTGGAAGGCGGCTTGCTCATGATCTAGCTTGCATGTGAGATCCACGTAGCAGGTACTTTTGATGAGAGTGTAGATGTGCACCTCGTGACCTTAGGGGGTGACTAGGTTGTGAGCTACACCATCTTTGTACTCTATTATGTACCTATCAACTACACTTCTACCAATGCACACATAAACACAATTGTGAGGCGTGCCAAGCACTTGTATGAAAAGAGAGAGCTTCTCCTTGAGAAAAATATATTTCCCATCTTTCTTTTCCATTTCATTCATTGTATTGATAGAGATTTTGTAAACCCCTTCCTCATTGACAAACACAAAACTTGTGAATGAGAGAACATTGGGGTCTTATATGACCAATCACACCACACTGGTGGCAAGTAAGAACAAATTTAGATCAATTCAAATCCATATGATGAGGCCAAAACAAAGGTTTTGACTTAATAGCCTTTCTCTCTACTTTATGATTTCTTTTATGAGGAGGTATGTACACAAATTTGTCTTTAGAGATAGAACTCATAATAGGCACAAAATCGGGTTTCACAACAAGATTGCAACAAAGATTATCTTTCTTTTTATCATTAGGTTCGACAATTAAACACTTGGCATGCATCTTAAGAGATTCATTTTTCATATTTAAGATTATCAACAAGTTTGTTAAACAAAATAAGTTTAGCATTTAAGTCCAAACATTCAAACTCTTTTAATTTTTCAAGAGAATATTCTGCAAGTTTCTTATACATTTCAACCAATTTGTTGGATTCATTGAGTTTAGCAATCAAATCATCATTTTCACAAAACAACTTGCTGAATTTCTCTTCAAATTTCATAGCTTTTTTTCTTCAAGAGTTTGACATCAACAATTTTAACACCACCCAAGGAGTCATGCAACATATCATCACAAGCATGACAATAAACACTCATAGAGGCATTTTCACAAACACATGGCATGTGACATTCAATATCATCAACAACATGCAAAGAAGCATTATCCATGGCAATTAACACAAAGGGTCAAGCATCACACTTAGGCAATTAAACAAAAATAAGTGCACCCGCTCTAATACTTATTAAAAGCTCACTAGTATAAATACTAGAGCTAGTTTAGAACCCAAAATTTTAATTTTGGCTTGATTATTTTTAATCTAAACACACTTAATGCGGAATATACATGATTAGAAAATTAATTAATCAAAGCACTCAAAAATTGCATGGATGGACATATATGTGCAAGGAAAATATGTAAAGAGCAGTATGGAAAAGAATAGAACCTATGATAACACGTGATGTGCTATCAAAGATGAAAACCAAAAAACTAGGCATAAAAACCTCTTCGCGGCCCTCTAAACCGAAATGATCCACTAGTGAATAAGTTGTACAAGGATACCAAAAAGACCAACCAAGCCTACTCTACCCAAAGTACTTGAGCTCTCCAAGCTCTAGCTCCCAATGGACTTCTTAGAGTTTTGTCTTCATTAGCTTCCCGGATCCTGCAATATAGCCCGATTTCACTGCCAAGCCTCACTAACTTATTTTAATTTCTCTCTACTTTAGGATTTCTTTTATGTGGAGGTATGTACACAGATTTGTCTTTAGAGATAGAACTCATAATAGGCACAAAATAGGGTTTCACAACAAGATTGCAACAAAGATTTTCTTCCTTTTTATCATTAGGTTTGACAATTAAACACTTGGCATGCATCTTAAGAGATTCATTTTCATATTTAAGATCATCAATAAGTTTGTTAAACAAAATAAATTTAGCATTTAAGTCCAAACATTCAAACTCTTTTAATTTTTCAAGAGCATATTCAGCAAGTTTCTTATACATTTCAACCAATTTGTTGGATTCATTGAGTTTAGCAATCAAACCATCATTTTCACAAAAAAAAACTGCTGAATTTCACTTCAAATTTCAAAGCTTTTTTCTTCAAGAGTTTGACATTAACAATTTTAACACCACCCAAGGAGTCATGCAATGTATCATCACAAGCATGAGGATAAACACTCATAAAGACCAAATGTTTTCCAAGCTCTAAAACACTCTCCACACTTTGAATAGATGTGGGTTATATTCAGGTAAAATCTCTTCTCAAGCTATAACAATAGGAGAGTGGAGGAGAAGAACTATTAAGCAATTCTCACTTAAGGATTAGTATCTCTCTCTAAAAGGTGGGTGCTGTTAAAACCTCAATTTCTAGGCATTTTTATCTGATAGTCTCCTTACAATTTTGAAGGTAATGAGAGTATATATACTGTGGGTGAAGAGTATGAAAGTCACACTTAAAATCCCAATTGTCAGAGTTTCTCACAAGTCACTCGCAAGTTGGCCAAGTTGCGAGTTACTCGCGAGACATCCTGACTCTTGAACTTTCACATGTGCTCCTAACATGGCCTTTTGGACTTCTTTAACTTCATAATGGCCTTGTAAAAGCAAAGCCCATTTGCCTTATTCTATGCACAAATCCGCTCATTTAATTTCATTCTCCTAAAAAGGACTTATTCACACATTAGAATTCAATTGAGTATGAAATTAATTATTCAACATTATTCCAAAACCAAATATAAAATGCATGAATCAACTCAAAATACATATGATAGTGCTTTCTAATAATGTTATAAACATGCAAAATTAAGCTATTATGAGTGGGGCAAATATTGTCTAAGGAAAGCAATTTATTGTGCCTCAAAGTTATCCAACTTTCTATTTGTTTTCCATATTACTTTGTTCTTTCATTGTAAAATCGTTTAATTTCCAATAGGGAAGTCTCCAATTGAGGGGTCAATATAACATATAAGGACACCACTTAACCAAGAATTTTAAGCCAATGAGTTTTGGTCCAATTATAATATACTAAGAACTCCTTATTAGTATCCAATCTAGGATTTCACTACTCAACTAACAACACTAGTCACGCATGAAAATTCCAACATAATTCATCTGCTCATTCATTTGATCGTCTAGAACTTCATTCATCTGCTCATCTAGAACTTCATTCATCTGCTCATCTTCATCAAATAAAGGGAAACAAATGCTATTTTTCTTCTTCTTGGTTGCTCCAATTCCATATGCATTATTCATTAAATTCTACAGCCCAAGTGATTTCTGATGCTTGAATTTCACAACTTATAATCCTTAGAGCTTGGATCATACCAATAAACACATACTTTTCACTATAATTATCAAGCTTGGACCTTTCTTGATCTGGTATATACACATATGCAATGCTTCTAAACAAACATAAGTGAGAAATTGTAGGATTCTTTTTACTCCAAGCTTGCTATGTGGGGTACTTCCTCCTACAATCCTTATGTGAGACGAAAATTGGACAAATAGACTGCATAAGCAGATTCATCCCAAACTTCTTGGGACATTCTCATGCTCTTTAACATTCTTTTGGTCATGTTACCACTTACCACTATCTAACACATTTTGGGATTTGAGAAACACTTTTAGATAATCCAATTATCAAAAAAAAAAAAATGGTAACCTATGAAAATAAAATGACTCCATCTAGTTAGAAAATGTCATTCTCATCATAATCTACTAGCTTTGATACCATATTTTTGAAGTTGGTGGGCCTTTACATAATTACTTCCCAAACACTAATACACCACATATAATGGAAGAGACACACAGTCTCAAAGCACACCAAGGAAGATAGAACGAATGGAGAAGAGTATGAGAACTCTTTGTTTGGAATGGAGGAAAGCATGAGTACATATAGTATACCATACAATCTTAAATTCAACTATATTAAATTAGATAGTTTTTTAAAATTTTACTACTCCATAGAATGACATTTTTTATATTAATGAATCAGAGAGTTTCATATGACATATGGCTTTTAGGTACACTAGTCAATGTCCCGTGCGATGCATGGGTGCCGTATAAATTTATTTTAAAATATTTTATAAAAAACTAAATATTTTTTATATGAAATTATCTTTATGACCATGCATAATACTTATTATTAATATTTCTATCTCTACCTTTGTCCCCAACCATGAATTACCTTCCTCCTTAGATTGAAGCTTCTGAATCCAAATTTCTCTTCTTTTGCAACTCAATGCTACAATGAACGACTTGTTATCATTGTAAATCAAAACTCCTGCTTTTTCTTTATTCTTTAAAAATAGTTTCATCAAAGTTTATTTTGAAAGACAACTCTTAAGAAGATTGATATCTATATTTGATTGGACAAATGTGTAGAGACAAATAATTATATTACCCACTCCATTGAATCTGACTCTTACAATTCTGCATTGAACTTAGTTCTTGAAGGACAAATTTTAAGGAATTTGATATTTATGCTTGTCAAATGTTTAAAGACAAATAATCATATTATACCCAATCCATTGAATCTAACTCTTACAATTCTACATTTAAACTTTGTTCTTATAAAGAAAAAAGTAAATTGAAAAGTTATCATTGACTCGATCTAAAGCATTTAAAGTAATAAAGGCATATTAAAGATTTAAATTGTTAGTCTAATTTAAAAGATCAGCCCATTGTTTGGAATACAATGGGAAGAGCATAATTTTTGTTACACTCTTGATTGCATGTATATCGATTGTTGCTGAAGAAACCAAATATATGAGCAAGCTAATATCATAATTCAAATCAATAGTAAAAATAAAAATAAATACAAACATTTTTGAATATGGCTTAATGCATTCTCATAGTCATGGAACGAACAACAAGTCAATAGATACTAATTTAATTGATTACACTAATTATAGTTTTAATCCATTGGAGTATGTTGCAATAACATAAGCGCTTGTTGAATAAAACATCTCAAATAAAACAACTTACATATCTCAAGATATGACACTACCAAGCTGCCCTTGATGGTTCTTCCTGCCAAAATTAATCTTGAGCACAAAAACATCAAAACTACATATTAAAATTATTAGTTACAATGTAAAATTAGACTGCATGCATTTTTTTTTTTTAAGAAATGCTTTTTTAAATTGTTCTTGGCCATTTGGTAACTTTAGCTCAATGAGGTAATGCCAGCATACTTAATTTATTTATACTAGATATATGTTTGTGTGGTTTCTTCTGAAACACGTATCTTTTTGCAACCATCAAAGTGTTCATGATGGCTAAAACTTTTTAAACCTAACAACCTTGATTTTAATATATCTTTACGAAATTGAAGTACAATGAAATGAAGTATTCATGCTTTGTGTATGATGAAATTGAAGCATTGGCTTAACCCTTATACTAACTTGAAAATCCAAAAGGGAAAAGGACCAAGAAAACAATAGTTACACTCATTCCACTGAAGTTGAAATGATAGATCCTTCTACACATATTGAATACATTGATGAGTTTAGAAAGTTTTATATCTATCAAAAACAAAATGTAGAAACAAAAATAATTAGAAAACCCCCATAAGTTTGTTATGCTTAAAATTAACCACCCCCCCCCCCCTAAAAAAAAAAAAGACTAAATTTTGACAATCTTAATCTATTAACATAACTTGAAAAAAATCATACTTAGCAAATGTGAGTTCGTTTAGACCCCTTAAACCCAAACAGATTAACCTAAAGAATTAGCCAAGTGATTAACTTAGGTAATTTAAACAGATCTAGGTTAAAACAAATATATCAAATCATGTAAAAGTGCGAAATAATAAAGAACATATGATATGATGACCCAGGAAAACCAAACCGGTAAAAAACCTAGGGAGGATTTAACCTAGCTATCCTCAAGGTAAAACGAATTCACTATGAAAGAATCGAAGTTTACACAATAGAGACTTAGACCACTAACATCCTATTGCTACCTGCCTGTAGGAAACTTACTACCACGACCACGTGACAGCTCTGAGACCACGGACTCCTTCTTTCCTTGAATTCTTTAGCAAAGCACAAGCAACACCTGCTTGTATATCTTGAAGCTTTTTTGTTGTTTTACAACTGTATGATTTACCAATCTCTTGACATGAATCTTGAGTTTGGAAACCCTAAGTGTATGTGAAGGTAAACACCTCTAGATCTAACAAATAGATTCACAAATACAGCATTCAGAACTCTAAAAACGTGGTTAGGGTTTTCCCTTATATACTTAGGGCAAAACATAAAACCCTATACATTAAATGGGCTAGGGCTGAGTTGGGAATTTTCTGCAGAAAAACGTTCTGCACGATTTTCGATCGGTCGAGTCTAATTCTCGATCGATCGAGTCAGGCAGAAGTGCACAGTAAATTCTGCAGTTAACTCGATTCCAACTTTACATAAAAAGTCATACTTTGAGCAAGTCTAACACAAGACTAAAAATTCTTTTGATCATGGTTTGCCAACATTACAAATTGAAGTTCTAATACATTAGTTCCTAAATCTTAGAACCTAACAGCAAATACAATAATGGCATAAAGAGCATCTTATTATATGACTATGTCACGTTATAGAGCTCCAAGCCCTAAAAGCCCATAAGAATGCTAATTAGCAAAAGAAAAGTATATGTAAGTAAAAGAGCATCTTAGTACAAGTTAAACCCCAAAAAAAAAAAAAAAAAACCATATAGAACCATGACTATTATGACATGAAGTAAGTGGAAGATGAGCATTATTGTTGTTTATTATCTCAAGTGAATAAACATAAGCTTTCTTGGAAGATTCATGTGTTCTTGAATAATTTGAATGTTATTTCAGTTTGTGAAAATTAATGAACATAAAATTTGTAATTTAGCAATGCATAGGAGAAGGCATGTAGTAGTTTAGGAAGAGTAGGCATTTAGTTATAAGGGAAGAGGAATAGGCATAAACATAAGAAAACTTTTGGACGGAGGAATAAGGAAAACAAAGAGTTTTTTATGGTTAACATCCCTCTTCCTTGAGTGGAGTTGTAGTGTGCCCTTGTGTTAGAACCCTTTTCCCTCTCCCTTGTGTGTGTGTGTGTGTGTGTTTGTTTCTAAAAAAAAAAAAAAAAAACATCTCTCTATCTTATCCATTAGTGTTATTTATTAATAATTGAAATCTATTGTGTTTAGTAAATAATTGATGTGGCATCTAATAAGTGTAATAAATTGAGAATGATGTATTTTATTTTAACCCAAAAAAAAAAATTTCAATTATCTTTTCAAAGAGAGTGCCGCTTAGCAAAACCTTATGTTCTCCCGTATGGAGTCTCTACTTTTATTTATACTAGTGTGTGTGTGTGTGTGTGTGTATATTATTGCATATGAAGGGTGGGACATGGAGAAATGCTATGTCCACAACATTTTTACAACATTTTCACTACAAATCTTACGTGGCAAGTTATTACAAGGGTTGTTATTAATGGGGTAGAAAAATAATTTCTGTGATAGGTTCAAATTAGAACCAATAGCAACTAACCACCTATGATTTGTTGTGAAAATGTTGTAAACGTAGCACCTCTCGTGGGACATATGGCTTTCAAATTAGACATAAGTAATGTTTATAATTGGGTGAAATGACGTTATTTGTCCAAAAAATGTTTAATTTCTCACCATTGATAAAATAAGGGTGGCATTTACTTCGTAACACATACTCCTTGGTCTATTAGGTGCTCCACTGCTTGAGTCTAGATACTTTCCAAATCCCCTTTTTTGACGGCTAGAGGTTGGGCCAATGGACTTATACATTTGGAATTTTTAAATCATTATTTCTCAAGTAGTTGGTGACTTGGTGTGCAAATTGAAACACAGACAACCTCAAATGCTATGAAAAAAGGTCTTAAAATATTGAAAGGTTATCTTAATCATTGCTTAATAAAAAATTTTAATTTGATACTCAAATGATAGAACAATACTACTGTGTTTCAGCTATTTTATACATAGATTTAGACAAAAAAAACAAAAAAAAAAAGCTCTGGATCCTGCCAAAGAGACAAAACCAATAATGATTTTTTATTTTTTGGTTGGTTTCGAAAAGTATAAAAGCAAGAAGGTGCAATGAAGTCTTATCTACAGAGTGCAGACGTAACCGTTGTATATAAATGAGAGGATGGATATAGAGATATTTTCCTTTTGTTTTGTTTTGAATTCTTATGTTCAACCACCGCGGACTTCTGATGTAGTGGTCATTTCAAAAGTATAAGTGCTTATAGAGTATGAGGGGCAAGAATTGGGGTTCAAGTTAGAATAAAATTTCAATCTTGTAAAAAAAAAAAAAAAAAAAAAAAAAAAAAAACATATGTTCAGAAGTACAAAAGCAAGATAGGTGCACCAGCTTTCTCTGAACAGATCTATGTGTATTGTGTGTTATGTTTGAAAAGAATATATACCTCGGTCATTACTCATTAGGGCCCTTTGCATATAGATAATGGATTTGCACAAGTCTTTGAAACAAAAAATCTCGTACTGTCTTATAAAAAAAAAAATCTCGTACTGCATGATATGATTGATATCATTGAAAAGAATAGCTCGGTTGGTAAATATCTTTGCTAATAAATAATGAATTGGCCAATTCTAAGAGCATTCGCAATGAAAATTTGTATCATATTCTATTTTATCATCTCAAAAAATTATTTTATTAATTATATTATATCATTTTATAACACTCCTAACATTCCAATTTTTATTTTTCTATTTTACACATTAAAATAATATATATTACCCATTAAAATAATATAATATATTCTAATACAACTCTCTCTCTCTCTCTCTTCTCCCCCATCTCTCTTCCACTTTATCGATTAAAATATATTCTAATTTTTACAATTATGTTATAAATGTAGGAGGACACTATAGTACAATTGCAAAAAAAATTTGCAATTGTGGTATTTTACAAGTCCGGTTGCCTACACCTTTGTGTCTTGATTGTATTTTTCCCTTACATTTCCCATTTGCAATTGCCAATGGGAATGCTCTAAATCCAGCCCATCATATATAACAGATTATGGGCTCGTTTGGTAACATTATTCTAATAACATTGTTTATATTTTTTAGAAATACATGTAGTTAAAAATGTACAGAAATGTGTATAATGTTGTTTAAAAACTGAAAACTATTATTTAAAATGCCATATCAAACGACTCCTATATTTTTATTGATTTTGAAATCTAATATTGATCTGAAATATATATATATATATATATATATATAGACACACACACACACACACACACACACTAGTATTATGCTCATGCAATGCATGGTTTAGTTAAGAATCTTATGTAACTTAAACAAAAGATAACAACAACTAAGGGGCTATTTGGTAGTGTATTTTGAACGACAGTTTTCAGTGTTTAAATAACATTAAAGGTTGATATTAGTAGTTATATACGTGTACTATGATTGTTTTTTTTTTAATTTTTTTTTTTTTTTGAGGAAGGAAAAAAAAATTTTATGTTGATATGAACAATTAGTGTGAAACTAAAATTCTAATACCCTAGAATGCTAGAACTCATAAATCATAAATGAAGTAGATCTCCTATTGCTAATTAAGTAAATCACTTAGAAATTATAGACCAATTAATAAAAAAAAAGATTAGATGAAGAATTTGGATTGTATTCAAATTGAAAATTTTATTAATTTAGAAATTAAAGGAGAAGAAGATAAGAAAAAATATATATATATATTTTTTTTTTTCAAAAATCTAAACAAATTTCTATAATTTGGTGAAGTCACGTGTCACAACCACGGCTTCTAAAGCCCAACTTTTATTATATAGTATATGATATTGATTTGGAGTGACATGAAGAAAACAGGAAATGACTCCCCTCTTCATATGTTTCCCTCTTTCTCCTTATTTAGAAACAATAATCTAAATGATCATGGACAATTGGAGTTTCTACCAGGACCACCAAAATTAAAGAAGTCTCCAAAATTTATGAGATTATAGCAATTGGGATTCGTAATGCTTGTATGACTGTTCCAAGGAACCCTGAGCACTGTTAAACCATCAATAACATTGAGGTTATCGAAGAAACTAGCTTTGCCAGGCCCTTCTTCAGGGAAATGGCCACTGCCCATTTGTGTTGTGGTGTGCTTGTCACCTAGCTTTAAGTTTATCACCTCTCCTCCCCATTTAACCTTTGAAGCGCTATTAGATAGGACCGAGAATATGGAAGATGGCCAATATCCGAAGTTTCTTTCCGCAATTTTCAACCATCAGTCTCCATTTCCATTAATGTCCTACTTCATTGTACATGTCATGCAAATCAGTTGGTAATATTTTGAATGATAAATGAAGGTGCAAAGACTAATGAAAGAGAAAAATATATATATATATATATATATATATTTTTTTTTTTGTGCAAACAACATGGACATTTAAATTCACTGTTTTAAAAAATAAGTTAGGTACAAATAAATTGTTTATAGAAAAAAAATTAAAAATTTAAATTTAAAAAGTTGTATATAAGAATACATAAACCAAGAAACAAGAATTTCAAACATACACTGTTAGTCTGTTACAACTTAAACCAGAAGAATTTCATACATATCTTACTATGTGTATCCAAAAAGTAAAAGTATTTGATAAAGTAATTAAATTGAAATATTGTACTACCTTATAAACATAGAATTTAATTGTACGTTGGGTACCACCATAGGTGAAATAAGGGGTGACAGTTGCACCCACCGCAATCTGGTTGTCGACTTGAACAAAGCCAGGGCAATCCAGATTGTAGCAACCTGTGGTTTTATAAGAATCATCCTACAACCATGATAAAAAAAAAAATTAAAAAAAAAGAGAAGAAGACGTTTATAAAAATGAAATAGTATATATAAACATGGCAAGTGCTGGCAGGTAAGTCAAATATTAAAACACATACAATCCAATACATGAAGAGTCTAGTTTGGTTATCTCCATATAGATTTTCGCAGACCTGTTTTTCCACAGAAAATTATTTTGTAAAAAAAAAAAAAAAAAATTATCAGTAATTAATTGTTTAGCATGCGCCTAAAAGAAAAGATGGTGATGAAATTATATATACCGTTATGCCGGCTTCAATGGTATCAAGATCTTGACCATATTCACCAGCTGTGATCCAGAATTGATACACGCTGAACTCATTTGTTTCCTGGGTATGGGGATTCCACACGTTCATATTTGCCATCATTCCATAGTACTTATCTCCTTCCTCAACAAGCACTGCATACTAGAAACTCAGCCAGAAAAATAAAGGTTGTGAATGTCGATTTGAGTCCTTCATTATAGTAGATACCGTTGAGCTCAAACCTATTAATAATATTGGTTAAAAATTAAATATTACCTCATGGTAATTCCAGTGGAATCAGCATTAGGGATGGAATGGTGTTTTTTCCTTCCATAATTTGCTGCAGAGCCTGCCCTTAATAAATCTGCTTCTTTAGTTCTTCTAATGGGAATTGTACCTTCTGGGCACCTTCCATTTAAGTGCCATGGCTGAGTAAATTTGGGCTCGGAGTTTGAAGAGACATCATTGCTCTCATTGAATGAATACCCTTCTGGGTAAGAACTTGGTCTCATCTATTGCATTCGGCATAGATACCAATGCAAACCCAGCCCGTGCCATACATACAATAAGTATCAAATTATTCGTGATACCAAATGAAGTTTACTTAATTAAACTTGTTACCTGAATTGTGTGATTTTTTAACAAAGGATGATCAAAAGCTGGTTGCTTGTTGATATCTACGCAATCGATTATATCTCCATCTAGGCTCTGTCTATCAAATACATTTTCTCAACTCACATACATAGATATTAGTCTGAATTCTCAGTGTCACAATAAAATTTCACTACTACTGTACATGAGAATTAGAGCATCCATAGCAGATGTTGCAAAAAAAAAAAAAAACATTTGACACACCAAAAGCCTACTTTATTATTTTACCACATCATTTTACAGTACCTGATTTATCAGATGTTCTATCATTCAATTCTATACATTGAAATAATATTTACTACACATTTAAATAATATATTAAATTCCTCCCCCCATCATCATCATCATCATCATCAACAACACCAACAACAACAACAACAACTACAACAACAACAACCAGAAAAATTGTTGCGGCCACAATCACCTAAAAAAAAAAAAAACCACAACCAACAAAATCAACCCACAATCGCCGCTGAATCCACCATCAAATCACAACCACCAAAACAGAAAAAAAAAAAAAAAAAAAAATTAGAACAGAGATCGGCACCACCACCGATTCGCCACCATCGATTCGCCCATCACTAGCCGACCCACCCACCACCATAACCCACAACCCATAACAAAAAATGACAAAAAACCTAAAACTATATATATATATATATATATATAAATAAAAAAGCCCAAACTTATATGCGATCTCCACTAGTCGACCTCATCGGTGAGGCCAAACTCCACAGCAACGGCCGATCTCAATGGCAACGGTTTAGGCGGAGAAAAAAGAAGAAAGAGAGAGAGAGAATGACCCAAAAAAAAAAAAAAAAAAAGAGACAAAGAGGCGCAGAGAAAGTGATAGAAAAAAGAAAAAAGGAAAAAAAAAAAAAAAGAGAGAAAAAAAAAAAGAAAAAGAAAAAAAAGAGAAGTGAAGCTTCAAAAAGCGGAAGAAGAAAAGAGAAAAAGAGAGTGATAGAGATGGAGTGGTAGAGAAAGAAAAATGAAAAAGAAGGGAGAGAAATGAATAAAAAACTTTTTTTTTTAGCATTCTTGTCCATACCATTTCAAAATGGAACAGTATTGTTCACATGTTGCAAAAATTATAAGATTTGGAACATCTCATAAAGGGGGTTTTTTGGTGTTTGGTGTGTCTAATGTGCCAAATATTTGGCATTTGGCACATCTGCTATGGATGCTCTTATGAAGACACCACAACCCACAAAAGTGAATGACTCTTCTAAGATTAAAGCAAAAAATACAATATAGAACACAAACATGTATATGAAGTGATTAATAACCTCAATGGATTTAAGAGCAGGCTTGTTAAGGCGCTTCAATTGCTGCTGAACCTCTAGTTTTTGTCTCTTATTAAATATGGTGTTAGTGTTTCTATTTCCAACTGATGACATTGGTATGAGAAAGAACAAGAAGAAAGTCATCTTTACCACGCTCGACCGCCTCCTCCCGCTTCCACAAGGTAGAGCCATGAGTGACTAGCTAATATTCGAATCAAGTAGCTAGCTTTGGTCGACCCCTTTGCAATACTTAAATGTGAGATGTAATAGCTATCTTTGATTGCCCCCTTTGCAATCCTTAAATGTGCATTTGTTCATCCTCTTTGAACTGTTTCAAGTGCTATTTATCAATATATGTACACATACAAACTTCTATAGTAAGGATCACCCTATTTTTGGCCATGTCTAAAAAGACTTTGATTTAGCTGTTTTACATTAATTTTTTCACCTTATAAGTACCAACTTCCTATTTAATTTCCTCTAGACTACTGCGATTCTTTTGTCTCTTTGTTATTTTGCAAGATTGGTCAAAATTCAAGGGAAATAATCAGGGCCAGCCCTATACATTTTGGGGCCTAAGGCGAGAACTAAAAATGAGGCTTTTTTTATATTTATATATTAATTAAATTAATGTTTATTTAATATTTTTATATTATAATATATTTTATTTAAAATCTATTTTTCATCATTATTTTCATTTTCTTCTAAATTATTTTGAAGTTCATTATCAAGATTTGTTGTATTGCAAAATTAAACGTCATTGTTATCTTGCAATTGTATTATTTCATTATCTTCTAACTCTTTTTGGTGAATTTCTTGCTCATTTGTGATATTTTCATCTAAATTTTGTGTTATATTTTGTTTATTACTAATAACAAATTTATCCATTGATTCTTTTTGAGACTCAATTAATTTTTTTTCTTTTTTTCTTTTTTTAAGTTTTTATACCCAGATGCATGTTTTCTAGTAGACATTTCTAATCAAACAATATATTTATAAGGACTAAAATAAAAAATAACTTATAAGTGTAGAGCAAATGAGAAATAGAACCCGATTTATATAAAAAGTATTGTTGTAGTTTCACTGAACAATAACAAGTTTTTAGCAATCTCAACCTGCATAAATAAAGACTTATTCAATATATTATAACTAATATATATATATATATATAAACACAATTAAAATTAAAAAAAAAAATTAAGCACAAAACAAATCCTATCTATAACCAAAAAAAAAAAAAAAAATCCATAACACAAGGCTTGACCCACCCAAAAAAAAAAACACAAAACAAATCCTATCTATAACCCCCCCCCCCCCCCAAAAAGGGCAGGCTTTATTAAAAGAAAAAAAAAAAAAAAAAACTTGAAGGCCCAAAACTAAAAAACAAAACCAGGGCCCAATCACCTTTTCTTAACAAGAACAAATGAAGAGATTCTTTCACGGATTCACCCAAAAAAAAGAAGGCCAAGTCAAAGTCTCAGACTTTTCACTTTATACCTGAAGTTCTGAACGGCTGAAGAGCAGAGAGCAGAGAGAGCAAAAAGTAGTCCAGCGGGCAGCGATCTAGGTGGAGGAAGCTTGCTGCAGTCTGCCTTGCTTGAGCTGTTGAGCAGTGCTGCAGATGAGAAGTGACTTAGTCACTCAAGTGAGAACAGTGGAGAAAAATGAATCAGAGAGAATGAGAGACAGAGAGAGGTAAAATTTTAGGGTTTTGAGTTGTTTTCTTTGTTTTGATTTGTGATTGTTTGGTGGTTAATCTCTTAGACCGGATTTGTAGTTTATTTGGTTGATTTTTGGTTTGTTTAGAGGATAACAATGTTATTTTTTGGCAATAATTTTGTTTATAACCAATGTTTAACCGAATTTACTAAAATTTTTGTTTTTTGGTTAAAAAATCTGCCAGATTTTTGTAATTTTGAAACTAATTTTTTTTCTTTTTTTTGCCCCTACTACCTGTTTTTTTCTAAAATTTTGGGGCCCTCTTCCACTTGGGGGCCTTAGGCAATTGCCTAACTCGCCTAAGGGAAGGGCCGGCCCTGGAAATAATTCATCCTCTTCGGGCTTTTCCACAGGCTAAAAATTTAGGAAGTTTGTTGTTTTAAGTTAAAATTAGAGAATTTGAGCAAAATGAGATATATGAGAAATTTTGTAATGATTTAATTTTTTTTTATCTAATTTGAAGAAAGATAATAACGGCTTTTGGTGGAAAACCTTGTGTTAAGATAGTTTTTCGTGTTTTTTAATGTTTATTAGCGTAAGAAAAAATGAGTCAAAAAAACTATTTTTGGTCAACATAAAAAATAGGCCTCACTTTTAGAAACTATTTTCCACTATTTTATATTTTTTTTTTTTGGAAAACTACTCGAATCTCATGGCAACCTAAATAAGAAAAATTAGATGATCGTTTTCCAACACATGTCTTTAAATTTATTTTAGGAGTAGTTTTAAATATTTTGTAGAGTTTTTATATGAGGAGTACTTGTACTTCTGAAAACAAAGTATTAGTCCCTAAATTTTGGGTCGGCTCCTATGGATCCAAAATAGAAAAATATAAACCATCCAATTCCTTCAACCTTTTGTAATCAAAAGGTTTCCTTATATTACGCTACTCACACATAAAAAAATAATAAACAATTTATATCCAAGAGAGATGCGTAGACATATTTCCATGAAAATATAAGTCATTGCAAAATTAAAAATCTATACTATCAAGATTGTAAAATACTTATTTAAAAAAAAATTGGAAACAATTTCATAAAAATAAATGATATTAAACTTATATTCAAGCGATTCATAAAAATATTGCCATAACTTGAAATATAAATCATTGTAAAATGAAAAATCTTTTATGTTAAGATTAAAAGTGATTTTTTTTTATTTTTTTGTTGGAAACAATTTTGTACAAATAATGTTGTTCTTGCATAGTTCGAATCTACCTAGAGGCTTTATTTCTTTACTTACATAGTTTTAATATTTTCCAGTGAGTAGTATTATTATTTTCCGTACTTGTCTCTTCACCATTCTGCCCTCTAAAATTTTCCATTTTAGGGCCCATTACTCCTAATATGAAGAGAACTGTCATTTTTTGCCCTAAATATCTGAACATTAGTATGTACGAGGGTCGCAATTTTACTCTTCTCGCAGCAATACTATGTGATAGTCTGACAGACTTGGGTGGGCCCAGAAACCAAAAAAGTAGACCACAACCGAGATTGGAACTCTTTTGATGCTCCTAATACTCTCAACTCTCACATAGAAGCCACCGCAACCATGTTGCTTTAAACTTTAAAATCAATTCCAATGTTGTTATTCGACAAGATAATGTTATTTTAATTATCTTTTGCATAAGTGAATTAGGTGAATATGATAGTGTACATTAGTATATTAATTATAGGTATTGTGTAACACTGTGAATGTAAAATGAGTGCATGAAAATATTTGGAGTTTCTTCAAAGAGCTAGGGACCGCCCCCCCTCCCCCCATTTTTTTTTTTTTAAATATTAGTATATATACATCGGTATTAATTTTAGTAATTTTGTTTTATAAAATTACAGTTTTTCCCCCTAACAATATCATTGATTATTTTAAGAGTAAAACTATAGTCACAAATGTTTCTACAATATTTTTCAAACTATTGAAATAAAAAAAATTTTATTGGTTCATATATGGGCCCACCACTTATATAATTTTTTTACTTACTAATAACTGCTCACCACTTCATTAATTTATAAAATGGTTTGTGTCTTTAACATTTTCCTCTTTTTAAAGGCCATAAAAAAATGAGCACAATAACAAAAATTACCAATAACAAAACTAAAAAAATTAAGTTCAACCAACAAAAATTACCCAAAACAAACAACCTGGCCTTTTAAAAAAATTTAAACAAAATTATTTTGTCTTTACCTTGTAGCCAAAAAAAAAAAAAAAACTTTAAACAACTAAGCAGCAAAGTTGGAAGCCAGAGTTACCATACGCAGCTAGCAGGAGAGCCACCCTCCTGACTCCAAGTTTTGACTCTATCCTTGCAAAGTGCTATAGACCATACATCATGGAAACTACATTGCAAACAATAATTCTAGGACCATACTATTTTCCTGACCCTTTCCTTCAACTTTGTTATGTGATTGATTGTGAGTGGTATAGAAAAAATAGTAAATCACAGTCTACCACATAGATAGTTGTCTTTTGTATAAACAAATGGATAAAGTTTTAGCTATAAACTTAGTTGTAGCCTATGGCTACAATTTCCTTTAAAAAAATTAACATTACTACATATTGCCAATACCATACTTTGTCCGGCTTTGATTCACGCATCAAAATAAAGACCATAAAAACAAAAATTGAAAAAAGGTGTAAAATCATGAATTCCAAAGCTAAAAAGGGTGAAAATAAAAACAAAATATTTGAATGGTGAATCAAAATATCTCAATGATTGAAAAATCCGTTTTACAGTAATTAAGACTGAAACCCTAACTGGGTATGGTTAAAAAGTTGACTTTTTGATCTGACCATTGGTTCATATTGAATTTTGGACCTTCTCGTAAGGCATATTTTCCTTTCGAAATGATACTTTACAGGCCAAAATAGAGTTAAAAAAAATGAGATATCAGCAAAAAACTGAAAACCTTAATAAAATCTTCACTGTTTTTTTAAGGTAACCTGGCAACTTATAACCCCACTCCGCACAATAAACTATATCGATTGGGAAAGAACTAGAATTAGAGGGTTGGACCATCTTGATGAACAAGGTCTTAGCTAATTATTATCACGAGGGCTTGATGATAGCTACTCCAGATTAGAAGATATGAATTTTTCTAGAAAAATGTCAAAAACTTTTTAGCACAACGTTACTTTCGTTTCGAGCACAATATCTCGATAGTTGTACGTCTAAATTGAACAAGGCTAGAACCGTTAGAAACTAGACATCCAGTGCTTTGTGTGAGTATAATATTTGAAAAAAACGGAGCTTGAAAAAGCCTCCAAACAGCAGTGCGAATATTGGGCCAGAACTTAAAAAAAAAAAAAAAAAAAAGATGAAAAAGGGCTATAAGGTGGCAAAAGTAGGAGGCTAGCATTAGTGTAACAGCATACACCAATGCTACATGCCCCTTGCCATGGGCAAGTAGCACTAGTATCTCGTAAGAAGGGTGATGACTAAACTCTCATTTCTTTATGATGAAGAATCTACAAAAGCTTAAAAAAGATTAATATCTATTTATAAGAGAGAGAGAGAGAGAGAGAGAGAGAGAGAGAGAGAGAGAGAGAGAGAGAGAGAGAGAGAGAGAGAGAGAGACCCTTTCTAATCAATCTTTACAATATTTCAGCACTTTGCATTCTTTTCATTTAATTTTCAGCAATTTACTTTGTTGTCCCTTAAGTTTCCGCACCTTACTTTTATTTCATTTAAATTTCTGCACACTATTTTCCGTGCAATTTATTTTCTGCACTTTATTATGGTTGTTCCTTTACATTTCTTATTATCAAAGTTGCCATAAAATAAGTGTTTGTTTGTTTCCACTTTTTCAGCCCCAAAACGCCCGTTCTGCTCCTCTATGCTGCTGTGCTGCGGCATCTCATCTTCTTCTTCTTCTTCTTCTTCTTCTTCTTCTTCTTCTTCTTCTTCTGTGCTGCTGGGTTTCTTTTTCTGTGCTGCTTCTTCCTCTTCTCTTCTCTATTTTTTTTTTGATTTACTGTGCTGCTGTGCTGTGCTGTGCTGCTCTGCTCTGCTGTGTTGTGTTGCGGTGCTGCTTCTTCTTCTTCTGTGCTGCGGCATCTCATCTCAGACTTGTGTGTGTGTGTGTGTGTGTGTGTGTGGAGGAAAGTAAAAGAAAAGGAAGATAAGAAGATGAGGACAAAGTGAACGTGTGGATGAGAAAAAAGTGGAAGAAAAAAAAAAAAGAGTTTTTGGGTTTGCGTAAAGCAACGGGAAGAAAATATAGGAGTAGGAACCCACATTATTTTATAACTTTTTTTTTTTCATAATTGTGATGTTACAGGGTATGTGGTAGAGAAAAAATTTTGGGTACTAGAACAATTCATTTAAAAAATAAGTGTTAATAAAATTTTATTTTACAAAGATTAATTTTAAATTAATATTGTTGTGACATTTTATTATATCTCTAAACTTTTTAAGTTAGTACTATTTTTCTTTAGAAAAAAAATAGTACTATTGACAGAATATTTTTATAACAATTTCATAATAAAACTTACATAGTAAGTTGTTATTAGTTCTTATTTAGATCTACTAGTGACATTTTTTTTTTCCTACCATTAACAACTTGTTATATTGACTTTATTGTGAAATTTTTGTGAAAATATTGTGTCCATAACTTGCATTAAAAGAGGTAATTGAAACAAAGAATTTTCTTTATATAGACATTGTCCTTTTTAGTAATTTACCCCTCAAACTGCCACTTTTATAAGTGCTAGCCAAACACTCAGTTTTTTAAAAAAACACTTTTTAATAGCTTTTATCAAACATTCAGCTTTTTGAAAAAGCACTTTTTCATATTGCACTTTTTGAAAAAGCCACTTTTTCAAAAAGCCCTTTCCCAAAAAGCGGAAACAAACTCACCCTAAATATGCTTGGGTAAACGTTTCCCCTACACATTATTCTAAGAAAATTTCTTTGTTCAAAAATCTTTTCCCATCTCTTTCTTTAAAAATGAACTTTTTTGAAAAAAAAAAAAAGGGCTTTTTAAAATGTTTGTCGCTTCTTAAAAGTTTTCAAAACAAAAACCTTTTTTTAGTGCTTTTTCTTCTCCTTTAAAAAAAGGGTTTTCAAAATATTAAAAAAAAATTGAAAAACTTTTTTTTTTTTTAAAAATATATAAAATTATTTTTTTTTCAAAAAAAAAAAAATACGTTTTGCAAAAAAATGTTTTCTAGATAAAAACTATGTTCAAAAACTGTTTTTTTTCCCCTCAAAATGATTTAAAACTGTTTTCGTATAAAAAATAATATGTTTTTTACTTATCATTAAAGACATGAAGTTTGATCCATGAAAGCTGTTTCATTAAAGCTCGACAGATGGGACTGTATCGCTCTATCTTTGTGTGTGTGTGCCTTAACTTTGTTGGCATGTCTAGTAGTTAGTTGGTATCTTCCTGATTGTGAATCATTTGTGGTGCAAATTGCAAAGGATGTTGAAGATCAAACTTTTAAGGAAAGTGCACCAACCCATTCAAAATAGACAAAGTCATACCTGTGTCATCAGCAAAATCAAAAAATAGAGGAAGGTAATGGATATGGTCATAAATACAGATTGAATAAGTGAATGGATTTTGTTAGGTTCTAAGGATTAGGATCTAATGTATTTAGAACTTCAATTTGTATGTTGGCAAACCATGATCAAAACAATGTTTAGTTGTGTGTTAGACTTGCTCAAAGTATGGGTCTTAATGTAAAGTTGGAATTGAGTTTTTATGCAGAATTACTGTTCACTTTCTGTATGACTCGATCGATCGAAAATTAGACTCGATCGATCGAAAATCGTGCAGAACGTTTTTTCTGCAGAAAATTCCAACTCAGCCCAAGCCCGTTTTAATGTATAGGGTTTTATGTTTTGCCCTAAGTATATAAGGGAAAACCCTAGCCACGTTTTTAGTGTTCTGTTTTGCTGTGTTTGTGAATCTCTCTGTGAGATCTAGAGGTGCTTACCTTCACATACACTTAGGGTTTACAAACTTGAGATTTATGTCAAGAGTTGTGTAGATCAATACAGTTGCAGAATCAATAGAGCACAAAGATATACAAGCAGGTGCGCTTGTGGATTTGCTGAAGAATTCCGGAAAGAAGGAGTCCGTGGATCTCGGAGCTATCATGGGGTCATGGTAGTAAGTTTCCTACACTTGGGTAGCAACAAGATGTTAGTGGTCTAAGTCTTGTCGTGTAAACTTCAATTCTTTCATAGTGGATTCAGTTTACCTTGAGGATAGCTAGGTCAAATCCTTCCCAGGTTTTTACCGGTGTGGTTTCCTGGGTCATCAGATCTTTGTGTTATTTATTTTCCGCTGCTTTGTTTATTTTTGCTTATTTGTGTTAACCTAGTTTTAATTAAATTACCTAAGTTAATCACTTGGCTAATTCACTAGGTTAATCTGTTGGGTTTAAGGGGTCTAAACGAACTTACAAGTGGTATCAGAGCGGGTAGCTTTTGTGTTTGATCCTTTGATCTTTTAGCTGATCCTTGACCCCTGTTGTTATGGATTTCTTTAAAATCTTCTCTTTATTTTGCCGCATTGTGTACTTGGTGTGCTTGTTCTTTACCATGTGTGTTAAAATCTTTCTTCAGTGTCTTGCTGTGTTCACATATGACAATAATTACATGTGTTATACTGCTTTGACCACCTTAAAGGCACGTGATTCTTGTCTTTGGTATTTGGATAGTGGTTGTTCCAAGCACATGACAGGAAATAAAGCCTTGTTCAAGACACTCTTCGAAGGAAAGATTGGAGCAGTTACCTTTGGAGATGGAAGTAAATCTGTGATCAGAGGCATTGGCACAGTGGATATTCCAGGACTACCAGTCTTTGAAGACGTGTGGTATGTTGATGGGTTGAAGGCAAACTTACTCAACATAAGTCAAATTTGTGACAATGGACTGAATGTGTTCTTCACCAAACAAGAATGTGAAATACTTGATGAAGGAGGTGATTGTATGTGTGTTGGTGTGAGGACTGCTGACAACTGTTATGGTATCACCCCAAGTATAAGCAATAAATGCTTCAGTGCTAAGATCAATCAAGTTGACTTATGGCATCAAAGGTTGGGACATGCCAGCCTTAAGCAATTAGAGAAGATTTCAAAATGTGATGCGGTAATTGGGTTGCCCAAGTTTGAGAAGATTGAAAAATGCATCTGTGGACCATGTCAGATTGGTAAACAAGTGAAATCCAAACATCCGTCTGTAGCTGATGTTCAAACTACGAGACCTTTGGAGTTGCTACACATTGATCTCATGGGTCCTGCCAGAGTTCAGAGTTTAGGTGGAAAGAAGTACATTCTAGTTGTTGTGGATGACTTTACAAGATTCACATGGGTTGTACTTTTGAAAGATAAAGCTGTGGCTCCTGAAAAAATGATTCATCTGTGCAAGAAATTGCAAGTAGAAAAAGGAACTGTGATAGCCAGAATTAGAAGTGACCATGGAAAAGAGTTTGAGAAAACCAAACTGGCTACATTTTGCGATAATCAAGACACCCGTCAAGAATTCTCTTCACCCAAAACACCTCAACAAAATGGAATTGTGGAAAGGAAAAACAGAGTTGTACAAGAAATGGCTCGTGTCATGCTCCATAATAAGAAGATGCCTAAATCTTTTTGGGGAGAAGCTGTTAATATTGCATGTCACACTCTCAATCGGGTGTATTTCAGACCATATTCCAAGCAAACTCCTTATGAACTCTGGAGAGGAAAGAAGCCTGTAGTGAAATACTTCAGAGTATTTGGCAGTGACTGTTACATTCTGCGTGATAGAGAGAACCTGGAAAAGTTCGATGCTAAGAGTGATAAAGGTTATTTTCTGGGATGCTCTTCCACCAGTAGAGCATACAGAGTATACAATCTGAGAACCAAAACAGTCATGGAATCCTCAAATGTAGTGATCAATGATGAATTAAACTCAGAAGGTCATTCAGAACATGCACCACAAGTTCAAGAAAAGATGATGGAAGTTGATGATTCTCTACCTGAAAACTATGTGGGAAAGCCTACAGAGGAAGAGTTAATGGTTTTGAATGATACAGCATCTGTGCCATCAAGTTCAGAACCTTCAACACCAGTTCATGGAGTTCCACAAGAACAGAGAGAAGATCAAAGTCCATCAGATCAGAAAGGTACCACTACTTCATTGGTCAAAGGTCCATCATCAAGAGTCAGATTGAATCATCCTGCTACTAATATTTTGGGAAGTTTGAATGATAACATGAGATTGAGATCCAAAGCTTTAAATGTGATTACTCACTCATGCTACCTATCCCAATTCGAACCGAAGAAGGTGGATGAAGCTCTCCAAGATGCTGATTGGGTCAATTCTATGCATGAAGAACTTCATCAGTTCATTCGAAATGATGTGTGGGAATTAGTTCCTAGACCTGAGGGAGTCAATGTTATTGGAACTAAGTGGATCTTCAAGAACAAGTCAGATGAACATGGAACTGTTATCAGAAATAAATCTAGGCTTGTTGCTCAAGGATACACACAAGTAGAAGGAATTGATTTTGATGAGACTTTTGCACCCGTAGCAAGATTGGAATCCATTCGCATTCTTTTGGCTATTGCATGTCACATGAACTTCAGGTTGTATCAAATGGATGTCAAGAGTGCATTCTTAAATGGCATGATACAAGAAGAGGTATATGTTGAACAACCGAAAGGTTTCATTGATCCTCACAGGCCAAATGATGTCTACAAGTTGAAGAGAGCTCTCTATGGATTGAAATAAGCTCCACGAGCTTGGTATGATAGATTAACTGCATATCTCACGGATCATGGCTTCAAGAGAGGTTTTGCTGACACCACTCTGTTTATACGAAAGGATAAGAATCATTTTGTAGTTGCTCAAATTTATGTTGATGATATTGTTTTTGGTGCTACTAATGATTCTCTTGCTCAATCTTTTGCAGATGAAATGAAGGCCATGTTTGAGATGAGTATGGTTGGGGAACTAACTTATTTCTTGGGATTGCAGGTAAAGCAAACGGATGATGGAATCTACATCAACCAAGCTAAGTATGCGCGAAATTTGGTCAAGCGTTTTGGTCTTGATAAGGCTGCACATGCTAGGACACCAATGGCTGCTAATGCGAAACTAACAAATGATCCATCAGGTGAGTCTGTTGATGTTACCTTATATAGAAGCATGATTGGTTGTCTTTTGTACTTAACTGCTAGCAGACCTGATATTGCGTTTAGTGTGGGTGTTTGCTCTAGATTTCAATCTAGTCCTAAGGTCTCTCACTTAAATGCTGTTAAGAGGATTATAAAATATGTTGCTGGAACTTGTGATTATGGTCTATTTTACAGTAAAGAGTCAAATCTTTCTCTTGCTGGTTTTTCTGATTCTGATTGGGCTGGTAATGCTGATGATAGAAAAAGTACAACTGGTGGTTGTTTTTATGTTAGTGCTAATTTGGTTGCTTGGATGAGTAAGAAGCAAAATTCTGTTTCTTTATCTACTGCTGAGGCAGAATATATTGCTGCTGGAAGTTGTTGTTCTCAGCTTCTATGGATGAAGAAACTTTTGAGTGATTATGGAATATCTCAGGACACCATGGTTGTTTATTGTGATAACTCTAGTACCATAGATATATCTAAGAATCTTGTTCAACACTCTAAGACCAAACACATTGAGATTAGATATCACTTCATTAGGGATCTTGTTGAAAGGAAAATTGTTGCTCTTGAATATATTCCAACTGAACGTCAGAATGCTGATATTTTCACCAAACCGCTTGATAGAGGAAAGTTTGAAACTCTTCGTCAAGTCATTGGTGTGATTCTTTGTCCCTAGTCATTCTTGACTTCATGGTCCTTGTGCTTCATTGCTCTATCTTTTGTGACCTTTGTTTCTAGGATTTGCATTGCATTACATTCATGCATTTCATTCTAGGATGTTTGTTTCTTTGTTAAATAAAAAAAAAAAAAAAAAATTTTGCAAATTGTGTTTTGCTATTTTTCCTTAAATTTGAAAACAAGGTTGGTCAATCAAAATTACATGTCATAAGTATGTACCTTGTTTAGCTTTGATGCACTTATTTCTATTGCACTTTACTAGCTAAAGTCTTGTTGTGCATGTTGTGTGGGAAGATGCTATAATTGTTGATCACATGATCTTGATCTTGAAGTCTTATGTCTTTGATTGTCGGACTTGGTCTTATTGAGAAAGGCATAAATAACCATCTCACCACTGTTTATTAGCCAATCATGAACACCTTAGTGCATATCGTAAGATTTTGTGCTCGAGAAAGTGTAGCACATGCACAAAAAAGAACATAAGGTGTAGCCTCTAAATAAAATTGGTATGTACATTATTGGGCTATAATAATCTCACAAATTCAAATAAAATTGGTGTGTACATTATCCCGGCTTTTATTAAGTTTCTAATCAATAAATTTAAATATTGAGGCAAATCAAGAAACTTACATGATTGCAAGCTTTTATTCTAGGAGATGTGGGAGTTAAATGATGTAACTCTTTAAGTAATAGTATCTTTCAAATTCATGTGATGGATTTTGTAGAAATTGTGATTGATCTCTATGTGTATATCACCTCACATGTTTCTCAAGCTTATGCTAGTTGCACACACTACACAAGCTATTCTTTGCTAGAATTGTGTACATGATATTGTGTATGTTTTTGGCCTGACCAACCAAGTTTGAGAATTTCTAGAAATTGATGCAGAATATGTTTGCTTGTTTTTTTTGGGTATATTGAGAGAAAATTTTGCTTTGAGAAATCTGGGTTGCATACATGTGTTTTTGGAAAACGTCTCATCTCATACTCATGCATTTGATTTATAAAATCTTCTGCTTTGAGGAGTTTCTGATCTAAAATGTTTGGTTTTTCAAAATTCTGATTTTTCCAGAATTTCGATCGATCGAAACTGATTTTCGACCGATCGAAAATGTTCTAAAATGCTCAGAAAACTCTCTGGTTTGATCGATCGATCCAATCTGATTTTGGATCAATCGAATAAGTTTTCGACCGATCGAATGTAATTTTCGATCGATCGAAAATCGTGCTGGATGTTTTTAAAAAGGAGCTTTTTCACGTGGCTTTTCACTTTTCAAACTTTTTCAAAAACTTCTTTTTCTCCCTACCAACCGGTCAAAGCTTTTCTAGGAAATTTTGTCGTTTTCCTCCGATTCTTTTGCACAATCTCTCTCTCCCAAGGCTGGTAAGACTTTTATACCCTTCCCTTTGCATTTATTTTCGAAATTCATGCATTTTTCATGCATTTTTTGGGTTATTTTCGGTATTAGTGTTTTGGCAAATTTAGGAAGTGTTTTTGAGTGTTTCTTTCTCAAATTTTTTTTGGGTTTTTGTGGGGACACCTTACCTAAGCTCTACATGTGGTTTAATTTGATTATTTTGGTGTTTTGAAGGAAATTTGAGATTCTAGGGCTTACCATTGAGAAAATTTGGGGTTTTGTTCATTTTGATTGAAATTGATGAGATTGGCTTGTTGGTTTGATAAATTTGATCATTATATTGTGGTAATTTACTATTGTCTTGATCAATTTATTAATTTGTTGTGTTTTAAAAAATTAGGTTTTTCAAATTGGGTATTTTTTGATAAATATTGCTTGCTCAAGCCAATTTTATTAATTTGGATCACAATTGAACATGTCACTGCATTAGTACATGCATCATGTTATGTTCATGCTCATGCATCATATAGAATTGTTATATTCTATTTTTTTGCTGTGCTAACTTGCAGTCTGCCATTGGTATTGTTTTTGCTCTTTTCTTTCTGTGTCTATCTTTTCCTTAGCACTATGCCTAGGAAAACTAGAGCCCATAGGACTTTTGATCCTTCTCCTTCTTTTGACACTGAGCGGTTCCCTAGTGAGTCAAACCAAGTCACCTATGAGACTCTGAACCTTAGGCGTCAAATTTGGGCTGAGCGTAGGGTTATCTTAGATGAGTTGGATCCTGAGGTGCGTCGTAACTTTTCACGTCAGGGTTGGTTACCTTTGCTCGAGTATGAGCATTCTCCTCCTCCTGCCACTTTGATTAGAGAGTTCTATTCGAACCTCTCTATTCATGTCTAAGATAACGACACCTTAGTAAAGGTGTGGTTACGTGGTGTGGAGTATCGCATTACCCCTTCGGTAGTGTCTGATGCTCTTGGGGTGCCCATTGTGGACCATCCCGTTTTTCCTTACGAGGAGTCTCCTCCCCTTGATGACGTCCTGTCATACATCATTGGGTCTTCTATCCAGTGGGGTTCTGATCCTCGGATCACTTCTGCTGAGCTGTCTGAGCTGCACTATCTTTTCTTTAGGATAGCATGTCATTCTTTGTGGCCTATTTCGCATGTCCACACCATTCCTCTTGAGAGGTGTGTCTTTTTGTATGCCTTGGTCACTGATGCGCCTATCAGTTTTCCGCATCTGTTCCTTCGTTCTTTGAACGAGGTTCATCGATCTAGTTCTACGGCTCATGCTTTGTTTTTCCCTGTTTTTATTCATAGGATTCTCCTTTTTCTTGGTTTTGGTGAGTTTCTTGCTTCTGAGCCTGTACATGTTATCGCTCCCATCGGTGCTACCTTTTTGAGGCAAAGGGCTGCTCAACTTCGAGCTAGCTCTAAGCGTCCTAGGGTAGAACCTTCTGGTGTCACTCCACCCCCTTCTTCTTCTACAGATACTCATGCAGCTGGGACTTCTTCTGATCCTGCTGTTGCTGCTGCTGCTGCTGATGTTCCTCCACCGTTTGATGAGGTTTCTGACCTTCGTCGGACTTTAGATACTGTCGTGACCGTTCAGGCGGCTCATGGTCAGCTTTTGGTGGACATCCTTGATGAGCTACGTGCGTTGCGAGCGGATTTGGCGAGCTCTCATCATTCTCCTCCGCCTCCTTTTGATGATGAGTGAGTGCCCTTTGGCAATTCGTCACAAAAAGGGAGAGTACATAGTTCATTGTATCTAGTCATTGTATCTAGGAGATTTTGATGTGGAGATTTACATTTTAGGGGGAGTTTTTGTTTACTTGGTAGTGATACTGCGGAGCTTGTGGAGTTATTAGATTGCATCTAGATGCTTCACTGTGTATTCTCATTTTTAGCCCTTGTTTAGGAGATTTATTTTGTTGAGATACATTTGTATGTATATGTTTCTTATTTCACTATGCTACTACTCTGCTTATTGATTTATATTGATGATGTTATTCATGATATATGTCTTTATTTTGTGTCATGTGAAATCAAGAAATTTTTATTTATGTATTTCCTGTTTTTTTTTCCACACATGTGTTTATGTGTTTGTTAAGTGTTACAGGAATATACAGGTTGTTTTCAGTCGAGCTGCTGTCTACTTTGCAACTATTAGATAGTAGTTTAGGTTGAATTGTTAAGTGGCTATTTATTTTGTAATGGGCTATTTCAAATTGTAACTTTGAGCTTTTTGTTAAGTCTGTGTTTTGTCACGGATTGCCAAAGGGGGAGTTTGTTAGGTTCTAAGGATTAGGATCTAATGTATTTAGAACTTCAATTTGTATGTTGGCAAACCATGATCAAAACAATGTTTAGTTGTGTGTTAGACTTGCTCAAAGTATGGGTCTTAATGTAAAGTTGGAATCGAGTTTTTATGCAGAATTACTGTTCACTTTCTGTATGACTCGATCGATCAAAAATTAGACTCGATCGATTGAAAATCGTGCAGAACGTTTTTTCTGCAGAAAATTCCAACTCAGCCCAAGCCCGTTTTAATGTATAGGGTTTTATGTTTTGCCCTAAGTATATAAGGGAAAACCCTAGCCACGTTTTTAGTGTTCTGTTTTGCGGTGTTTGTGAATCTCTCTGTGAGATCTAGAGGTGCTTACCTTCACATACACTTAGGGTTTACAAACTTGAGATTTATGTCAAGAGTTGTGTAGATCAATACAGTTGCAGAATCAATAGAGCACAAAGATATACAAGCAGGTGCGCTTGTGGATTTGCTGAAGAATTCCGGAAAGGAGTCCGTGGATCTCGGAGCTATCATGGGGTCATGGTAGTAAGTTTCCTACACTTGGGTAGCAACAAGATGTTAGTGGTCTAAGTCTTGTCATGTAAACTTCAATTCTTTCATAGTGGATTCAGTTTACCTTGAGGATAGCTAGGTCAAATCCTTCCCAGGTTTTTACCGGTGTGGTTTCCTGGGTCATCAGATCTTTGTGTTATTTATTTTCCGCTGCTTTGTTTATTTTTGCTTATTTGTGTTAACCTAGTTTTAATTAAATTACCTAAGTTAATCACTTGGCTAATTCACTAGGTTAATCTGTTGGGTTTAAGGGGTCTAAACGAACTTACAGATTTTGTTCCCCAAAGTTGTATATATAAATTAACAATGCTCTATAACAGATTTCTACACTACAAAATAGAAAATAATAAAGACTCCCGTGGATGTAGGTTTTCGTGGCCAAACCTTGTTAAAATTATTGTCATCTTTTCTTTTATTTACAAATTATTAGCACTGCTCTGATGTCTATCACCCATAATTTAATGATTACGTACAAGAAAAAACAATACGTACTTGCAAGATCATTTGAAGTTTTTTTTTTTGGATAAAATCATTTGAATTTTACTTGAAACAATAAAATAAAGAGAGTCCATTTAATAATTTGAATTTAATTTTATGAATCTAACAATATACAAAGCATAACATTAATTTGCATTTAAAATAACGTGACACTAGATACATATTTAAATCTTTAATATCCAATCTTGATAAAGAAATCAATCAGTTTCCAAATCAAAGAAAAGAACCAAGGAATGGCCAGAACTCAGAAGTCAGAAGTGAAAAGAAAGTATGTGAGTAGAACTTTGCATGTCTTGAATTTGAAAAAGTCCATGTCTCTACATTTGATGGGCCTGTGTTGTACAACTTGTAAACCCCAACCCATCACAAACATCTCTCTTTGGGCCTTGGTCGAGGTCCACTCTCCCCCAACATATGCTTCCTAATAAATTATTATCCTGAAAAGAAAAAAAAATAAAAAATAAGAAGTTGATGTTGGCCTTGTCTTCCGTGATGAACTCGAATAGGAGTGAGACTTGTCAACCTTTTATATTGTTAGAATCTCAATTTCCTTGAAAAATCTCAATTTCCATGAAAAATCTCACTTTCCTTAGTCTTTCACTAGATTCCTTATAGTGATGATTTTGAAGATGAACTTTCATAAATAGGGGATGCTAGTGATGAAGGTGGAGTAGAAGCTCATCTAGAACTTCATTCATCTGTTCATCTTCATTAAATAAAGGGAAACAAATGATACTTTTCTGCTTTTTGGGTGCTCCAATTCCATATGCATTCTTCATCAAATTCCACATCCCAACTGATTTTTGGTGCTTGAATTTCATAACTTATAACCTTTAGAGCTTGGATCATACCAATAAACACATACTTTTCACTATAATTATCAAGCTTGGACCTTTCTTGATTTTGGTACATGCACATATGCAATGCTTCTAAACAAACATAAGTGAGAAATTGTAGGATTCTTTTCACTCCAAGCTTGCTATGTGGGATTCTTCCTCGTACAATCCTTATGTGAGACGAAAATTGGAGAAATAAACTGCATGAGTAGATTCATCCCAAACTTCTAGGGATGTTCTCACGATCTTAAATATTCTTTTTGTCATGTTACCACTTACCATTATCTACCACATTTTGGGATTTGAGAAACACCTTTAGATAATCCAATTATCAAAAAAAAAAAAAAAAAATTTGGTAACCCGTGAAAATTAAAATGACCCCATCTAGTTGGAAAATGTCATTCTCACCACAAATCTACTAGTTCTGATACCATGTTTTTGAAGTTGGTGGGCCTTTACATAATCACATTCCCAAACACTAAAACACCACATATAACGGAAGAGACACAATCTCAGCACACCAAGGAAGATAAAATGAATGGAGAAGAGGATGGGAACTCTTTGTTTGGAATGGAGAAAAGCATGAGTATATATACTATACCATACAATCTTAAATTCAACTTTATTAAATTAGATTGTTCTCTAAAATTTTACTACTCCATAGAATAACCTTTTTTATATTAATGAATTAGAGAGTTTCATATGACATATGGCTTTTAGGTACATTTGGTGTGACATGAAGCAAACAAGAAAATGGTTCCCCTCTTCATATGTTTCCCTCTTTCTCCTTATTCAGAAACAATAATCTAAATGATCATGGACAATTGGAGTTTCTACCAGGACCACCATAATAAAAGAAGTCTCCAGAATTTATGAGATTATAGCAATTGGGATTCGTAATGCTTGTATGACTGTTCCAGGGACCCCTGAGAACGTTTAAACCATCAATAACATTGAGGTTATCGAAGAAACTAGCCTTGCCAGGCCCTTCTTCAGGGAAATGGCCACTGCCCATTTGTGTTGTGGTGTGCTCGCCACCTAGCTTTAAGTTTGTCACCTCTCCTCCCCATTGAACCGTTGAAGCGCTATCAGACAGGATCGAGAATATGGAAGATGGCCAATATCCGAAGTCTCTTTCCGCAATTTTCAACCACCAGTTTCCATTTCCATTAATGTCCTACTTCGTTGTACATGTCATGCAAATCATTTTGTAATATTTTGAATGATAAATGAAGGTATAATGACTAATGAAAGAGAAAAAAAAAATGAATCTTCTTGTGCAAAAAAACATGGACATTTAAATTCACTGTTTTAAAAAAGAAGTCAGGTAAAAATAAATTCTTTATAGACAATAAATTTAAAAATATAAATTTAAAAAGTTGTATATAAAAATATATAAACCAAGAAAAAATAATTTCAAACATACACTATTACAACTAAAACCAGAAGAATTTCAAACATATCTTAATATGTGTATCCAAAAAGTAATAGTGTTTGATAAAGTAATTAAATTGAAATATTGTGCTACCTTCCAAACATAGAATTTGACTGAACGTTGGGTACCACCATAGGTGGAATAAGGGGTGACGGTTGCACCGGTCGCAATCTGGTTGTCGACTTGAACAAATCCCGAGCAATCTAGATTGTAGCAACCTGTGCTTTCATATGCATCATCCTACAGCCATGATAATAAAACTAAATCAAAATAGACGCTTTCAAAAATGAAATAGCATATATAAACATGGCTAGTGCTGGCAGGGAAATCAAATATTAAAACGCATACAGTCCAATACGTGAAGATTCTAGTTTGGAAATCTCCATATACATTGTGGTTGACCTGTTTTTCCACGGAAAACAATTTTGTAAAAAAAATGGAAAATTATTAGTAATTAATTGTTTAGCATGAGCCTAAAAGAAAAGATGGTGATGAAATTATATATACCGTTATGCCAGCTTCAATGGTATCAAGATCTTGACCATATGCACCAGCTGTGATCCAGAATTGAGACGCGCTTAACTCATTTGAATCCCCCATTTGGGGATTCCACACGTCCATATTTGCCATCATTCCATAGTACTTATCTCCTTCCTCAACAAGCACTGCATACTAGAAACTCAACCAGAAAAATAGAGGTTGTGAATATCGATTTGAGTCCTTCATTATAGTAGATACTGTTGAGCTCAAACCTATTAATAATATTAGTTAAAAATTAAATATTACCTCATGGGTAAATCCAGCGGAAACATCATTAGGGATGGAATGGTGTTTTTTCCTTCCATAATTTGCTGCAGAGCCTGCCCTTAATAAATCTTCTTCTTTAGTTCTTCTTATGGGAATTGTACCTTCTGGGCACCTTCCATTCAAGTGCCATGGCTGAGTAAATTTGGGCTCGGAGTTTGAAGAGACATCGTTGCTCTCATCAGATGAAAACCCTTCTGGGTAAGAACTTGGTCTCATCTATTGCATTCGGCATAGATACCAATGCAAACCCAGCCCATACCAGACATGCAATAAGTATCAAATTATTCGTGATACCGAATGAAATTTACTTAATTAAACTTGTTACCTGAATTGTGTGATTTTTTAACAAAGGATGATCAAAAGCTGGCTGCTTGTTGATATCTACGCAGTCGATTATATCTCCATCCGGGCTCTGTATCAAATACATTTTCTCAGACATAGATATGAGACTGAATTCTCAATGTTGTAATAAAATTACACTGCTATTGTACATGGGACTTATGAAGACACCAAAACCCACAAAAGTGAATGACTCTTCTAAGACTAAAGTAGAAAATACAATATAGAAAACAAACATGTTATATGAAGTGATTAATAACCTCGATGGATTTAAGAGCAGGCTTGTTAAGGCGCTTCAATTGCTGCTGAACCTCTAGTTTTTGTTTCTTATTGAATATGGTGTTAGTGTTTCTATTTCCAACTGATGACATTGGTATGAGAAAGAACAAGCAGAAAGTCATCTTTACCACCCTTGACCACCTCCTCTCGCATCCACAAGGTAGAGCCATGAGTGACTAGCTAACATTCAAATCAAGTGGCGAATTTGTTGTCTACAGAGATGTAATAGCTAGCTTTGGTCGTCCCCTTTGCAATCCTTAAACGTGCATTTATTCATCCTCTTTGAACTTTTTCAAGTGCTATTTATAAATATATATACACATACAAACTTCTATAGTAAGGATCACCCTATTTTTGGCCATGTCTAATGAGTCTTTGATTTAGCTATTTTACATTAATTTTTTCACCTTATAAGTACAAACTTCCTATTTAATTTCCTATTGACTACTGTGATTCTTTTGCTTCTTTGTCATTTTGCAGGATTGGTCAAAATTCAAGGGAAATAATTCATCTTCTTTGTACTGTTCCATTGGCGAAAAATTTAGGAAGTTTGTTGTTTTAAGTTAAAATTAGAGAATTTGAGGTAAATGAGAAATTTAGTAATGATTTAATTTTTTATCCGATTTGTTGGAAGATAAGAATGTTTGTTTGTTTTGCTGGAAAACCTTGTGTTAAGATAATTTTTCGTGTTTTCCAATGTTTCTTAGCATAAGAAAAAATGAGTCAAAGGAAACTATTTTGGTCAACACAAAAAGTATGCCTCATTTTTAGAAACTATTTTCCACTCTTTTATAAATTATTTTGGGAAAACCACTCGAATCTCATGGCAAGCTAAATAAAGGAAATTAGATAATTGTTTTCCAACACATTTAAAGTTTTTACCAAACATAATAAAATGACATAGTTTTATAAAAAATTCTTTTGAGAAATTACTCATTTTCTAGAAAATATTAGCGACAAAACAAAATGAGCAATAGTGGGAAGTGAGAATAGATGAGGTTTAAATTTTGTAAAATAATTTTAGGAGTAGTTATAAATATTCTATAATGTTTTTATATGAGGAGTACTTGTACTTCTGATAGCAATGTATTAGTCCCAAAATTTTGGGTCGGCTCCTATGAATCCAAAACAGAAAAATATATATCATCCCATTCCTTCAACCTTTTGCATTCAAAAGGTTTCCTTAGGAAAATTACACTACTCACACAGAAAAATAACAAAATGATATACAATTTATATCCAAGAGATGCGTAGACATATTGCCATGAAAATATAAGTCATTGCAAAATGAAAAATCTATTCTATAAAAATTGTAAAATACTTATTTACAAAAAATTGGAAACAATTTTATACAAATAAATGATATTTTAAACTTATATTCAAGTGATGCATACAAATATTGCCATAACTTGAAAATATAAATCATTGTAAAATGAAAAATCTTTTATGTTAAGATTGAAAGAGATTTTTTTTTTTTGGAAACAATTTTCTACAAATAATGTTGTTCTTGCGTATTTCTAATCTACCTAGAGGCTTTATTTCTTTACTTCTTACATAGTTTTAACATCTTTTTTCAATTTTACAGCCCATTACTCCTAATATGAAGAGAACTATCATTTTTCGCCCTAAATATCTGAATATCAGCATGTATGAGGGCCGCAATTTTACTCTTCTCGTAGCAATACTATGTGATAGTCTGACAGACTTTGGTGGGCCCAGAAACTAAAAGAGTAGACCACAGCCAAGATTGGAACTCTTTTGATGCTCCTACTACTCTCAACTCTCACACAGGAGCCACCGCAACGATGTTGCTTTAAAATTTAAAATCAATTCCAATGTTGTTATTCGACAAGATAATGTTATTTTGGTTATCTTTTGCATAAGTGAATTAGCTAGGTGAATATGATATTGTGTACATTAGTATATTACTTATGGGTATTGTGTAACACAGTGAACGTAAAATGAATGCATGAAAATATTTGGAGTTTCTTCAAAGAGCTAAGGACTGTGGCGCCCCCCCCCCCCCCCCCCCCCCATTTTTTTAAAATACTAGTATATATATATATATATATATATATAGAGGTATCAATTTTAGCAATTTTGTTTTATAAAATTACAGTTTCCCTCTCTAACAATATCATTGATTATTTTTACAAACTGTTGAGATATAAAATTCTTATTGGTTCATATCTGGGTCCACCACTTATATAATTTTTTTACATACCAATAACTGCTCACCACTTCATTAATTTATAAAAAAGTTTGTGTCTTTAACATTTTCCTCATTTTAAAGGCCATAAAAATATGGCACAATAACAAAAATTACCAATAACAAAACTAAAGAATTTAAGTTCAACCAACAAAAATTACCCAAAACAAACAACCCAGCCTTTTAAAATAATTTAAACAAAATTATTTTGTCCTTACCTAGTAGCAAACACAAGCAAAAACAAAACCAAAAAAAAAAATTGAACATCTAAGCACCTAAGTTGGAGGCCAGAGTCATCACACATAGCTAGCAGCAAAGCCGCTCTCCTGACTACAAGTTCTGATTGCAAAGTGCTATAGACCATACATCATGGAAATTGCATTGCAAACAATAATTCTAGGACCACACCCTTTTCTTGACCCTTTCCTTCAACTTTGTTATGTGATCGATTGTGAGTGGTATAAGAAAATGGTAAATCACAGTCTACCACGTAGATAGTTTTCTTTTGTATAAATGAATGGACAAAGTTTTAGCAACAAACTTGGTTGTAGCCTAAGGCTACAACTTCCTTTAAATAAATTAACATTACTATATATTGTCGATACTATATTTTGTCCGGTCTCAATTCACGCGTCAAAATAAAGACCAAAAAAATCAAATAAATTGAAAAAAAGTGCAAAATCATGAATTCCAAAGCCAAAAAGGGTAAAAATAAATACAAAAGGTTTGAATGGTGAATCAAAAAATCACAATGATTGAAAAATCCGTTTTACAGCAATTAAGACCGAAACCTTAAGCGACTATGGTTAAAAAGTTGACTTTTTGATCCGATCATTAAATCGTGTTGAATTTTGGACCTTATAGTAGGGCATATTTTTCCCTTTTAAATGATAGTTGGAAGATATGATTTTTTCAAGAAAAAAACTTCAACTTTTTAGCATTGCGTCACCTTCCTTCCGAGTGCAATATCTTAATAGTTGTAGATCTAAATTGAACGTGGCTAGAACCATTAGAAACTAGACATCTAGTGCATTCTGTGAATATAACAATTGAAGAAAACGGAGCTCGGAAAGGCCTCTAAATAGCAGCACAAATATCGGGCCAAAAATTAAAAAAAAAAAAAAAGACAAAAGACAAAAAAGTGCTATAAGGTGGCAAAAGTAGGAACTACCATTAGTGTATCAGCATACACCAATGCTAGATGCCCCTTGCCATAGGCAGCTAGCACTAGTGTATCTTGATACACTAATGCTAGCCTCCCACTTTCCTCATTCCCCTATAAATACCCCTTATTTTTTATAAAAATCACAAAGAAAAATAGGATGAAATAGGTAGAGAAAATAGTGAAATAGAGAGAAAAAGGTGAGGAAAATTAGAAATAGTAAGAAAATTATGGAAAAATACCTTTAGAAGTTCAAAAAAAAAAAAAAATTCTCTCTCTCTCTCTCTCTCTCTCTCTCTCTCTCTCTCTCTCTCTCTCTCTCTCTCTCTCTCTCTCTCTCTCTCTCTCTCTCTCTAGGAAACCCACACAAAATTGCTTCATCTATTTTTGTTGTAATTTTTGTGGGTAAGGCTATAGGGATGAGTTAGTTTCTTCATAACTACACCCATCTCACGCTTTTTATTATATTGTAAACATCATTCTCCATACATATAAAATATTTCTTTTTATCTTGCTTGTTGTTTATATTTGCTTCTTCTTTTTTTCTATGCTCTTGTATATATTGTGTATATATCTATCTCTTTATTTCAATGTTCATATTATTGTTGTTGGTTCATATTATTGTGCTTGTTTTCCCTAGATGGGTATTGGACCATCACCTAGGGTTTGTATGGGAAGTACCCTTAGGGGGAAGAAATCCCATCCCACTTAGGCATTTAGGGATTTTATTTTAAATGCTTTTATTTTATGTCATCCCATTTACTTTCAAGCAATCCCCATCCCCCTTTAATTTTACGTCATCCCATTTAATTTCTTGCACATCCCCTCTCACTCTTTATTTTATTGCGCGCGTGCACGCGCACACTCACACACACACACACACACACACACATATAAATCTAGACACCCAAATAATAATAAATAAATAAAAGATTTTCTACCATCTCTTTTAATTTTTTTTAAACCTCCATTAGTGCACAATATGGGTATTTCTTGTAAAAATGATGATGATTGAACTCCCATTTCTTTATGATGAAGAATCCACAAAGGCTTGAAAAAGATTAAAATCTATTTAAGAGAAAAAAAAAAACATTTTGTAATCAATCTGTACAATATTTCAGCACTTCGCATTCTTGTCATTTAATTTTCAGCACTTTACTTTCCTGTCATTTAATTTTCTGCACTTTACTTTTATGTCTTTTAAATTTCTGCACACTATTTTCCTTGCAATTTATTTTGTGCACTTTATTATGGTTGTTCCTTTACATTTCTTATTATTAAAGTTGCCATAAAATAAAGGGAAATGCTAACGAGTGCCCTAAGGGCACTCATTAATAATCCATTTAAATAAAGTTTTTATGAGAAGTGAAAAAAAAGTAATTAATATTTTGACAGTTTTTTTCATTTCCCATAAAAGTGGTATAAAAATTTTTTTAAAATGGATTATTAATGAGTGCCCTTAGGGCACTCGTTAGCATTTCCCTAAAATAAATATGCTTGGGTAAACATTTCCCCTACACATTATTCTAAGAAAATTCATTTCTTCAAAAATCTTTTCCCACCTCTTTCTTTAAAAATGAACTTTTTCAAAAAAAAAAAAAAAAAGAAGGTCTTTTAAAAATGTTTGTTGTTCTTCTTAAAAGTTTTCAAAACAAAAACATTTTTTTAATGCTTTTTCTTCTCCTTTAAAAAAAGGGTTTTCAAAATATTTTTTAAAAAAATCTGTTTTTTAAAAGGGGGAACCCGAAACTTTTTTTTTAAAAAAAAATTTGTTTTAAAAAATATTTCTAAAAAAATATATATAAATTATTTTTTTGTTTTCAAATCAAAAAATCTGTTTTACAAAAAAAAAAAAAAAATGTTTTCTAGATAAAAACAGTGTTCAAAAACTGTTTTTTTTTTTTTTCTTTTCCAAAATGATTTAAAACTGTTTTCATATAAAAAATAATATGTTTTTCACTTGTCATTAAAGACATGAAGTTTGATCCATGAATGCTGTTTCATTAAAGGGTGTTGAAGATCAAACATTTAAGGAAAGTGCACCAACCCAATCAAAAAAGACAAAGTCATACCTGTGTCATCAGCAAAATCAAATAAAAGGGGAAGGTAATGAATATGATCATAAATATGGATTGAATAATCGTATGGATTCTGTTCCCCAAAGTTGTATATATAAATTAACAAAACTCTATAACAGATTTCTGCACTACAAAATAGAAAATAATAAAGACTGCCGTGGATGTAGGTTTTCCTGGCCAAACCTTGTTGAAATTGTTGTCATCTTTTCTTTTATTTGCAAATTATTAGCACTGCTCAGATGTCTATCACCCATAATCTAATGATTACGTACAAGAAAAAAAAAACGTACTTGCAAGATTATTTGAAGTTTTTTTTTGGATAAAATCATTTGAAGTTTACTTGAAACAATTAAATAGAGAGAGTCCATTAAATAATTTGAATTTAATTTTATGAATTTAACAATATACAAAATATAAAATTAATTTAAATTTTAAATAATGTGATACTAGATAGGTATTTAAATCGGTAATATCCAGTCTTAATAAAGAAATCAATTTCTAGATATAGATATATAGAAATTACTAAGTGTCAGATTTTCTAACTTTTTGTTAAAAATGCTGTAAATAAAAGGTAAAGGTTAAATACAGTAATTAGGTGACTCACATTAAAACCTGCAAATAATAATAATAATAAGTTGAAGTTAAATAAAATAAGTAGGTGACTCACATGGAACCTGCAAATAATAGAAAAAATAAACAATAAGCTAGCTTATAATCCAATTCCAAACAGACTTAATCACTTCTACAATATATATATATATATATATATATATATATATATATTGTTTGATCACTATAAACTTAGCAACGAGAGCACTTGCATACCAACTTAAATAAGTATGATTTCATAACTTTTTCGGTTTACTTTAGAAAGTCAAAATTCAAATGGTCTCAACATGTTCATTAAGATAAAAACCAATGCATCCCCTAAGAACTAGTAAAAATTTACCACATCAATAACTTACAAGAATATTGTAAAATAGTTGTCGCGGCAACATTACTCATATTTTTTGTTTCTCCCATTAACTATTGGTTACCAAATAGTATTAATAACATTATCCAATGGTATAATGAACTGCGAGTTAACGGTTCAAAAGACGTTCTTTCTACAAGAGAAGACATTTTTTGCATACCAACATATTTAAATAGAATGATGGAAACATCATAAGTTTGACTATCTTATTCTCTACCTCAATAATTGACCCACCATGCATTGTTTTTTTTTTTTAGATAGGTAAATGGTCGCAAAGTGGGGGCTGGGATTCAAAACCAAACTTGACCCACCAATCCCGATCATTTTGAATTACTGAATTGTGGACCCAAACAACACTCCGGATTTAATTACTAGCCCAAAAGAAATACATTGTTATGTGGTTGTATATAGCTTTGGGCCAGGGACGGACCCAAGGCCCAAAGGACGGCCCTGCTGGCCCAAACTTTTTTTTATTTATTATATTTTTCATTTTTGTAGTTGGGCCCTCCTCTCTAATCAGCCAAACAAGTCTAGCCCAACTGGTAACTATTCAACCAAAAAAATTAACAAAAAAGAAAAAGAACAAAAGCCCACAATGGTGATTATATTTTAGCAAAAATACTATTTTACAACCAAAAAATCATGTGTTATTGGAAAAGCTAATTAGCATTATTGTATAAATACCAGTTGACTGTAGTATGTTGTTAAATATAAAATAAAATATTTTATTAATATTATCTATCTTCCTTCAATTAAAAAACTAAAATTCTCTCACTACAAAAAAAAACGACCTATTGCGGCGGGTGTGAAAGCTGTCGCTACATGTCACCTATTGTGACGCGTTTTTGGCCCACCGCTGTACAGGAGATCTATTGCAGCGCGTCAATGGCCCGCCACAATAGGTCTAGTATTTTGCGGCGTACTACAGCGACGGGCCAATGACCCGCCACAATAGACCTATTTTAACGGTGTGAAGTTTAGATATTGCGGCGGACCACACTGACCAGCTGCAATAGATCCTCAAATTGCCCGCACCAAACCCTAAATTTTCCCTTTTTTTTTTCTTTTCATTTTTTGCGCCTTTTAGTTTAGTCTCCCACGCACACACTATCTCTCTCTCTCTCTCTCTCTCACACACACACACACACACACACACACACACTTTCTCTCTCTCTCTCTCTCTCTCTCTCTCTCTCTCTCTCTCTCTCTCTCTCTCTCTCTCTCTCTCTCTCTTAGACACTTTGAAAATCACTGCCAAACAGAAACAATTTTCTCTTCTTTCTTCCTTTCCTCGTCAAACTCTCTCATCAAACTCTTTCTTCCTTTTCTCCTCATCGCCCAGTCCTCCACATCGCCGACCCACCTCCCCACGCCGCCGACCCATCTCGCCCAGTCCTCCATCTAAGCTCCATCGCCGATCCAAGCTCCATCGCCGATCCAAGCTCATCGAGGCCTCTTCTTCACCGTCTGATCGGTTTAGAAGGGGTGTACACAGTAACACTCGATCTCACTCTCCTTCTCTTCTTCCCTGATGCATTTTTGTTTGAGTGGCTAAATTTTGTTCCTGAAGTTTGTAATAGTATTCCAGATTTTATAGAGGCGAATAACTAACTCAATGTGTGTGGTGGATTTTGTCTCTATCTACAACAGGATAAGACCGCCCATGTTTTTCTCATTTGATTTGGTTTTATGAAATTAAGCTATTTGCTTTTTTTTTTTTTAGTTAGTTAGGTAGGCCTCACTTTTTTTGGTCTAAGTGATTCCTATAATTTTGGATTTCTCTATTTTATTATTATTATTTTTTTTTTTTGCTTTATTTGGAATTTTATTAGCTGATGTTGATTTTCGAGTTTCGCTTCGTCAAAGCTTCAGGATCTTTGTTGAGGTCATTTTCGATTTTTAATTTTTAAAAATTTTAATTTTGGAGTTTTGAATTTCACGTGTTTGTTGAAATGTGAACCTTAGTTTATAATCCTGATGCTTCTGACCTTTTCTTTCTAGGCTGTTAGTAGGGAAATACAGGAAGTTTTAGTAGCTCGAGCAGCCAAATTCAATATTGCACTGGATGATGTGTCAATTACGAGTTTAACTTTCAGGAAGGAATTTACAGCTGCTATTGAAGCCAAATAGGTAGCTGCGCAAGAAGCTGAGAGGGCTAAATTTATTGTGGAGAAGGCTGAATAAGACAAGAGAAGTGCTATTATTAGAGCTCAGGTAACGTAGAACAAATGCTTAATCCTCAAATTTAGATACTGATATTAAATTGGATTTATGTTACTACATACCTGTGTTTGCTCTTAACTGTTTATGAACCTTTTATAGAAAGAACTTGGTGTTTTCCCTGCTCAACATTTTTGCCCATGATATCTTTGCTAGTAGAACTAATTTGGAAATATAGCAGTGATAAATAGTGTGGGGAAAATGGGAATCATGTCATTGCTAATCTGTAATTTTTTTTATCAAGTGTCATTGCTAATCTGTAATTTTTTTTTATTATAACACAGTGAATTGTTGTTTGTGTTGTGCGTTTTGGGTGTGGAATTTTAGAGGTTTGTTTTGTGGGTTTGGTGTGATAAAGTTAAGCCTTTTGGTTTGGGTTTCTATCTCCATTGACCAGAGATGTATCAGCATATGAATACATCATAAATTCCATGCAGAAAAGTACTTATTAAAAAAAAAAAAATTGAATCTCCAAGCAGAAGATTACTTCCATTGGATAATCTTATTGGAGTTATCTGGTTTAGTGATTTAGTTAGAATTGAATGTAAGATTTAACTTTACTCTTGTTCATGCCATTGACAGTGTGTGCTAGTAAAGGGTTGGAAAGGGTCATGCTGGAGTTTTCCACGAGGCAAAAAGAACAAAGATGAGGAAGACCACGAATGTGCCATCAAAGAAGTAAGCTTCTTTCTTACGGCATATTCTATACACCTAATTCTTTTATTTTGGTTTTTAAATCGAGTTTAGACACTAATTTCTGCTGACTTTAATCGTTGCTAATAAAGTTGTACATGTGACAACATTGTTGCAATGAAGTTTTAAATATTGGAGTTATGTTTGTATTTCCAGTTTCTTATTTGATGTGGGCTAGAAAATGTGCAACTTAATCAGCAAATTTGATGGATATGGATGCATGTATGTATACAATTTAGCCTTTCGCATGTAAGTGGTGTATATGTTCAGAGCTTTCTACATTTGACATGACCCTGTGTTTGTGGTAAGAGGGGGGGAGGGGGGGGGGGGGGGGGTGATAACAACCTCCACTTTTGAGAGACACCAGACATGAAAGAAGAAAAAATATAAATATTTTCCTTTTTTTCTTTTAAAATATACTCTGGAGGCTGGAGCGTTTCCCATGTGATTCTTTTACCTACAATGTATAGTATGAAGCAAAGTTTACGAGTTCTTTATTACACTTCACTTTTCTTAATCCGTCTATGGGATAACACAACTTTTTGTCATTAATATTTAGATTGTGACATACTTAATTTAAAGGTGTGCGCTAAGGAGCTTGGTACGGTTTGGTTGGGGTTTAGGGGGTTCTTTTGGGCTGAACTGAACCTTAATGAGGTAATTATCAGATCCTAGGATTTCTTATTAAAAAAAATAAAATCAGATTTTAGGATCAAAAAATAAAAGCCTTTACAAACAGCCTCTATGATACATGATAAAAGGAAGAGTGTATACTTATCAAAAAGAAATTTACTAGTGAAACAATGGCGAGGGCAGTGAGGGAATTTAAAGAGAGAGGGGCTTCACATTTAAGGGCGAGTAAGAGAGCAAAAGAAAGAGATAATAGATACATAAAAGTAAAAAAAGTCCTTAGCAAACAGCCCTTAAGACACAATAAAAGTATATATAAAAAAGGTGAATAAAATGAAATTTAGCGTTGAGGGGATGATGGGAGAGAGAGAGAGATGTTAGAGCTAGAAAGAAATAAAATGAGGGCTGTGGGGGAGGGGGGGTTTAGATTAGGATAAAAAGTTTTTATAAAATTTTGAAAGTACTATACTAAGGAAATGCACCCCTCCCGGAAATTTTTGAGAAGCTGACTAGCTGTGAGTGTGTTAATGTTTGTGTTCAGGTTAGGCCTTTTTTATTGTTAGGAGTGTTTGGGAATATTTGAGTACTTTATTTTTTTGGCCAAAGTTTGGAGTTAATGATTATGAGCCGTATCTGGGTATTGCGATGGATGCTTTAATTGCTCCATGATGGTGTTTGCTAGCTTGAATGTTATGGAATTAGACTATTCAGCTCCGATTCCTGGTCCACGGGTTGGTTGCTAGATAAGAAAGCAAAACATGATAGTAGGAAGAAGGGTTTTTTCCCACATTATTTGAATCCCAGTTTGCACAAATTTATTTTTATTTTTTGTTAGTAGTGCATTTTTCTTTTTCCTATCCTTCCTATAGGAATAGGTGGAAGTGTGTTTTGAATTTACAACAAATTAGTAAGGACTTACAACAAGTAGTAGTGGTTTGAATATGGTGAAGGGTGACTTTTATTTATGAGATTAATTTAAGAGCATAAGGCTGAATTCCTTTGTCTAATTAATGAAACTGTTGAAGATGGTGAAGGGTGACTTTTATTTATGTTACTCATCACAGTGCTTTATTGGTTGTACTATTGAATTGATTTTTTATGTTAGTGGCACTCATTGGAGATCGCAGTTCAATCACTTGACATATTGAAACTATTGATGGCTTGGAGGGATCATAAGTCTAGGTTGAAGAAACAACATTATATACTTGATTCAAGAAACAAAGCACGGGTAAAGAGCAACGGACCCAAGGGATGCATATCACAAGATTGGGATATACTTGTTGATCATTGGTATACTGATGATGCAGTGGTATGTTTGTTTTCTCTCTCTTTTCCATCATGGATCATACCAAAAGGAGAATGATTATTGAGAAATTGAGAGAATACCAAAATGGCTTGTAGTTGTTTTATGTTATCTCTTTTTGTGGCTTCACCATTGTTATATTTTCGAAGATTTGCAGTTTGGTTTTAGTGTATTTATAGAAATGATTAAGCATTTAATTTTGTCTGTCATGCTTGCATTGTGATGAAGATGCTTGCGAATGTAGTGTGTGAAGATCATATTTTATGCACATGAAAGGCAAACTATTTTCTTCATAGGGCTTTCTTTGTTTTGGGACTACATCATTAACCTAAGCATATGGCTCTATAAATGAGTGACCTTTTTGTGCCAAGCATATTAGAGGCTTTGAGTAATCTTATTTATCAAGCAAATTTCATATTTCTTGCCACTTTTAATATACAATGTATAGATAGATGTGCTAAAAGTTTTTATTTATGGTAATTTTATAGTGACCTTTTTGTGTAGCTTGTGTCCAATACATTGTAGTTTTTTTTGTGCAACTCTGATAAATTAGTAAAATATTGTAAATATTGTTTGCATTTTGGCTTTAGCTAAAAGTGGCTTTAGATACTTAAAGCATACTGTATATAAACATGTAATTTTGTTGAATGTAGATAGAGTCAGAGAAGAATAAAGAGCGTCATTCTAAACAGGATGACGTACATACTGCTGGTTCTTGTTGCTTTGTGGTGCACGCTGCAAAAAAGGTAATAATTATTATGGCTATTTTTTAAATGATTTTGACATCTCCTAAAGTTTATGTCGAACCAATATTCATCACTACATAAATTTGTTGTTCATAATTTAGGCAAAAATGGATGGATGTCCTGTAGAGCATTCAGTGTTATATCCAATACTACATACTCGTAAAGATGGATCTATTATTAATCATGTAGTTGCCGCAAAAATTGTGAGTAATTTCTTTATTGTAGTTGGGGGTAAACAAAATAGGAATTCAATGATAATTGTTATTAATGATTCTTTTAATTTTTAAGGACTGACATATTTCAATTTGATGTTAGCCAATACGCATTCCTTTTTATTGTAAATTGATTTTTATTAATGTACTCATTTTATGTTATAATAAGTGATAACTATAATTAAGAAGACATCATTATCTCTTTTATATTGATCTCGAATAGATAGATATATATATATATATATATATATATATACTGCTACCAATTTCATCCTTAGGTTTTACCTTTAGCATCTGCATTTCCTCCTTGTAAGAGCAACAACAATTCTGTACTTTTTATACTAGTTCTCATTTTTTTTTTTTTAATTTTATTCTTGTATTATGAAAATTCTTCGAAATTATATTTCCAAACAAACTATATATTTCAAAACTTGCTTGTTGGAGTTGCATTTTAGTTTTACTAATGGTGACACTCATTAGCAATTAGTTTTATGCATATGTGATGTGCTTATCAAACAATACCCACTACTATACAGAGTTTAGAGATACACATAACATAAATTTACAATCTTTTGACTAGTTGCTGAGCAGCTGAGGTGTTTTATAACTAACACCATTTTCACTTTGACATAGGTAGGTCTATGGTGGCAAGAAACCTCAGCAAGTTGTGAAAATGTGGATTTGTATTTTGACCTGTTAACTTGTTTTTATATATCATGCAATTTCATTATCACTTCACCTGTTCCTAACTTAGGGCTATCTTGATGCAATGCCCTATAGTAGAGAAGTTGATAGATGAGAAAAGAAATTAAAACTTGAACCCAATTGTATCAATGTGTATCTTTGTGGGAAGAGTGTTCAACAGAACCATGAGAAAGCCGTTTAGGGGTTGATTAGAAAAATCAATTGTTATTTTGAACATCATATAGTAATGAGTGGGCTTTCAGTTGACCTATTTCCAACTTTTAAGGAATTTGAATATATCAAAAACTTGAGCAAGTGCTAAGCTATTATTAAGTTCAAGCCCCCATCTATTCCCAAAAGAAAATCTTGTACATACCTTGGGCACACAAAACTTTATGTATCAACAAAATTTGTGATTTCTTATCATAAAAATCTATTGAAAAAAGTAATCGAATTTGCTTTAGATGAGAAGAATGCACTGTGCTCCTTATATTTTTTAACTTAAATCTCTCTTTGTTTGTTATGTGTTCTATGCTTGCGCTGGAAAATGTCAACATGAATGTGTGGTTTTCTCACCTACCTCTAGATTTGATGGTATTCCATCTTCTTATGAGACAATGCACTGCAGTGATGCCAGACCTCTTTTTCTTTGGTAGATTTGTCCATAAAAAGAGTATTAAGTGGTGTAGCCTTGTGGGATTTGCCTACTTGTCTTTTGAAGAGAATTCAACTTTCTTATAAGCTTCTTCATTTTTTTTAATACTTTTGCTGAGTTCTTTCCCTCAACATGTGATGCCATAGCTGCTAGAGGATTTGTAGTTTATGGGATGCAATTTATCTGTTCTCTTAGTTCTTCTATACCTTCTATCTTGCACTTAAACTCATGCTTATGGATAGGGATTGTTCTCTTAAGGAGGCATTTCTAGAATTTGACCTCATTAGTAAGGCAAGGGAGTCTTCTGTTTTTATCATTTTATATTGTACTCATTATTTTTATGTTATTTTTATTATTGAGTTTAAAACAAAACAAAAAGCGGCTGAGTAAACATGCTTTAGAAGGGTTAGCCGTTACAGACTTACAGACTTACAACATGGAATGTTTGATATCTACAAAATACTACTCCTTATGAAGCAAAAATGTATGATTAGCATGCTTTGTACTAAAGATGTCTCAGCTGTAAATACTAGTCTACATGCCACTTCGCACCGTGAAACTGCTACTTTCTTATGAGATTAAACACGTGAGAAATCCTTGATCAACTATTGTTTTGTCCCATCCTATATATATGTATATGTATGTTGTTGGGTCATTTTAACTATATGATTTCTAACTTTTTTTGTTTTTTTCAAACCCAAATATCAGGACAAAATGAAGGAATTGTTGGTTGATCCTTCAAATCATTTGCAGTCATCTGACACAACTGGTAGTATTGCATGGGCACTAGATGGCGTGTTTACCAAAGTGATGGGTAAGGAGCGCAAAGGTCGTATTCGTGGGGTAGGATTTGGTCCAAGCCCAAGTGGTCGAAGTAGCAAGAGTGCCCCCACGGACATTGAAACACACTCAAGTCAAGCAAGGGACAATGAAGTTGCTTAACTGAAAGCTACCTTTGCTACCATGGAGGATAAACTTGCAAGTTTTGATGAGATAAAGGAAAAACTTGCAGGTTTTGATGAGATGAAGGAAAAACTTAGTCAATTTGAAGAAATGGAGCAAAGAATGGCTCGCATGCTTCAACAATGCAATCAGGTATATTGACAAAGACTTAGTCAATGTTTTTCTCTTTGTAAGCATTTGGTTTAGTTGTTGTGAGTGCGTATAAATGTCTTCATTTAGCTTATTCCAATTTTTTGCCTTGGTAATAATTTCTTGTCATTTTATTCCATTTATAAATTCTTATTGAATAATTGTACTTTGTATGTAGGACGTTCCTTCGGCTCAACAATCTCCAGCTCTCCAAAAATCATCAGCCGCATCCTATCAACCAAGCAGCTTATAAGTTTTATCTTGGTGTTAGAGGACTTTTTTGTTTACAAAGAACTACGAAAGAACAATCGCCTTTTTTGCAAGTGTTGAAGGATATTTTTAAACACTTCTAAACTTTGATTATTGTATTAGCTTAATTTGAGCGGTTGTATAATCAAAAGACCACATCTTTTTTTGTTAATCTTATGATGGTGGTTATAGACAACGTTATGTATTTCATAATATATCTATGTTAATATTATGGTAGTTTGGAGACATTTGTAGTGTTGTTAATTAATTACATTTATGGTATTGTGTTAGTAAAGCTAAAACTATTACAGGTTTTAAGTAGGTCTGAAAATATTTGATGCAAACAATGATTTTAAAGCCCACTGGAAGAAAAAAAAAAAGAAAAAGAAAAAAGAACCTATAGCGGCAGTCAAAAAGCGCCGCTATAGATTCTGTCAGTTCGTTTAGACCCCTTAAACCCAACAGATTAACCTAGTGAATTAGCCAAGTGAAAAACTTAGGTAATTTAATTAAATCTAGGTTAACACAAAATAAACAAAAACAACAAAGCAGCGGAAAAATAAATAACACAAAGATCTGATGACCTAGGAAACCACACCGGTAAAAACCTAGGGAGGATTTAACCTAGCTATCCTCAAGGTAAACTGAATCCACTATGAAGGAATCGAAGTTTCACAATAAGACTTAGACCACTAACATTCTATTGCTACCCAAGTGTAGAAAACTTACTACCACGACCCCATGATAGCTCCGAGATCCACGGACTCCTTCTTTCTTGAATTCTTCAGCAAATCCACAAGCGCACCTGCTTGTATATCTTTGTGCTCTATTGATTCTGCAACTGTATTGATCTACAAAACTCTTGACATGAATCTCAAGTTTGTAAACCCTAAGTGTATGTGAAGGTAAACACCTCTAGATCTCACAAAGAGATTCACAAACACAGCAAAACAGAACTCTAAAAACGTGGCTAGGGTTTTCCCTCATATACTTAGGGCAAAACATAAAACCTTATACATTAAGTGGGCTAGGGCTGAGTTGGAAATTTCTGCAGAAAAATAATCTGCACGACTTTTGATCGATCGAGCCTAATTTTCGATCGATCGAGTCTTACAGAAAGTTAATAGTAATTCTGCATAAAAACTCGATTCCAACTTTACATTAAATCCCATACTTTGAGCAAGTCTAACACACGACTAAACATTGTTTTGATCATGGTTTGCCAACATACAAATTGAAGTTCTAAATACATTAGATCCTAATCCTTAGAACCTAACAGATTCATATTTTATGATTTAAATAAAACCCTATAGTGGCGCTTATTACCCGCTGCTATATGTTCAAACATATAGCAGCGGGTCTACATGCTGCTAAAGGTATGTTCATATAGCGGCATTTTTACCCGTCTCTAAAAGTACAATTTGTCCGTTTTAGTTGATTACCTATAGCGGCGCCATGTGCCCGCCGCTAAAAGTAGATACCAATAGTGGCGTACATAACCTGCCGCTAAATTTCAATTGACAGGAATTTGAATGTTGTATAGCGGTGGTTTTATGCCCGCCGCAATAAGCCAAAACCGCTGCTAAAAGTTGTATCTATAGCGGCGCGTTTTTTGACCGCCGCAATAGGTCTATAGCTGCACCGCAACGGTGGCAAGAAGGACCGCCGCAATAGCACCCGCCGCTAAAAGGTCAAATGTACCTTTAGCGACGGTTTTGGGGCTTCAGCGACGGGTTTTGGCCCGCTGCAATAGGTCGTTTTTTAAGTAGTGTCTCTCTTTCTTTTTTTATTTTAAAGAGTTGTTTATATTATTTTAAATGAAGTTATAAAATAATAGAACAATTGATATTTGATGTATTGTAAAGTGGGGTAGTAAAATAAATAAAGTAGTTTTTTGAAGTGCTAAAAGTCAAATTTTTGTAGCACCACTACTGTGAATGCTCTAACTTCAAAAATAAAATAAAAATCTTAGCCAACCTAGTACTAAAAAATAATATTATTTTTTGTTTTTAGTCTTTATTAGTAGATGATTGCATTTTAATGTATTATTATTTTTTGTAAATAGTTTTAACCAACGGTGTCCGTTTTTAATGATAACTATTTATCATTAGACCAAGACATCAATCTGTTTTTGGTGTAGGTGGAGATTGAATACCAAATCTCTTATTCAACTATCAAAGAATTTACCAGTTGATCTAACTGGAACCCAACATTTTAAAGTATTAAGAAACAATGATTTTGTGTATTTATAATTTGTTAATACTATATAGATGCCTATTTAGAATAAATAGGTATCATTGGACCAATTATTTTCAGCATCATTGGACCTGAGAAACACCGGGTTCATGTTGTATTTACTATTTACCCTTGGAAGTGTTGTTTCCAACATGTTGCTCATGGTACCTAGGAGTAAGGAGGCTTCTACAAATGATCCTAAGGTAGTGCTTCCTCGGCAAAATGTAGTAGCATCAAGTGTGGATATTAATTTTATGCAATGTCTTAGAACTTCATTTATTATTATTATTATTTTAATTTTTTTATACTAGATAGAATTTCTACTCTAGCCTAATCTAAGTGTATATGTGTGTGAAACTCCCTCCTGGAGACTTGAACCCCAGCCCTTGTCCCCCCACACCTCACAAGTATTTATACTTATGGAGTCCGAAGTTAAGGTGGTTTACAGAGGCCTGATTGAGGCGACCTCAAATGGGTAAAGTCATAAAGTCTAAATCACAAGGGAGCCACTATTAAAATAGGTCTAACTATAGATAGGTTAAATATAATTTCCCCTTATATTTATGTAGTAAAAGGAAATAAAATAAAATAACAAGAATAAAGAAACTACATATAATAATAATAATAATAATAATAATAATAACAACAACAACAACAACAACAACAACTAGTCGCTAACTCGTGCGATGCACAAGAACGCTACTAATTACAACATTAGCATATAAACAATAGTAATCGCATGAGAACAATGAAAGAGATCATTTATATTTTTGTAATATTATTAAAAGAACAATTCAAAAAGTGAACTCTCTATTGTAATGAATTTACCAAACCTAAAAGAAAATAACGAAAGAAAATCTAAATAAAATGATCATTCATATAAACAACAGCAAACAACCATACATGACAATTTCATAACTGCCATTAATTTGGTCATTCCCTGGTTCTTTTTTTTTTTTTTTTTTTTTTTTTTGGTACACATAGCTCCTATTCATTGGCTTCCACTATCACGAACTACCCCCAAACTATACCATATTCTGTTTTGCAATTTCCTTTTTTTGATAGGCATTGTTCTACAATTCCTTGATAGCCAAATTTACCTTAAATAGCCACTCTTGTCTAATTATTTTTCTAAACCTCCATAAATTCCATAGCAAGATTAGAGGTTGTATGCACTTGTCGGGACAAACAAATATAAGAAATGAAATATATACGAGTTGAGTTCTCCAAACTTCTAGAATAAATCATTGATTTCTTGGCTTTTTTTTTTTTTTTTTTTTTTTTTGCTTTTGCTTTTGCTGCCGGCAACTTGGCCGTGGAGGTGGAACCCTATGGCAAAGGTGGTGGAAGAGCGATGGAGGAGAGAAAGAGCATAAAGAAACTTACGATGGAGGAGAAAGAGAGAGAGAAGCATATACCTTTTTTTGGGTTTATAGGTAAATATGGAATGTCATAAATAAGAAATAACAATTAATGAGATCCTAATCAGAATAAGCATTAATGAGTTTTTTTTTTTTTTTTACCATTGAATTTACTTAAATCCAATGGTTTAAAAAATGTGTAACTCTTTAGAGTTACACTAGGTGTAACTTGAACCCATCTCATATATATATAAACGGGTTCAAATTATACTTGATGTAACTCTAAAGAGTAACATCTTTTTTAAACCATTAGATTTAATTAGATCTAACGGTTAAAAAAAGACCCTCATTATTACAAATATTTTTATTAAAATCTCATTAATTATCTTCATTTATTACCTTCTAAACCTATCTATAAACCCAATAAAATTTGACCTCTCTCTCTCTCTCTCTCTCTCTCTCCCCACGTTTGTTATAAAAAAAATAAAGAACTTTTCTGACTACATATATAGCATAGCAGTAGTTCATGAAGGACAGATTTTAAGCAAATGAGTTTTGGTCCAATTATACTATACTAAGCACTCCTTCTTAATAGTATCCAATCTAGGATTTCACTACTCAACTAACAACACTAGTCACGCATAAAAATTCCAACATAACATGTTGTAGCAATGAATTTTGAAAAGAAAGACTAAAGTGAAGGTTTCAAATAAATGACCGGCAACCTTTTATAATATATTTTTAGCATTTTTCCGTTTCAAGTCTTGCACAACTTATTAGTGAGAGAGAGAGAGAGAGATATATATATATATATATATATATATATATATATCATCTATATTCTCCATTGACTCATAGATGTCCTTGAAAAATCTCAATTTCCTTTGTCTTTTACTAGAATCCTTATAGTGATGATTTTGAAGATGAACTTTCATAAATAGGGGCTAGTGATGAAGGTGGAGTGGAAGCTCGTCTAGAACTTCATTCATCTGCTCATCTTCATCAAATAAAGGGAAAAAAAAAATGATATTTTTCTTCTTCTTGGTTGCTCCAGTTCCATATGCATTATTCATTAAATTCCACATCCCAACTGATTTCTGATGCTTGAATTTCACAACTTATAATCCTTAGAGCTTGGATCATACCAATAAACACATACTTTTCACTATAATTATCAAGCTTGGACCTTTCTTGATCTAGTACATGCACATATGTACATGCACATATGCAATGCTTCTAAACAAACATGTTAGGTTCTAAGAATTAGGAACTAATGTATTAGAACTTCAATTTGTATGTTGGCAAACCATGATCAAAACAATATTTAGTCTTGTGTTAGACTTTGCTCAAAGTATGGGATTTTATGTAAAGTTGGAATCAAGTTTACTGCAGAAGTAACTATTCACTTTCTGCCTAACTCGATCGATCGAGAATTAGACTCGATCGATCGAAAATCGGGCAGATCATTTTTCTGCAGAAAATTCCAACTCAGCCCTAGTCCATTTAATATATAGGGTTTTATGTTTTGCCCTAAGTATATAAGGGAAAACCCTAGCCACGTTTTTAGTGTTCTGAATGCTGTGTTTGTGAATCTCATTATGAGATCTAGAGGTGTTTACCTTCACATACACTTAGGGTTTACAAACTTGAGATTCATGTGAAGAGTTGTGTAAATCAATACAGTTGCAGAATCAAAAGAGCATAAAGATATACAAGCAGGTGCGCTTGTGATTTGCTGAAGAATTCAAGGAAAGAAGGAGTCCGTGGATCTCGGAGCTATCATGGGGTCGTGGTAGTAAGTTTCCTACACTTGGGTAGCAATAGGATGTTAGCGGTCTAAGTCTTATTGTGTAAACTTCGATTCTTTTATAGTGGATTCAGTTTACCTTGAGGATAGCTAGGTTAAATCCTCCCCAGGTTTTTTACCGGTTTGGTTTTCCTGGGTCATCAGATCTTTGTGTTCTTTAATTTCCGCTGCTTTACTGTTTTTGCTTATTTAATTAATTTACCTAAGTTAATCACCTGGCTAATTCACAAGGTTAATCTGTTGGGTTTAAGGGGTCTAAACGAACTGACAAAACATAAGTGAGAAATTGTTGGATTCTTTTTACTCCAAGCTTGCTATCTAGGGTACTTCATCGTACAATCCTTATGTGAGACGAAAATTGGATAAATAGACTGCATAAGCAGATTCATCCCAAACTTCTTGGGACATTCTCATGCTCTTTAACATTCTTTTGGTCATGTTACAACTTACCACTATCTAACACATTTTGGGATTTGAGAAACACTTTTAGATAATCCAATTATCAAAAAAAAAAAAAAAAAAAAAATTGGTAACCCACGAAAATTAAAATGATTCCATCTAGTTGGAAAATGTCATTCTCACCATAATCTACTAGCTTTGATACCATGTTTTTGAAGTTGGTGGGCCTTTACATAATCATTTCCCAAACACTAATACACCACATATAATGGAAGAGACACAGTCTCAAAGCACACCAAGGAAGATAGAATGAATGGAGAAGTGTATGAGAACTCCTTGTTTGGAATGGAGAAAAGCATGAGTACATATACTATACCATACAATATTAAATTCAACTATATTAAATTAGAAGTTTTTTAAAAATTTACTACTACATAGAATGACCTTTTTTATTTTAATGAATCAGAGAGTTTCATATGACATATGGCTTTTAGGTACACTAGTCAATGTCTCGTGCTATGCATGGGTGCCGTATAAATTTATTTTAAAATATTTTATAAAAAAACTATATATTTTTTTATATGAAATTATCTTTATGACCATGCATAATACTTATTATTAATATTTCTATCTCTACCTTTGCACCCAACCATGAATTACCTTCCTCCTTAGATTGAAGCTTCTGAATCCAAATTTCTCTCCTTTTGCAACTCAATGCTACAATGAACGACTTTTTATCATTGTAAATCAAAACTCCAGCTTTTGCTTTATTCTTTAAAATTAGCTTCATCGAAGTTTATTTTGAAAGAGAACTCTTAAGAAGATTTCTATCTATATTTGAATGGACAAATGTGTAGAGACAAATAATTATATTACCCACTCCATTGAATCTAACTCTTACTATTCTACATTCACCTTAGTTCATGAAGGACAGATTTTAAGGAATTTGATATTTATGTTTAACTGGTCAAATGATTAGAGACATATAATCATATTATACCCAATCCATTGAATCTAACTCTTACAATTCTACATTTAAACTTTGTTCTTATGCAGAAAAAATTAAATTGAAAAGTTATCATTGACTCCATCTAGCAAGCAAATATCATAATTCAAATCAATAGTAAAAAATAAATAAAAATAAAAAACATTTTTGAATATGGCTTAATGCATTCTCACAGTCATGGAACGAACGACAAATCAATAGATACTAATTTAATTGATTACACTAATTATAGTTTTAATCCATTGGAGCATGTTGCAATAACATAAGCGCTTGTTGAATAAAACATCTCTAACAAAACAACTTACATATCTCAAGATATGACACTACCAAGCTGCCCTTGATCGTTCTTCCTACCAAAATCAATCTTCGAGCACAAAAACTTCAAAACTACACATTAAAATTATTAGTTACAATGTAAAATTAGACTGCATGCATTTCTTATATTTTTAAGAAATGCTTTTTAAAATTTTTCCTGGCCATTTAGTAACTTTAGCTCAATGAGGTAAATGTCAGCTTACTTAATTTATTTATACTGTATATATGTTTGTGTGGTTTCTTCTCAAACACGTATCTTTTTGCAACCATCAAAGTGTTCACGATGGCTAAAACTTTTTAAACCTAACAACCTAAATTTTAATATATCTTTACGAAATTGAAGTACAATGAAATGAAGTATTCATGCTTTGTGTATAATGAAATTGAAGCATTGGCTTAACCCTTATACTAACTTGAAAAACCAAAAGGGAAAAGGACCAAGAAAACAACAGTTACGCTCATTCCACTAAAATTGAAATGATAGATCATTCTACACATATTGAATACATTGATGAGTTTAGAAAGTTTTATATCTATCAAAAACAAAATGTAGAAACACAAATAATTAGAAAAACCCCATAAGTTTGTTATGCCTAAAATTAACCTAAAAAAAACGACTAAATTTTGACAATCTTAATCTATTAACAAAACTTGAAAAAAAAAATCATAATTAGCAAATAAAAAACTGGCATAAAGAGCATCTTATTATATGACTATGTCACTTTATAGAGCTCCAAGCTCCAAAAGCCCATAACAATGATAATTAGCAAACGAAAAGTATATGTAAGTAAAAGAGCATCTTAGTACAATTTAAACAGAAAAAAAGAAAAAACCAAATAGAACCATGACCATTATGACATGAAGTAAGTGGAAGATGAGCATTATTGTTGTTTATTATGTCAAGTGAATAAACATATGCTTTCTTGGAAGATTCATGTGTTCTTGAATAATTTGAATGTTATTTCAGTTTGTGCAAATTATAGAACATAGAATTTGTAATTTAGCAATGCATAGGAGAAGGCATGTAGTTGTTTAGGAAGAGTAGGCATTTAGTTATAAGGGAAGAGGAGTAGGCATAAACATAAGAAAACCTTTGGACAGAGGAATAAGGAAAACGAAGAGTTTTTTATGGTTAACATCCCTCTATCTTATCCATTAGTCTTATTTATTAATAATTGAAATCTATTGAGTTTAGTAATTAATTGATGTGACATTTAATAAGTGTAATAATTTGAGAATGATGTTTTTTATTTCAACCCAAAAAAAAAAGTTAAATTATCTTTTCAAAGGGAGTGCCACTTAGCGAAAACTTATGTTCTCTCGCATGGAGTTTCTACTTTTATATATACTAGTGTGTCTATATATATATATATATATATATATATATGTATGTATTATTGCATATGAAGGGTGGGACATGGAGAAATGCTATGTTCACAACATTTTTACAACAAATCTTACGTGGCAAGTTGTTATACGGGTTGTTATTAATGGAGTAGAAAAATAATTTCAGTGATAGGTTCAAATTAGAACCAATAACAACTAATCACCTATGATTTGTTGTGAAAATATTATGAAAATGTTGTAAACGTAGCACCTCTCGTGGGACATATGCCTTTCAAATTAGACATAAGTAATGTTTATAATAGGGTGAAATGATGTTATTTGTCCAAAAAATGTTTAATTTCTCACCATTGATAAAATAAGGGTGGCATTTACTTCGTAACACATACTCCTTGGTCTATCAGGTGCCCCACTGCTTGAGTCTAGATACTTTCCAAATCCCCTTTTTTCAGTTTTTGATGACTAGAGGTTGGGCCAATGGACTTATACATTTGGAATTTTTAAATCATTATTTCTCAAGTAGTTGGTGACTTGGTGTGCAAAATTGAAACATAGATAACCTCAAATGCTATGAAACAAGGTCTTAAAAAATTGAAATGTTACCTTAATCATTGCTTAATAAAAAATTTTAATTTGATACTCAAATGATAGAACAGTACTATTGTGTTTCAACTATTTTATACATAGATTTAGACCATAAAAAAAAAAAAAAAAAAAAAAAGCTCTGGATCCTGCCAAAGAGACAAAACCAATAATGATTTTTTTTTTTTGGTTGGTTTCGAAAAGTATAAAAGCAAGAAGGTGCAAGTCTTATCTACAGAGGGTAGACGTAACCGTTGCATATAAATGTGAGGATGGATATAGAGATATTTTCCTTTTGTTTTGTCTTGTTTTGAATTCTTATGTTCAATCACCACGCACTCTTGATGTGGTAGTCATTTCAGGTTGGGATGTGAAGGGTAAGGACTAGGATTCAAGTTCCAAGGAGTTTCACACACATATACAATTAGATTAGGTTAGAGTAGAATTTCTATCTTGTAAAAAAAAAAAAAAAAAAAATCTTATGTTCAGCAGTACAAAAGCAAGATAGGTGCACCAGCTTTCTCTGAACAGATCTATGCATATTTCGTGTTATGTTTGAAAAGAATATATACCTTGGTGATTACTTATTAGGGCCCTTTGCATATAGATAATGGATTGGCACAAGTCTTTGAAACAAAAAATCTTGTACTGTCTTATCAAAAAAATTAAAATAAAAAATCTCGTACTGCATGATATGATTGATATCATGGAAAAGAATAGCTTAGTTGGTAAATATCTTTGCTAATAAATAATGAATTGGCCAATTCTAAGAGCATTCGCAATGAAAATTTGTATCATAATTTATTTTATCATCTCAAAAAATTATTTTATCAATTATATTATATTATTTTATAACATACTCAACATCTTAATTTTTATTTTCTTATAGGAATATTGTTTCTTATAGTACTTGTTGCTCTAACCTTTATGGAGGGAGGGGGATCATATAGCCTACACAATGTCATGTGCTTGTCACTGTACTTTCTTTTCTTATAGTGAAATATAAAATATTGATGCCATGTGAAATTTGATTACATGATGGTACTATTCATATGATTAAGATTAGTCCAATTTGTTTTCTATGATTTAGAATAAGCTCTTTTTTGTACCGTCCTCCCCCCCCCCCCCCCCCCCCCTCAAAATGTTTGTTGAAATATACATAAATCAAAATGACATTTAAGCTATTTTTGATTTGGTGATTTCTACCATTGGTGTGGTTGAGATTATTGGCACTGTACTAACACTCTGTACTTTGAATAGAGACATCTTTGATGACTTTTATGTAGACATGGGCTTAAATTACTTCAAGTACGATGATTTTATTATTATTCTTTTTTTTTTTTTTTGAGAATGCCCAAGTACGAAACTTTAATGGGTAAGAAATTTAACTAATTTATTGGGAACGATATAGTTATCTATAATCTTAACTGTCTCACAAGTACCCAAAAAACCATTTCTATAATCTATTTTGAAAACCAAATTATGTTCTTCTTATACATAACAATGACTTCCCAATTCCTCACGCAGGTTGGGGGTATGGGGTCTCGCCCAAGAACAGGTAGGGTGCTATTATGGTTATGCCCGAATAAGGAAGCCACACCGGTCAACCTTGCTACATTTAAAATATATATATATATATATATATATATGACTTCCCTCAATTCAATGGTTTAAAGAGATGAATGTCTTCCTTGAATGCAGGTATAGAGGACCAATGACCCCATTGGAAGGTGCGATCAAGTTAGTACAGAGGGTCAATGACTCCGTTGGAAGGTGCGATCATGATCACTTGATGAGGTTTTGATTTTGCATAATATTGGAAAAAAATAATCAGATTTGTAGAACCTCCTTTTGTTTCTTTTAGCAATCACTTATTAGTTTATTTTGTATTTGTCATAGATTTTTTTTTTTTTTTTTTGGTAATCATATCTATGGAATAATTTGTGGTTACAACATTACTTTAAAAAATAATAGAGGCTCTGTGGATGTAGGCTTTTATGGCCGAACCACATTAAAATTGTTGTCTTCCTTCTTTTGTTTGCCTTCATTTTTCACAAAAGAATACTACAACTTCAATCCTTGGATAATTTGTCATCAAATTATTAGCACTATTCATATGTTTGTCATCCATAATTTGATAATTACGTACAAGAAAACGTGATGATTACGTACTTGCAAGATCATACCGTTAATATTATTGCATAACACCCAATAGTTACCCGTAGATCTTGTAATGAGAGTCTTTCTTGCTTAACAGGATCATTTTTTTTTTTCTCTTTTTTTTTTTCAAATTATCTTTTGAAGTTTGCTTGAAATAAATAGAGAGGCGATTTCATAATTAATTATATTTTATTTTATAAATTTAACAGTATACACAAAATAACGTTATATTAAATTTTAAATAATGCAACACTAGATACATATTTAAATTTCTAATATTTAATCTCAAAGAAGAAATTGATAATTCAAGAAAAGAACCAATGAATGGTCAGCAATGTCCCCAAGTCATGATTTTTAAAGAAAACTTGGGTCTAGTTTATAGCCCAAAAGAAATACGATTATTACTATATCAAAGCCAAAACCAGAAGGCAATTGCAGTGAAGGAACTTGGAGATTCAACTAAGGCAGCTAAGGAATCAATAGCAGAACAAGTAGAGTTGAAGTAATCCAAGCAATCCGAACAAGAACAGCCTTCAGGGACTCAAGCTTTGAGTTGCCAAGTGAAGAAAATGAAGTTACTGCATAAACGGCGATGCAGCATTTTTTCTGTAAATGAAACTTGTACTTAACGACCTGTAGTTTAGCTTTTAAAGTTGGTTAGCTTTTTTTTCAAGCGTGTAGCAGTTAGTTATTACTGTGCCAGCTAGGATTAGTTGTTAAGTCAGTTACAGAGTATGTATTTTTAGGGGTGTCAATTTGGGTTAGTGTGTCGGGTTCGTGTCTTGTCGAGGTAGGGTTATTCGACTAAATAGCTCAACCCTAACCCAACCCATTTAATAATCGTGTCATGATCCTTCAACCCTAACCTGACCTGTTAATAAGGCGGGTTGACCTGATCCAACCCATTTGACATGCTTAATAAACGAGTCGTGTTGGGTTGACACGAATGTAATACAACCCATTTTAACTTGCATAATATTAAATATAACATCCATCTAGAAATAATTTTTTTTACATCCCAAAAAGTAGTGCATACACTTCAAGTTTTCAACCCACATTCAAAATAATATAGTTCAACAAAAATATAACATTCATCTATAAATAAGTTCTTTACACTTCAAAAGAAGTGCACACACTTCAATCCAAATTCAAAATAACAAAATTTAACAAAAATAAAATAACATAGTTCAACAAAAATATAATATCCTTAGAACTCGCCAAATGCTAAGCATCAGTATTGAAAGAATTTGAGCAAACAGAAGACAAATCCTGACTATGACCACGATTATCATCCATAGACTCTTTGTTAATGTCCAAATTCATAACATTTTCCACAAGCTCATCCAATTTCATTTGTGCAAGTTCTATGCCAAAAAAATATATATATATATATATATATTGGTAGTGCTAGGGTCTGTAAAGTTTCAATTTTCAATTATATCCCTTGTAAATTTTTGTTATTACTCACTTTTCTTTTTAAATTTAAAATATATGTTGGATATAAAAAGTATTTGAAAAATCTAAAATAAAATAAATATTTATTTGTTATACGAGTTAAACGAGTTGTGTTAAGTGGATCATTTCGGGTTGACACAAATAAATTGGCGTGTCAAACGTGTCTATTGCGGGTTATGCAGGTTGACCCGTTTATGAACGTTTCTTATCGTGTCGCTTTCTGGTCGACCCGTTTATGACCCAAACCCATTAAGGCCTAACCCGAAAATACCCGTGTCGGGTTCGTTTCGTGTTCGCGAGTTGGGTCGAACATTGACACCCCTAGTATTTTAGCTTTGTATATATAATTTTCATCATCAATCAATGAAATAAAGAAATCAGTTTTTACCAAATTGATATTTCTCACAAACAAGGCTATTAGAAACTCAAGCCAGACCCATCAATTTCATAATATTTCATTCACTTTAAATTATGAAATTTTGAACCCAAACAACACTTGAGTCTAATTTTGAGCCCAAATAAAATGCTCTGGGTTGTGGTTATTTAACTTTGGGCCTATTATTTCCAGTATCCTTGGACCTATTTACGACATTTTGGAATTTTGATCTTGTAAACACCGGGTTCTTGTCGAATAAAGCATGCTGTTTTTGCTACTTCCTGGACTAAATGGGACCTATCGTATCCTAATCACTTGCATCCAGCATGGTAATCTATAAGAATGAAGATTAATCATATTGAGTAAGGAGGTTACAAAACCTTGATTGCTAATTTGAACGAATTGAACCGAAATTGAAGGAACTTGTCTAAGAAACTTGAATGCCAAATAGCATTGAGTAAATTAGTTGCACTCTGCCAATGATAACATTTAAGTGGATAAAAGTCTGGTTGAAAACCACTTATTTAGTTGAAACTAATTTTTTTTCTAAATATACTGTAGATGTTCGAGTTGACGAGAACACTCTTTGAAGAGATGAGAGGAAGGCCAAAATATTTGAGATGATTGGAACACTCTTTGAAGTTTTGAATGCTTAGATTTTCTGTTTGAAATTTAGACTTTGAGAGAATATAACCTTGCTATTTGATGGATTCATAGTCAGTCCAGACAGCTCATTGAATTGTTAAAGCACCTGCTGCTTAAATTGTGTAGAGTTCTTAAACATAGATGTGAAAAAGCCACTTTGCCACACCTAGGATGAAACTAGAACCAATCAAATACCTACACGCGGCTAATTAAGTAACTGACTTCAAAGTGTGAACACTGAACAGAGAACGTGAAAAGAAAAAACAGGGGCAAGATGAAGCAAACGATTTTACTTGTGAAAGGAAGATGAAGAAGGGAAGTAGATAGACCCACAGTAAAGATGTTAGAGAGGAATTCAAATCTTCTATCCCACTTTTCCTGTTCCACACTATACTCCACCAATAAATACTTACCACGTGTTAACGTAATTAATAAATAATATCATTATTGATTTATTAATATTATCATTATTAATTAATGGTAGTATTTAATTAATTAAATTAACACGTGGCAAGCATTTATTGGTGAAATATAGAGTGGGGCATGAAAAGTGAGATAGAAGATTTGGACTCGAGAGAGAGCGAGAGAGAGAGAGGCTGGAAGAAACTAGAAAGTAAAGAAAGACAAAGGTTACAAATTTAAGTAAACAAAATGAGTAGGTGGGGATGTCGGGATGTGGGTGCATTTCACGTGGGTGCATCTAGGAATTTGGAAAAAGTAATTAGTTACATTGTTTAGAATTACCAAATTAGTGGTACCATATCATATCAAGTTATTGGTCTCTCACTCTCACCAATCGCTCTAGATTTTTCAGCCAACAAATTTATTGGTGTTTTTCCTATAAAAGTAGGAAATTTAAAAATTTTAGAATACTTTGATACTTTTGAAAATATGTTGTTTGGAAAAATTCCAACAAGTCTTGGTAGCTGTGTAAAACTAGAATTTCCAACCATGAGAAGCAAATTCTTTCAAGAAGCCATTCCTTCATCTTTTGAATCATTAAGGGGTCTTCAAGTTTTAGATTTTTCTAAAAATGATTTCTCCAAAAATATTCCAAAATTTTTGGAAAGCGTTATCTTCTTGCAGTTATTGAATTTGTCTTATAACGATTTTGATGGTAAGATACAAACAAATGGAGTTTTCAAGAATACAAGTGCAACTGTGATTAAGGTAAACAATAAACTCTATGGAAGCATGCTTAAGTTTGATCTTTCTATATGTAAATACAATAAATCCAAGAAGAAGAAGCTGACTCTTTCCATAAAGCTAATAATCTCTATAATTTCTAGCCTTCTTGGAGTAACTTCGCTAATGTTATTTTTACTTCTCCAAACTTTAAAAAGAAAAAGGAGAGAGCATTTCAAATAATTCAGGAAATTTACTTTTGAATGTATCTTACCAAAGTCTCCTAAAAGCTACAAATGCATTCTCCACCAATAATTTAATTGGTGTGGGTTGCTTTGGATCTGTGTATAGAGGAATTCTTGATCATGATAGACGTTGTTAGGTTCTAAGACTTTAGGTGCTAATGTATTAGAACTTCAATATGTATTATGTTGGCAAACCATGATCAAAACATAGAGTCTAGGTTTAGGCTTGTCAAAGTGTGATTTCTTGTAAAATTGGAATCGAATGATTGCAGGATTTATTGGACAAAATCTACAAGGCTCGATCAATTGAAAATTAGACTCAATCAATCAAAACTCGTGCAGATTTAATTTTTTGCAGAATTTCCAATTCAGCCCAAGCCCAATAAATGTGTAGGGTTAAGTGTTTTACTCTTAGTATATAAAGGAAACTATAAGCACATTTTTATGAGTTTTTTAGAGAGATTAGAGTGCAGCTTGTGCCTCCTTTGTAGATCTAGAGCTTTGTACCCAAAAGCTCTTTAAAGTTTTCGTTGAGTTGTGTGTTGAATCTTTTGTGAGATCTAGAGGTGTTTACCTTTTTAGTTGCTGCATAAAGAACTTTCAAAAAGATCTAAAACTTTTGAGTGGAGTCTCAAAGTCACAAGTAGGAGAACTACTGTTCTAGCTTTTTTTTTTTTTTAATTATTAATTGACATAAATGTTTTTTTTTTTTAAATGAGACATAATGATCCCTAATTTTAAAAGATAATGGTTACATTAATAATAATAATAATAATAATAAAACAACATTAGTCATTGATTGAGTTGATTGTTTTCAAGTATGAATATATATATATATATAGAGAAAACGTTATGTCCAGAGCTGGCAGAAAAAAGGGCTATTTACACCACCAATCAAGAGCTGCCACGTCAGATACACATTAAGGCCTCAATACACTCTATCACACAGGAATGTAGCTCAAACAATACCAAAATTCCCAAATACGTTTTGTTCAGAGAAGCTCTAACCTGGAGAAAACAAAGTCCGGTGCAACGCCTCCTCTCCTCTACTCCTCTGACCAATGGAGCTCCTCCCCGCTGTGGAGTCGATCTGAGCCGGCGCCGACGCACCAAATACTCAGGTTTGTTCCGATTTCCCCTTTGTTTTTTCATGATTTGATCTTTTACCCAATCTGGATTCTGAAATATTGATGGTTTTGGGTTAGATTTTTGGACGTTAATCACTTGCTTTGGTGTGGGTTTTGCTGTATTTTGGTACCTTGGTGCGTTTTGATTGAATTCCAAAGTGGTTAAGTTCAACCCTAAACAAATCTGATTTGTCTATTATGAGAATCTTGTTTTCTTGTTCTAGCTAATTTTGTTTGGGCTTCAAATCATGATTTTTTTTTTTTTTTTTAGGATGAAACTTTTTGGGGTTTTGTCTTGCTCTGCTGTGTTTTTTCTGTTGATAGGATTTACTTAGTTTGTATTTCAAGTTCTTACATGAATAAATTATATATTATGAATAAAAAAATTGATGAATTTCTGAATCAATAGATGTATTCCTGTTCTTTAGTTCACTAATTGAAATCAGTCTAATTCACATAATATGAATTTTTGATAAGCTATCCTTGCAAAGTTAGCTTCATATGGTTCTATGAACCAATATGGTCCTGTGTAAACAATGACGCAAGTAAATGATCTTATCTTCTTTTCTGTTACTCTTTGTTCTTTCTATTCTTCATTGCTTAGTACTAAAAAAAAAACTAAAAAAAGAAAAAGAAAAAGAAAAGCTGAGAGATAGATAAAAATAATAATTAGGTGGGAAGTAGGCATCCCAACTTCTCACTTATTGTGCAATACAGCCAATCAAATCATTTGATGATTTTTTATATTGTACAACTAAGTCAGCATTTGAAAGCCTCCAAATTGTGCATACAAATCGAACAACTTCATTTTGGTTTTTTTTGTTTTCTTCATGATTCTTAAATACCCTAAGGTATTGTCACTCAAATCATGCAGAATTAATCCGAAGAAGAATTTGATGCAAGTTACATCATGTTAAAGCTCTTGCTGAAATGATGATTTTTGATTTTAGTGTTATTAGAAAACATAAATCACTAGCAGACTTTCAAAACATGGAAAATTTTCCTTAAATGAAAAACAAATTGATCACTAAAATGAAGTTCAACTAGCTGACCAACCATGTTGCAAATTTGGTCGACTAAGATGAATTCCTCCAAAATAATGAATCCAACAACATGCTTTTTCTTGATTTTATTCTTAAAGCAATTACCATGCTTTCTCACTTGATATACATGCTAGATTGATTGCTTGGTTGTTTTTAGTATTATTTCTTTATGTGAGTTTTGGATTCATTATTCTGGAGGAATTCATCTTAGTCGACAAAATTTGCAACAGGGCTGGTCAGCTAGTTGAACTTCATTTTAGTGATCAATTTGTTTTTCATTTAAGGAAAATTTTCTATGTTCTAAAAGTTTGCTAGTGATTTATGTTTTTTAATAACACTAAAATCAAAAATCATCATTTCAGCAAGAGCTTTTTACATGATGTAACTTGCATCAAATTCTTCTTCGGATTAATTCTGCATGATTTGAGTGACAATACCTTAGGGTATTTAAGAATCATGAAGAAAAAAAAAAAAAAAAAAACCAAACTGAAGTTGTTCAATTTGTATGCTCAATTTGGAGGCTTTCAAATGCTGACTTAGTTGTACAATATAAAAAATCATGCAAATGATTTGATTGGCTGTATTGCACAATAAGTGAGAAGTTGGGATGCCTACTTCCCACCTAATTATTATTTTTATCTATCTCTCAGCTTTTCTTTTTCTTTTTCTTTTTTTAGTTTTGTTTTTAGTACTAAGCAATGAAGAATAGAAAGAACAAAGAGTAACAAAAAAGAAGATAAGATCATTTACTTGCGTCATTGTTTACACAGGACCATATTGGTTCATAGAACCATATGAAGCTAACTTTGCAAGGATAGCTTATCAAAAATTCATATTATGTGAATTAGATTGATTTCATGTAGTGAACTAAAGAACAGGAATACATCTCTAGATTCAGAAATTCATCAATTTTTTTATTCATAATATATAATTTATTCATGTAAGAACTTGAAATACAAACTAAATAAATCCTATCAACAGAACAAACACAGCAGCGCAAGACAAAACCCCAAAAAGTTTCATCCTAAAAAAAAATCATGATTTGAAACCCAAACAAAATTAGCTGAAACAAGAAAACAAGATTCTCATAATAGACAAATCAAATTTGTTTAGGGTTGAACTTAACCACTTTGGAATCCAATCAAAACTCACCAAGGTACCAAAATACAGCAAAACCCACACCAAAGCAAGTGATTAACGTCCAAAAACCTAACCCAAAACCATCAATATTTCGGAATCCAGATTGGGTAAAAGATCAAATCACGAAAAAAAAAAAAGGGGAAATCGGAACAAACCTGAGTATTTGGTGTGTCGGTGCCGGTTCAAATCGACTCCGCAGCGGGGAGGAGCTCCGTTGGTCATCAGAGCAGAGGAGAGGAGGCGTTGCACCAGACTCTGTTTTCTCCAGGTTAGAGCTTCTCTGAACAGAATTTGTTTGGAAATTTTGGTTTTATTTGAGCTACATTCCTGTGTGATAGAGTGTATTGAGACCTTAATGTGTATCTGACGTGGCAGCTCTTACTTGGTGGTGTAAATAGCCCTTTTTCTGCCAGCTCCGGACAGAACGTTTTCTCATATATATATATATATATATATTTGTTTCTCACATCAAATGACTCTTTAACCATTGGTTACCAAATAGTATTAATAACATTGTCTTGTAGTACAATGAAGTTATAGTTAATAGTTCAAAAGACGTTCTTTCGAGAAAGAAAAACGAGACTAGGCCACAACAAGAAGTTAAGAACAAGAACAGAATTCGAAACAAATTCTCTACAAGAAAAGACATTTTTCCCATACCAAAATATTTAGATAGAATGATGGAAACATCAAATAATTTTGACCATCTTATTCTCTACCTCAATAATTGACCCACCATGTTTTATTTATGTTTTTAGATAGATAGATGGTCATGAAGAATGGGTGGGATTCAAAGCCCAGATATATGATACTATAAAAGATATCATTATTACTGAATTATCACTTATTGAAATCCAACCTCACCCACCAATTCTATTCATTTTAAATTATGTCATTTGGACACACAAGACCTAACTGTTATAAACTTCACACACTGAAGAAAGTAGATTTTCAAAGATCAAGTGGACAAGGAAAAGGAAATTGGAATGCAAAGCAAACAAAAGGGTGAGAAGCTGATTCAGGTGTTGGTGATGTGATGAAGATGATAGATGCCATCACTTCTTGTTTGGCCAGCTTCAGTTAAAGGTTTGAGAATCACAGCTCTAGTACCCAATCCTCTAGGGATATTACCCCAAACGCACGTGCCGTGTGGGTGAAGAAGGGTACTCATGCATAAGCATTTAACCATGTCCATGCATCAATTCTTCCTATTTGTTGTGACCTTTGTTGTTTGTTTGCCTATGTTTCTTATTTTAGCATGTTTCTTTTCAAGCTTGTTTTTGTTCTTGATGTTTTTGTTGATCTTACTTTACATATATTTATTTTTGAGTGTGTTGAAAAATTCAAAAACCCATAAAAATTGAAAAATCTCCAAAAAGTTTGATCGCCTGCGTTGTGTATATATCATGCGAGTTTGGCCTAGTACCTTCGTACTTATGGCATAGTGCATTTACAAGCTTAGTTTGTTTAGTATGTACATATATTTTTGTGGGAGAAATCTTGAAAACTATGTGTGTTTGTTGTAAATAGATCTTCAAATTTGTCATGAATGATTGGTCAATAGTCTTGTTGGTCTTGATACTTGTATAGACTTATGCCTATATCTCTTCCCACCTTTATTTTTTTGTTTTTGCTTAAAGAGTTCAACCATTGTAAATCTCAAAATGAAAAGAGATAATGAGCTACAAAAGTCGTCATACATACTAGTTTTTGACTAGGAAAAAGGGAAAGAGACACTTTAAATTGTGAATGTATGGTGCTTAAATAGCCAAAGGCTAACTCACAATGTTGAAATATCAAAAATTTCAAACACCGATCTCCAAAAATGAGATATATTGTTCAAAAGGATCAAATGTTATAATTTATGCAGAAGGCAAATGAAAAGCTTCTACGATTCGTAATCATGTTCTTGTGGGAGGTTATATATGTTCACTTCTATAATTGACCACTTGACTTAGTACTAGTTGTGTATGACTTGATTGAATCGATCATTGAAGCTTTACTCTAGTCTAAGGACTATTCTACATTTGATACTCACACACGTCACACAAGACATTTGCTCAATTAATGCTGATCTCATTTGTGTGATTGTACATATTCAAATGTGATGTGTATGCTCAATTGCTTGCCTATCAAACCTAAAAAGATTTTTGAGTGTTTTATATGTTTTTGAAAGGGATTTTACACTTTTGTGCTTAACGTTTATGTTTCAAAATGCATTTTCTATGTTTTTCTTAAAAAAACTGGTTCAAAGGCTGTTTCGTGAAAAGATCGCAACTTAGAGCTTCCTACGAAATGTGCTTAAGGGAAATTAAAAAGTCACATTTTCATATAGAGAGTCTCGCTACTGCCTCGCGAGTATTTCGCAACTAAACTCTTCTTGTGAAATATATTTAGGCAAAAATTGGAAATTTTTTAATTTCATATAGAATGGATTGAACTGGACCAAAGTGAACCAAAAGTGACCAAATGGATCAAATTAGACCGAAATGGACTGAATAGACCTAAGTAGAAACAATTTAATACTTGTCTATTAATTAAAGCAGGTCCAAATTCCCATCACAATAAATGTTATACATATTTTCTCAATATGAATAGTTTTATGATAAAACTTGTAAAGTTGTAATTTACAACTATGTGCTTTGTTGGCTTTAATTCCATGACAAATTTGATTGCAATTTTTTTCAATTTTTTTATACCCTGTATTTATTGTGGGATTTAATTGTAAGGGTTGTGTGATAGAGAGAGAGAGAGTGTGTGAAGACTCAAGCAAGACAGAGGAGTTTTCGCGGGTAGCTCGCGACTAATCATCCCGCGAAATAATGCATATGCCCTACACATAACTGAAATGCGAAGAGCCAGAACAGATGGAGACAGCTGTGTTTCGCGAGTAGCTCGTGGGTAAGGCCTTCCCGCGAGACACTTGCGAAACATTCTGTTTTGTCAGACTGTACTATCTAATACACACTTTCTGTACCCACACTATATATACCTACATTACCCACAGATGAAAAAGAGAGCTTCTGAGAGAAAACCCTAGTCACAAACCCTTGAGAGTGAGAGATTGTTTTACCCACAATTCTCTACACAATCCTTTGTGGTTTTTCCTCAACTCTTACCTCTCCATTTCTAAATCCTTGAGAGGTTGATCGCCCAAACACTTACCACACCCATCTTGAGTGAAAAGTAAGGTTTTGGAGTTGCTAGGAAGCATTGGAAGAAGCCATATGTTTGGTAGATACAATCGGGTTGAATTGCGTGATTCAGAGAGCTAGAGAAGACAAGGCTTGGTGAAGCCAATTGGTAGCAAGAGCTTGGAGAGCTCGAGTACATGGGGTAGACTAGGCTTGGAGGGTCTTTTGTTATTCGTGTGCTCCAACTTATTCTCTAGTGGATCGATTTACAGCTTGGAGGGCGGCGGAGAGGTTTTACGCCGAGTACTTCGGTTTCCTCTTCGATAACAAATCGAAGTTTTATCTTGTGTTTGCATTCTTTTTCCCTACTCTTTTACTTATCAATTTACTACTATGCTTTATTGATTATGGGTTAGAGTAGTTTATTTTTTTATCCGTTTGCATTTACTCTATTCCGCACTTAATATAAGTTAGAGTATAATCTTTCAAGCCATTATCTTTTATTTGGGGGTCTAAACAGCTCTTATGTTTTTAATTCAAATCAGAGCTTTCAGAACTCTCTTATGCTTCTACTCATGAATTCAATATTTGTGTGGTATTGAATATTTGTGATAGAATTTAAGACTTATAAGCTTGAACTTTGAAGTCTAACCTTTACATGACCAGATAAGAGAAGGAAAAAGAACTACTCCACACTCTTGGCGTGATAGTGATTTTCACAAGTATAAGAGTTTGTGAAGTGTGAGGGAGGCAAGGGCTATTCCAGGAGACAGTTTCACACACACATACACTTAGATTAGGCTAAACTACTAGAGTAAAATAAAATAAAAGGAAAAAGAAAGTATTTTTTTCTCATAATTAAAATTTCAAATTTCTATTGTTTCATAACATTCAGAGTTTTTCTATAAAATAACCTTAAGGCTTGTAGCATAAATGGTCACACATTTTGAAATTTTGATAAAAGTATTAAGGGAGGAGTAATGCTACATACACAAACTATTTTACAACATTTTTACAAAATGTTGATGTGGCCAACCTTTAATTGTGTTAATCTAGGCCCAACATTAATATCATTTTTTCATTTACTAATAACTACTTATCATATCAGCAGTTTGTAAAAAAATTTGTAAAATAGTTTGTATCTCTAGCATTATTCTTGAAGGAAGAGTATACTTAAATTTTAAGAACAGCTTTAAGGCTAAAGATAAAATTCAAGCTTTTGCTTTAAAGCTCTTTAATATACTGTACGTTCCAGCTTTTTTTTTAATTATTAATTGACATAAATGTTTTTTTTTTTTTTTTGGTTTTTAATGAGACATAATGATCCTAAATTTTAAAAGATATTGGTTACATTAATAATAATAACTAGCCTCATCACACGCGCTCCGCGCGTGCGATGAGACTCTTTTTTTTTTTCTTTTTTGGATTAGTATTAGAATTTTTTACTTATTTTAATTTGAAACTTACACTTATTTTTTCACAAAAATTGCAGATTTAGAACCACTAATATGGCCAAAAAATAAGGCTAACTCTAAAAAATGAACACAAAATAACATTGAAATATGTTTTTTTTGGAGTGATATGTGGCAGTTTTTTTTTTTTTTTTTAATAGGAAATGTGGGTGGGATTTTTTTAAAGAAGGTGGGGTAGTTTTTTTTTATTTTTTTTATTTTTTACCGAACTTAGGATATGTTTTTTTTTAATAGAAAACCGTAGGTGGTTTTTTTTTAGAAAGTGGGATGGTTTTTTTAGAAGAAAGTGGGGATTGTGGAGAGTTTTTATTTTTACTTTTTTTGTTAGTAGTCCTATTTTGTAGATTATATATATAATTTTATTTTGAAAATCAAATTTATATGTGGCTAAAGAAATTTAAAAAATAACAGAAGAGTGGTCCTATTTTTTAGGCCATGTTTTAGTAGGAGTTAGAGTTTTTATTTTATTTTATTTTGTTAGTAATCCTATTTTACAAATTATATATATATATAATTTTTATTTTGAAAATCTAATTTATATGTGGATAAAGAAATTCAAAAAATAACAAAAGAGTGGTCCCATTTTTTAGGCCATGTTTTAGTGGGAGTTAGAGTTGCATTTTTACCGGATTGTCCTTTAGTTTTGTCTTTACTTAAACATAAAAGTGTAAGGGTATTTTTGAACTAAAAAATGAGGAATCCAAATAGGGGAAGCCCTTTAAATAATAGTATAGATAAACCAACATTTGTCATTGATTGAGTTGATTGTGTTCAAGTATGAATATATATATATATATATATATATATATATGTATTTGTTTCTCACATCAAATGACTCTTTAACCATTGGTTACCAAACAGTATTAATAACATTGTCTTGTCTCTTCAAACAAAAAAAAAAAAAAAACATTGTCTTGTAGTACAATGAAGTTAGAGTTAACGGTTCAAAAGACGTTCTTTCACGAAAGAAAAACGAGACTAGGCCACAAGAAGAAGTTAAGAACAACAACAGAATTCAATACAAATTCTCTACAGGAAAAGACTTTTTTCCCATACCAAAATATTTAGATAGAGTGACGGAAACATAAAATAAATTTGACCATCTTATTCTCTACCTCAATAATTGATCCACCATGTTTTATTTATGTTTTTAGATTATTTACGTTTTTAGATAAATAGATGGTCATGAAGAATGGGTGGGATTCAAAGCCTAGATATATGATGCTATAAAAGATATTATTATTACTGAATTATCACTTATTGAAGACCAAACCTCACCCACCAATTGTATTCATTTTAAATTATGTCATTTGGAGCCAACAACACTCGGGTCTAGTTTCGAGACCCAAAAAAAGGCACTGGGGTGCGGTTGTATATAGCTTTGGGCCTATTATTTCCAGTATCCTTGGACCCATTTATGACATTTTGGAATTTAGATCCCGGAAACACCAGGTTTTACAAAAATTTTGGAATTTGCAGATCTTGTAATGAGAGCCTTTTTTATGCTCAACAGGATCTCCTTCCCTCTCTCTTCTTCTTTTTTTTTTTTAGCTAATATCCCTTGAAGAGTACTTGAAATGAACAGTGAGAGTCAATTTCATATTTTGAATTTTATTTTATGAATCTAACATTATAAAAAGTACAACGTTATTTTAACATTTAAATAATGTGACCCTAGTTGCATCTTACATGTGTAATATTCAATCTTAATGAGGAAATCGATCAGTTTCCAATTCAAGAAAAGAATCAATGAATGGTCAGAAGTGAAAACAAAAAAATATGAATAAAATATATACTTTGCATGTCTTGAATTTAAAATAGTCCCAGCCTCTACAGTTGATGGGCCTCTTTCTGGACATTAATGTACAACGTGAAAACCCATCACATGCATCTCTCTTTGAGCTCTAGTTGACGATCTTGAGTTCCATTCACTCCCCCGTGTATCCTTCCTAAGAAATTATTTTCCTCAAAAAACAAAATGAAGCTAATATATGTTTGCTTTGTCTTCTGTGATGATTAGGAGCAAAACTTGTAAGCCATTTTTATTCTAACTAATCCCGGTCACATGATGTATGGAAATATATCATTATTTTGAAATGTGATATAAAATGTACACTTTATTTTCAAAATTTTATTGTAAATGATTTGTTCTTCCTAAAAATTAAACAGTTTCTAAAAATAATTTCTATCTCTCTGTTTTCTAAATATATAATATTATTATTTTAGTGTTTTTGATTGATATTATTCTTTTTTGAAGTAATCCATATTCTTCTAACTATTGTTATTACACATTATATTTTTCTAATTTCTTTTAGTGTAACTAAAATTTTTAAGTTTCAAAATTTCTTATTTTAATTTTCAAATAAAAGCACTGGGGTGTGGTTCAATATAGCTTTGGGTCAATTATTTCCAGCATGCTGCCATTGTAACTTGGGAATTGGGACTAAAAAGTCATCTACAAGACTACAAATGATGCTGAGGTAGCGCTTTCCTAATCACTTGCATCCCTAAAATGTTGAATAATGTTATAGTTTATGACATGTCAAATCCACAAATCGGCATGGCAGAGTTAGGGCAATCCTATGTTCCAATTAGAAATCCAATGTTGTGTAGTTGGCACCTGCCCTTTTATTTATTTTTATTTTTTTCTCTTTCTTTTTCTCAACAAAAAGTGAAAGAGACTTAGGTTAAATAACATCGAAAGAGAGGAAAAAACAGATATTTTTTGTACTCCCGAAATATTTTATAATTTTTTTTGTGTTTATATGTCATTAAATTGCTCACTTTTGGTGGTGGTAGCTCTGCCATTTTGTCTTCATGGTTATTCATTATACATGTGTAGGAAAAGTTGAAAAAGTAAAAAAAAAATAATAATAATTAAAAATTAAAAAATAATAATAATAATTTTTGTTTAAAAAAAAAAAAAAACCTGGAGTAAGGATGAAGTAACTCAAATAACTTTACCATTTCTTAACTTTAAATTATGTTTTTTCACAATACTTCTTAATATACTTTCAAGGATGAAATATAACTCAAATAAGAATATCTTGTAAAAGATAGAGCATGCCTTGAAGAAACTTTTCTGCTCGTCATAATATTGTTCCTATAATATGTCACTAAAGAGCTCCTTCAAAACTTGTGAGATTATATTTTTTTTTTTTCCTTTTTTTTTAATATGGAATTAGATCAATCAAATAATAAATTTTATTTGCAATTGTACGGTATGGTATGAGAAACATGGTGTCAATGATATCTACAGTTATTTTGTACTATTGACAGGGCTGTTCATTCGCAAAAGGCCCACAAATAATTAATTTTTTCTAAGATAGCTTGATCCTTCATGATTTTGTTAAAGAATTTTCGCCCAATCAAGTGCTTGACATTCTGGATCCTGCTCTAAATTTGGAAAAAGAAGATTTTGTTAAACGGTAGCAACTAGTTTACGGTATCGGCATAAACTCGGCAAACTAAGTAACTAACTTCATACAAAACGACAACAAAGTATTTAAAGGCTACAACCAACGACTTGTAGTATAATTCCAACACTAGGTAGGTTGTTGTATGAATTCAATCTACCACACGACTTGTCACTTGACTGTCCTTCAGTCTTCAGAATTTCATAGATTTGCCATCTAACAGTGCCTCCAAAAATCAATGACTTCAATCTTATCAACCTGATGAGAGAAATTTCAAGAAATTGGGCCTCTCTCATAAAAGTTAATGGGTTTCTTAATTATTTGAAACCCAGTGATGGACCTCCACTGCTTCCCATCTAGCCCACATTAAGTCAACTCAAGTACCAAAATCTAATTTATTTTCTTTCACCACATCCATCCAACAATAGACAACGTGGTGGTGATAGGAATAATCTATCATATTTCGGCTACATGTAATATCACCTTGTTTAGATGCAAAGGATATAGACAATAAATTTGTTATTCTTGAAATAAATTTGTGTCCCTGCTGATAGGGGCAAAACTACAGCCAAGGGTGCGGTGGCCGTGGCCCTCACAAGAGTTTTTAAAAATCCTTTATAATAGATAGTATTAAAAATAGGAGTTGTCCCCAGCAAAAATTCCTAATTTCGCCCCTATCTGCGGATAATAATCAATTTGAGCATTGATATCTTTCCTGCTATGTTAGAAATTTCTTTCATGAATTGGAATATCGATGGATTGGAATATCATAGGCAATGAAAATGTAGAACAATCAATGTGGGACTTGCAAGATCCTTTAATCCATCATGCACAGAACACAAGCCTTTGTACAAGGGTTAGCTGTGGACCTTGCCTCATTCATTCTTATAGGTAGTAAGGTGATCTATGTAATCTGACAATGGCAAGTCAAATTACTCTTACACATAAAAGCCAGATAAATATTTATGTCCCATAACTATTTATATAAATCTAAGACACGTCCATTTTATACACAATTTCACAATTTGGTGAAGTTGTATATTATGACTGATGGATACTTTTTATCCATTGTTTTTAAATGGTTTATAATCAACCATTTCAACAAATTATAAAAATCGATGTTAATGTGGCATTTGGTATATCTGACTTTTAAAATTGACCAAGGTTACAAGCTTTAGAAAATATTGAATGAGGTAGATAGGAAGATTCCTCCACTTTGTTCCATTATCAAATGGCCCTTTTCAAGCAAAGGAAAAAAATAAATGAAAAGAATGAAATCTCTGTAATCCTTCTTGTCCTTCTAATCTTTTGGATTAGGTATGATCTGTACCACATGGCTCAACCCTCTGCTATGAAAAATGCAAAACCCAATAGAATAGGGATGAAATTAAGTCTAAAATATTATGATTAGTATCATGCTGACTATATTATTTTCTTATTTTGTGAACATCACGTAGATTTGGGTCACCATGCCATGAAAATAAAATTCACCTCTTATTTGAATTTTTTGTTATTTTCAATAAAGATATTCAGAATTCTAATCTCTCATTTCTTGTTATAACTATCAAAAGATTTTAAAAAAAAAAAATTAAAAACCTTAACAACAGTGCAATTAATTAACGATTCAATGTGGGTTCTAATTAGTTTAATTGTAAAATCGCTAATAGTTGAATAAAACATCTAGGGTTCAATCCCTGTCAACACCAAAAATCGATTGGTGTCTTAATCTAAAAGATAAAGAGCATAATTATCAGAAACGGACATTATAGGTTGAAACTCTATAAAAAAAATATATAATAAAAATAAATAAAAATAAGGATTTGATCAAATTCATTATACGAAGCATGCTAAAATGTCCTAAGCCATTAGTATTTTTCAAGGGGGAAAAACAATAAATTTGTTTTATTAGAGTTTTGTTTTGGAAGAGGTGATGGGTTATGTTTTCAAAAAATTGGGCCTCTCTTAGAAAAGTTAATGGGTGTTTTATTTGGAACCTAGCATAAGTTCTTCTACAACCAAACTCTACTGAAATAGATTAGCCAATGATAATTACACTATAATTGGAAAGTCTTGAAGGGCCCATCTAGTTCATGTTAAGTAAACTCAAGTATGAAAATATATTCTTATTAAAAAAATCAAAATGATAATTGCTTTATAATCGAAGCAATGTTTTTTTTTTTTTTTTAACTGCTATGTTAGAAATTTCTTCATTGGTATACGATGGATTGGAATATTGTTCACTGTGAAAATTTAGAAAAAAGAATGTGGCCATGTGGAGACTGGAGACCCGTCAATCCGTCATGCACGACCCCCTATACGTGGGTCTATGCATGTAATATCAACTCCAGCTATGGACCTTGACTTATTCATTCTCATAGATGACCCACGTAATCTGACAAGGGTGGGTCAGAAGTCCATCAATCTTGCAATTCAACCTTAAATCCTTTACACAAGAACTGACTTGTTTCCTAGATTTCACATATTTTTCATTAGACCCTAGGAAGAGAGAGTAGCGGTCAAGCATCTCGTCTACCTTATCTTAATATTTGGGTTCTAGTAGTGCGGGATGCATTAGTACTAAGGTTGGTAGGGTTATCTAGTTGCGAGTATTACTTTGAAACTCTAGTTCTATTTGTCTTTTGGTATTGTACTGCATGACTGTGTTTAGGTCATGTACTTTTATGATGATTTGGATTTTATTTTGTTATATCTATATGGTATTTGGTTTTATTTTCTTCCATTGCATTGTTTTGTGTTTGGACATGCATTAATCTTGTCATTGTTGTACTTACTTGCTTACATGTTTGAATGATCATAACTTTACATTATTGATCATTGTAGCCATAGTCTCTATGGTTGTCTGGTGTTTGATCAAGTTGCATTCATGCATACCATTCATATCATACTTGATCGTAGTAGTGTACTTGTTACTTATTCTTGCCTTTATACTTACTATTTTAAACTTTAGGGTCTAACCTATTTTATGCTAGTGTTTCAAGTATTGGTTCTAAGTTCAAGTTCTTGGTTTTAGTCTTTAGAGTTTTAGTGTGTCCTTGTTGGTCTTAGGGTTCCAACTCACATTACAGTCGTGTTTGGCATTGGCTTAAAAAGCCATTTTTTCTTTTTTACTATTTAGTTTATTTTTGCTATTATTCAGTTTATTTTTGGTACTATTTGTTAGGATTAGTGCCCTTAAATCCTATTGTATGATGTTATGTATGTTATTGTGTATGACATTATGAATGACTTAATGTTTTGATTAACAAAGTTGTTTTATTATTATCTAAAATAATGGTAACATGAATATCTAGACATTATCATATAGTCCATGAGATGCATAGTATGTGATTTATGTAAACTCAGAATTTTAGTTCGTAATCGGTGATGAAACTGGGCTTTTTATCTGTGAAGATTATAACATATTGCACAATTTTAGATCCCTGTAAAACTAGATTGTTTAACCTAATTAATTAACCAAATGAATACTTAGGTTTATTATTCAGATCTAAGTTAAAATAATAATAATCATATCACATAAAATAGCGGAAAATATAAAGAACACAAAGATCCGATGACCCAAGAAAACTAAACCGGTAAAAAACCTAAAGAGGATTTAACCTAGCTATCCTCAAAGTAAAACAGCAAATCTACTATGAAAGAATTGAAGTTTGTACAATAGAATTTAGAATACTAACATTCTATTGCTACCTCAAGTAGAAAACTTACTACCACGACCCCATGATAGCTCCGAGTCCACGGACTACTTCTTTCTTTGGCCTTTGCAAAACACAAACACCCACGCTTGTGACTTTGAGATCCCACTCAAAGGTTTAGCAATACAAACTCTTATGTTTGTAACTCCAAGACCACCCTTGAAGGTTTAGATCATCAGCACTTTTGATGACTAGAGAAGGCAGCAACTTCAACAACACCGGATCTTGAGATTCTTCAAGCAATAACACCAGTTAAAAACATGAGAGAGCTTTTTGGTTACAAAACCCTAAAATAACAAAGAGACACACTCTTATCTCTCTAAAATGCCTTATAAAAAACATGCTTAGAGTTTCCTTTATATACTGGGAGAAGTTGATCTGAAACCCTAATCCTAATAGGCTTGAATTGCTGTTTGGGCCAACTTAACATTCTGCAGATACAATTCTCAATCAGTCAAGCCTGTTTCTTGATCAGTCGAACTAGGCAGATTATAAAATCTTCTTTCTGCAGCTTGTATGTTCTTGAATCACCTTGAGCATTGTCTAATAATTCCTATAGACTATAAGATCTATATCTAGACAAGTTTGTGTTCACGATTTGCCAATTGTTCTAAACTTTTAGAACCTAACACATATCAACTAAGATGATTTGTCTTTATCATGGAAGTGAAGACTTCTAGTTGATATGTTGATATGTTTTAAGAGTTAAGATATATTGAATTAGGTTGTTGTGAGATTTATTATTCTTCTAACAACTTTCAAATGAATAATAAATCTTATGACTTCTATTTACATGAACTCTTAATCCTAAGAGTATAATGAACCTGATTATGACATGTAAGTTATTTTGATATATCAGGAGTGAGATCTAAAGACACGATCAAAACATCAGTATGTTGAACAGCCATATTTAGTGTTGATGGAATATATATTCTCAAGATAAAATTTATAATCTCTTAACAGAGATATAAAATATTCCCTAAAGATATAAAATATTCCCTTGAGATAAGTTTAATGGGTTCGGTTATTCAGAGAGTTAGATCTAACCACTTTAGTAAGAGATTACTAAAGTATATATATTTATGAAATTGAATTTCATAAATATATGATGAATAACTTAAAAGAATTAAACCGAGTACTCAAGGATTAAGATGTAGTAATCTACAAAGTGGTAGTCTATATTTATGACTTTGTATTACTATGAATATTTTATGAAGAGGTTGCATGCACAATAAAGTCTTGGGATATAATTTATTAATAAGATCTAGAGTACAATTGTATTTATATAGTGGTATTAAATATAATTAATGGTAACTTTGGACTTGTCAAGAGTTAACAGAAAAGCCCAAGGCCCATTGGAGCTAGAGTCTTATTTGTTTCCTTTTGGTCCCACTCTAAGCCACATACTAAAACCGAATTGGAAAGGCCCAAAAGGCCAGCCTAATTAGATAGTTAGTTATAAGGAGAGAAACATACAGAATTTAATAAGTTACATGAACTGGTTTGTATGTGAGTGTTGGACACTCTCTCATTTTTCCTTGAATAAATTCATAAAAGCTGATTGAGAGACCACACTTCTTGGGCATTAGTGGGATTAGAGTGAAGATTAAAAGTATTCCCGAGTACTTCTGATCTTTGTTTTGAAATTCACCACACCAAGGTACATTCTCTTATTCTTGAATTCTGAAATTTACATAGTACATGTTATCAATTGTGAATGAAGTAGATCTGTTGATTTTTCGCTGCATATGTTTTGTATGCGATACAAACATCCCTTTTTTCCAACACTATTCATGGCCTCATTCTATTTTTTGATACTATTCATAGGTCTCACTGTACTATTTAACTACATTTTAGCTTTATCTATAGTAGATTCAACAAAACATTTTCAGTTTCAGCTAAATAAGCTATTTTCAAACGGACTCTAAGTCTAGAGTTTGTATAGGTGTGTTTTGTCATTTAATAGCCAAAAGGGGAGATTGAGAAGTTATGCTTTATTGTTGGATTAATTCAATGACAAAAGTTTGTAAGTAATGCTTTTATGTTAATGTATTGTTTTCTGGGTTTTCATGTATTTTGGGGTAGAGTACTTGAGCCTCTCCTTGAAGAATTGAAGCAACATCAACCAGTGATCTCGTGACCTGGAAGGCGACTTGCTCGTGATCTAGCTTGCATGCGAGATCCACGTAGCAGGTACTTTTGATGATAGATCCTTCTACACATATTGAATACATTGATGAGTTTAGAAAGTTTTATATCTATCAAAAACAAAATGTAGAAACACAAATAATTAGAAAACCCCCATAAGTTTGTTATGCTTAAAATTAACCCCCCCCCCCCCCCAAAAAGACTAAATTTTGACAATCTTAATCTATTAACAGAACTTGAAAAAAATCATAATTAGCAAATAAAAAAATGGCATAAAGAGCATCTTATTATATGACTATGTCACTTTATAGAGCTCCATGCTCTAAAAGCCCATAAGAATGATAATTAGCAAACGAAAAGTATATGTAAGTAAAAGGGCATCTTAGTACAATTTAAACCCAAAAAAAAAAAAAAAAAAAAAAAAAACCATATAGAACCATGACCATTATGACATGAAGTAAGTGGAAGATGAGCATTATTGTTGTTTATTATGTCAAGTGAATAAACATATGCTTTCTTGGAAGATTCATGTGTTCTTCAATAATTTGAATGTTATTTCAATTTGTGCAAATTACAGAACATAAAATTTGTAATTTAGCAATGCATAGGAGAAGGTATGTAGTAGTTTAGGAAGAGTAGGCATTTAGTTATAAGGGAAGAGGAGTAGGCATAAACATAAGAATTCTTTTGGCCGGAGGAATAAGGAAAACAAAGAGTTTTTTTATGGTTAACATCCCTCTATCTTATCCATTAGTCTTATTTATTAATAATTGAAATCTATTGTGTTTAGTAAATAATTGATGTGGCATCTAATAAGTGTAACAAATTGAGAATGATGTATTTTATTTCAACTCAAAAAAAAAAAAAAAATTCAATTATCATTTCAAAGAGAGTGCCGCTTAGCAAAACCTTATGTTCTCCCGCATGGAGTCTCTACTTTTATATATACTAGTGTGTGTGTGTGTGTGTATTATTGCATATGAAGGGTGGGACATGGAGAAATGTTATGTCCACAACATTTTTACAATATTTTCACAACAAATCTTACATGGCAAGTTGTTACATAGGTTGTTATTAATGGGGTAAAAAAATAATTTCAGTGATAGGTTCAAATTAGAACCAATAACAATTAACTATCTATAATTTGTTGTGAAAATGTTGTAAACGTAGCACCTCTCGTGAGACATATGGCTTTCAAAGTAGACATAAGTAATGTTTATAATAGGGTGAAATGATGTTATTTGTCCAAAAAATGTTTAATTTCTCACCATTGATAAAATAAGGGTGGCATTTACTTCGTAACACATACTCCTTGGTCTATCAGGTGCTCCACTGCTTGAGTCTAGATACTTTCCAAATCCCCTTTTTTGACGGCTAGAGGTTGGGCCAATGGACTTATACATTTGAAATTTTTAAATCATTATTTCTCAAGTAGTTGGTGACTTGGTGTGCAAATTGAAACACAGATAACCTCAAATGCTATGAAACAAGGTCTTAAAAAGTTGAAAGGTTACCTTAATCATTGCTTAATAAAAAATTTTAATTTATTACTCAAACTACTGTGTTTCAGCTATTTTATACATAGATTTAGACCCAAAAAAAAAAGCTCTGGATCCTGCCAAAGAGATAAAACCAATAATGATTTTTTTTTTTTTTTTGGTTGGTTTCGAAAAGTATAAAAGCAAGAAGGTGCAATGAAGTCTTATCTACAGAGTGCAGACGTAACCGACGCATATAAATGAGAGGATGGACATAGAGATATTTTCCTTCTGTTTTGTTTTGAATTTTTATGTTCAACGACCGCGGACTTCTGATATGGTAGTCATTTCAAAAGTATAAGTGTTTGTGGAGTATAAAGGACAAGGATTAGGGTTCAAGTTTTCAAGAAAGAGTTTCACACACTTATACACTTAGATTGAATTACAATAGAATTTCTATCTTGTAAAAAAAAAAAAAAAAACTTATGTTCAGAAGGACAAAAGCAAGATAGGTGCACTGCCTTTCTCTGAACAGATCTCTATGTATTGCATGTCATGTTTGAAAAGAATATATACCTCGGTCATTACTCATTAGGGCCCTTTGCATATAGATAATGGATTCGCACAAGTGTTTGAAACAAATAATCTCGTACGGTCTTATCAAAAAAAAAAAAAAAATTTCTCGTACTAGCATGATATGATTGATATCATTGAAAAGAATAGCTCGGTTGGTAAATATCTTTGCTAATAAATAATGAATTGGCCAATTCTAAGAGCATTCGCAATGAAAATTTGTATCATATCTTATTTTATCATTTCAAAAAATTATTTTATCAATTATATTATTTCATTTTCTAACACACCCAACATTTCAATTTTTATTTTTCTATTCTACACATTAAAATAATATATATTACCCATTAAAATAATATAATATATTCTAATACAACTCTCTCTCTCTCTCTCTCTCTTCACCCGTATCTCTCTTCCACTTTATCGATTAAAATATATTATAATTTTCCATCCTAAATGTAGGAGGGCACTATAGTACAATTGCAAAAAAATTTGCAATTCTGGCATTTTACAAGTCCGGTTGCCTACACCTTTGTGTCTTGATTGTACTTTTCCCCTACATTTCCCATTTGCAATTGCCAATGGGAATGCTCTAAATCCAGCCCATCATATATAACAGATTATGGGCTCGTTTGGTAACATTGTTCTAGTAACATTGTTTGTATATTTTAAAAATACATGTAGTTAAAAATATATAAAAAATGTGTGTAATGTTGTTTAAAAACTGAAAACTATTGCTTATAATGCCATATTAAACGGCTCCTATATTTTTATTGATTTTGAAATCTAATGTTGATCTGAAATACACACACACACACACACACACACACACACACACACACACACACACACACACACACACACACACACACACTAGTATTATGCTCATGCAATGCACGGTTTAATTAAGAATATTATGTAACTTAAACAAAAGATAACAACAACTAAGAGGCTATTTGGTAGTGTATTTTGAACAATAGTTTTCAGTGTTTAAATAACATTAAATGTTGATATTAGTAGTTATATACGTGTACTATGATTGTTTTTTTTTTTAATTAATGATTTTTTTTTTTTTTTTTTTTGAGGAAGGAAAAAAAAAATTATGTTGATATGAACAATTAGTGTGAAACTAAAATTCTAATACCCTAGAATGCTAGAACTCATAAATCATAAATGAAGTAGATCTCCTATTGCTAATTAAGTAAATCACTTAGAAAATAGACCAATTAATAATAAAAAGTTTAGGTGAAGAATTTGGATTGTATTCAAATTGAATTTTTTATTAATTTAGAAATTATAGGAAAAGAAGAGAAGAACAAAAAATATATATATATATATATATAATTTCAAAAATCTAACAAAATTTCTTTAATTTGGTGAAGTCACGTGTCACAACCACGGCTTCTAAAGCCCAACTTTTATTATATAGTATATGATATTGATTTGGTGTGACATGAAGAAAACAAGAAATGACTCCCCCCTTCATATGTTTCCCTCTTTCTCCTTATTTTGAAACAATAATCTAAATGATCATGGACAATTGGGGTTTCTACCAGGACCACCATAATAAAAGAAGTCTCCAGAATTTATGAGATTATAGCAATTGGGATTCGTAATGCTTGTATGACTATTCCAGGGACCCCTGAGAACTGTTAAACCATCAATAACATTGAGGTTATCGAAGAAACTAGCCTTGCCAAAACCTTCTTCAGGGAAATGGCCACTGCCCATTTGTGTTGTGGTGTGCTTGTCACCTAGCTTTAAGTTTGTCACCTCTCCTCCCCATTGAACCGTTGAAGCGCTATTAGACAGGATCGAGAATATGGAAGATGGCCAATATCCGAAGTCTCTTTCCGCAATTTTCAACCACCAGTTTCCATCTCCATTAGTGTCCTACTTCGTTGTACATGTCATGCAAATCATTTTGTAATATTTTGAATGATAAATGAAGGTATAAAGACTAATGAAAGAGAAAAAAAAAAAAAAAAAAGAATCTTTTTGTGCAAAACAACATGGACATTTAAATTCACTGTTTTAAAAAAGAAGTCAAGTAAAAATAAATTGTTTATAGAAAAAAAATTTAAAAATATAAATTTAAAAAGTTGTATATAAAAATATATAAACCAATAAACAAGAATTTCAAACATACACTATTACAACTAAAACCAGAAGAATTTCAAACATATCTTAATATGTGTATCCAAAAAGTAATAGTATTTGATAAAGTAATTAAATTGAAATATTGTGCTACCTTCCAAACATAGAATTTGACTGCAAGTTGGGTACCACCATAGATGGAATAACGGGTGACGGTTGCACCCGTCGCAATCTGGTTGTCGACCTGAACAAAGCCCGAGCAATCTAGATTGTAGCAACCTGTCCTTTCATATGCATCATCCTACAGCCATGATAATAAAAAAAAAATTAAAAAAAAAAGACGCTTTTCAAAAATGAAATAGCATATATAAACATGGCTAGTGCTGGCAGGGAAATCAAATATTAAAACGCATACAGTCCAATACGTGAAGATTCTAGTTTGGAAATCTCCATATACATTTTTGTTGACCTGTTTTTCCACAGAAAACAATTTTGTAAAAAAAAAATGGAAAATTATTAGTAATTAATTGTTTATCATGCGCCTAAAACAAAAGATGGTGATGAAATTATATATACCGTTATGCCGGCTTCAATGGTATCAAGATCTTGACCATATGCACCAGCTGTGATCCAGAATTGAGATGCGCTCAACTCATTTGAGTCCCCCATTTGGGGATTCCACACGTTTATATTTGCCATCATTCCATAGTACTTATCTCCTTCCTCAACAAGCACTGCATACTAGAAACTCAACCAGAAAAATAGAGGTTGTGAATATCGATTTGGGTCCTTCATTATAGTAGATACTGTTGAGCTCAAACCTATTAATAATATTGGTTAAAAATTAAATATTACCTCATGGGCAATTCCAGTGGAAACATCATTAGGGATGGAATGGTGTTTTTTCCTTGCATAATTTGCTGCAGAGCCTGCCCTTAATAAATCTTCTTCTTTAGTTCTTCTTATTGGAATTGTACCTTCTGGGCACCTTCCATTCAAGTGCCATGGCTGAGTAAATTTGGGCTTGGAGTTTGAAGAGACATCGTTGCTCTCATCAAATGAAAACCCTTCTGGGTAAGAACTTGGTCTCATCTATTGCATTCAGCATAGATACCAATGCAAACCCAGCCCATACCATACATGCAATAAGTATCAAATTATTTGTGATACGAATGAAATTTACTTAATTAAACTTGTTACCTAAATTGTGTGATTTTTTAACAAAGGATGATCAAAAGCTGGCTGCTTGTTGATATCTACGCAGTCGATTATATCTCCATCCGGGCTCTGTATCAAATACATTTTCTCAACACACAGACATAGATATGAGTCTGAATTCTCAATGTTGTGATAAAATTACACTGCTATTGTACATGGGACTTATGAAGACACCAAAACCCACAAAAGTGAATGACTCTTCTAAGACAAAAGTAGAAAATACAATATAGAAAACAAACATGTTATATGAAGTGATTAATAACCTCGATGGATTTAAGAGCAGGCTTGTTAAGGCGCTTCAATTGCTGCTGAACCTCTAGTTTTTGTTTCTTATTGAATATGGTGTTAGTGTTTCTCTTTCCAACTGATGACATTGGTATGAGAAAGAACAAGCAGAAAGTCATCTTTACCACCCTTGACCACCTCCTCTCGCATCCACAAGGTAGAGCCATGAGTGACTAGCTAATATTCAAATGAAGTGGCGAATTTGTTGTGTACAGAGATGTAATAGCTAGCTTTGGTCGTCCCCTTTGCAATCCTTAAACGTGCATTTATTCATCCTCTTTGAACTTTTTCAAGTGCTAATTATTAATATATATACACATACAAACTTCTATAGTAAGGATCACCCTATTTTTGGCCATGTCTAATGAGACTTTGATTTAGCAGTTTTACGTTAATTTTTTCACCTTATAAGTACAAACTTCCTATTTAATTTCCTATTGACTACTGCGATTCTTTTGCTTCTTTGTCATTTTGCAGGATTGGTCAAAATTCAAGGGAAATAATTCATCTTCTTTGTACTGTTCCATTGGCGAAAAATTTAGGAAGTTTGTTGTTTTAAGTTAAAATTAGAGAATTTGAGGTAAATGAGAAATTTAGTAATGATTTAATTTTTTATCCGATTTGTAGAAAGATAAGAATGTTTGTTTGTTTTGCTGGAAAACCTTGTGTTAAGATAATTTTTCGTGTTTTCCAATGTTTCTTAGCATAAGAAAAAATGAGTCAAAGGAAACTATCTTTGGTCAACATAAAAAGTATGCCTCATTTTTAGAAACTGTTTTCCACTATTTTATAAATTTTTTTTTTTGGGAAAACCACTCGAATCTCATGGCAAGCTAAATAAGGGAAATTAGATAATTGTTTTCCAACACATTTAAAGTTGCTACCAAACATAGTAAAATGGCATAGTTTTATAGAAAATTCTTTTGAGAAATTACTCATTTTCTAGAAAATATTAGCGACAAAACAAAAAGAGCAATAGTGGGAAGTGAGAATAGATGAGGTTTAAATTTTGTAAAATAATTTTAGGAGTAGTTATAAATATTCTATAATGTTTTTATATGAGGAGTACTTGTACTTCTGATAACAATGTATTAGTCCCAAAATTTTGGGTCGGCTCCTATGAATCCAAAACAGGAAAATATATATCATCCAATTCCTTCAACCTTTTGCATTCAAAAGGTTTCCTTAGGAAAATTACACTATTCACACAGAAAAATAACAAAATGATATACAATTTATATCCAAGAGATGTGTGGACATATTGCCATGAAAATATAAGTCATTGCAAAATGAAAAATCTATTCTATAAAAATTGTAAAATACTTACATACAAAAAATTGGAAACAATTTCATACAGATAAATGATATTCAACTTATATTCAAGTGATGCATACAAATATTGCCATAACTTGAAAATATAAATCATTGTAAAATGAAAAATCTTTTATGTTAAGATTGAAAGAGATTTTTTTTTTTTTTTTTGGAAACAATTTTCTACAAATAATGTTGTTCTTGCATAGTTCGAATCTACCTAGAGGCTTTATTTCTTTACTTCTTACATAGTTTTAACATCTTTTTTCAATTTTAGAGCCCATTACTCCTAATATGAAGAGAACTATCATTTTTCGCCCTAAATATCTGAATATCAGTATGTATGAGGGCCGCAATTTTACTCTTCTCGCAGCAATACTATGTGATAGTCTGACAGACTTTGGTGGGCCCAGAAACTAAAAGAGTAGACCACAGCCAAGATTGGAACCCTTTTGATGCTCCTACTACTCTCAACTCTCACACAGAAGCCACCGCAACGATGTTGCTTTAAACTTTAAAATCAATTCCAATGTTGCTATTCGACAAGATAATGTTATTTTGGTTATCTTTTGCATAAGTGAATTAGCTAGGTGAATATGATATTGTGTACATTAGTATATTACTTATGGGTATTGTGTAACACAGTGAACGTAAAATGAGTGCATGAAAATATTTGGAGTTTCTTCAAAGAGCTAGGGACTGCGCCCCCCCCTCCCCCCATTTTTTTTTTTTTTAAATACTAGTGTGTATATATATATATATATATATATAGGTATTAATTTTAGCAATTTTGTTTTATAAAATTACAGTTTCCCTCTCTAACAATATCATTGATTATTTTTACAAATTGTTGAGATATAAAATTCTTAATGGTTTATATCTGGGTCCACCACTTATATAATTTTTTTACATACCAATAACTACTCACCACTTCATTAATTTATAAAAAAGTTTGTGTCTTTAACATTTTCCTCATTTTAAAGGCCATAAAAAAATGGCACAATAACAAAAATTACCAATATCATTGATTATGTAAAATTACAGTTTCCCTTTCTAACAATATCATTGATTATTTTTATAAACTGTTGAGATATAAAATTCTTATTGGTTCATATCTAGGTCCACCACTTATATAATTTTTCTACATACCAATAACTGCTTACCACTTGATTAATTTATAAAAAAGTTTGTGTCTTTAACATTTTCCTCATTTTAAAGGCCATAAAAAAATGGCACAATAACAAAAATTACCAATAACAAAACTAAAGAATTAAGTTCAACCAACAAAAATTACCCAAAACAAACAACCCAGCCTTTTAAAAAAATTTAAACAAAATTATTTTGTCCTTACCTAGTAGCAAACACAAGCAAAAACAAAACCAAAAAAAAAAAAAAAAAAAAAAAAAAAAAAAAAAAAAACTTGAACATCTAAGCACCAAAGTTGGAGGCCAGAGTTGTCGCACGCAGCTAGCAGCAGAGCCGCTCTCCTGACTGCAAGTTATGATTGCAAAGTGCTATAGACCATACATCATGGAAATTGCATTGCAAACAATAATTCTAGGACCACACCCTTTTCTTGACCCTTTCCTTCAACTTTGTTATGTGATCGATTGTGAGTGGTATAAAAAAATGGTAAATCACAGTCTACCATGTAGATAGTTTTCTTTTGTATAAATGAATGGACAAAGTTTTAGCCACAAACTTGGTTGTAGCCTAAAGCTATAACTTCATTTAAATAAATTAACATTACTATATATTGTCGATACTATATTTTGTTCGGTCTCAATTCACGCATCAAAATAAAGACCAAAAAAATCAAATAAATTGAAAAAAAGTGCAAAAATCATGAATTCCAAAGCCAAAAAGGGTAAAAATAAATACAAAAGGTTTGAATGGTGAATCAAAAAATCACAATGATTGAAAAATCTGTTTTACAGCAATTAAGACCGAAACCTTAAGCGACTACGGTTAAAAGTTGATTTTTTGATCTGACCATTAAATCATGTTGAATTTTGGACCTTATAGTAGGGCATATTTTTCCCTATTAAATGATAGTTGGAAGGCATGATTTTTTCAAGAAAAAAACTTCAACTTTTTAGCATTGCGTCACCTTCATTCCGAGTGCGATATCTTAATAGTTGTAGATCTAAATTGAACGTGGCTAGAACCATTAGAAACTAGACATCTAGTGCATTCTGTGAATATAACATTTGAAGAAAACAGAGTTCGGAAAGGCCTCTAAATAGCAGCGCAAATATCGGGCCAAAAATTTAAAAAAAAAAAAAAAAAAAAAAAAAAAAAAAAAAAAGACAAAAAAGTGCTATAAGGTGGCAAAGGTAGGAACTAGCATTAGTGTATCAGCATACACCAATGCTAGATGCCCCTTGCCATAGGCAGCTAGCACTAGTGTATCCTGATACAGTAATGCTAGCCTCCCACTTTCCTCATTTCCGTATAAATACCCCTTATTTTTTATAAAAATCACGGAGGAAAATAGGATGAAATAGGTAGAGAAAATAGTGAAATAGAGAGGAAAAGGTGAGGAAAATTAGAACTAGTAAGAAAACTATGGAAAAATACCTTTAGAAATTCAAAAAAAAAAGTTTCTCTCTCTCTCTCTCTCTCTCTAGGAAACCCACACAAAATTGCTTCATCCATTTTTGTTGTAATTTTTGTGGGTAAGGCTATAGGGATGAGTTAGTTTCTTCATAACTACACCCATCCCACCCTTTTTATTATATTGTAAACATCATTCTCCATACATATAAAATATTTCTTTTTATCTTGCTTGTTGTTTATATTTGCTTCTTCTTTTTTTCTATGCTCTTGTATATATTGTGTATATATCTATCTCTTTATTTCAATGTTCATATTATTGTTGTTGGTTCATATTATTGTGCTTGTTTTCCCTAGATGGGTATTGGACCATCACCTAGGGTTTGTATGGGAAGTACCCTTAGGGGGAAGAAATCCCATCCCACTTAGGCATTTAGGGATTTTATTTTTAATGCTTTTATTTTATGTCATCCCATTTACTTTCAAGCAATCCCCATCCCCTTTTAATTTTACGTCATCCCATTTAATTTCTTGCACATCCCCTCTCACCCTTTATTTTATTGCGCGCGTGCGCGCGCACACACACACACACACATATATAAATCTAGACACCCAAATAATAATAAATAAATAAAAGATTTTCTACCATCTCTTTTAATTTTTTTTAAACCTCCATTAGTGCACAATATGGGTATTTCTCGTAAAAATGATGATGATTGAACTCCCATTTCTTTATGATGAAGAATCCACAAAGGCTTGAAAAAGATTAAAATCTATTTAAGAGAGAACAAAACATTTTGTAATCAATCTTTACAATATTTCAGCACTTCGCATTCTTGTCATTTAATTTTCAGCACTTTACTTTCCTGTCATTTAATTTTCCGCACTTTACTTTTATGTCATTTAAATTCCTGCACACTATTTTCCTTGCAATTTATTTTGTGCACTTTATTATGGTTGTTCCTTTACATTTCTTATTATTAAAGTTGCCATAAAATAAATATGCTTGGGTAAACATTTCCCCTACACAATATTCTAAGAAAATTCCTTTCTTCAAAAATCTTTTCCCACCTCTTTCTTTAAAAATGAACCTTTTCAAAAAAAAAAAGAAGGTCTTTTAAAAATGTTTGTTGTTCTTCTTAAAAGTTTTCAAAACAAAAACATTTTTTTAATGCTTTTTCTTCTCCTTTAAAAAAAGGGTTTTCAAAATTTTTTTTTTTAAATCTGTTTTTTAAAAGGGGGAACCCGAAACTTTTTTTTTTTTAAAACAAATTTGTTTTAAAAACTATTTCTAAAAATATATATATAAATTATTATTTTGTTTTCAAATCAAAAAATCTGTTTTACAAAAAAAAAAAGTTTTCTAGATAAAAACAATGTTCAAAAACTGTTTTTTTTTTTTTTCCTAAATGATTTAAAACTGTTTTCATATAAAAAATAATATGTTTTTCACTTGTCATTAAAGACATGAAGTTTGATCCATGAATGCTGTTTCATTAAAGGATGTTGAAGATCAAACATTTAAGGAAAGTGCACCAACCCAATCAAAAAAGACAAAGTCATACCTGTGTCATCAGCAAAATCAAATAAAAGAGGAAGGTAATGAATATGATCATAAATATGGATTGAATAATCGTATGGATTCTGTTCCCCAAAGTTGTATATATAAATTAACAAAACTCTATAACAGATTTCTGCACTACAAAATAGAAAATAATAAAGACTGCCGTGGATGTAGGTTTTCCTGGCCGAACCTTGTTAAAATTGTTGTCATCTTTTCTCTTATTTGCAAATTATTAGCACTGCTCAGATGTCTATCACCCATAATCTAATGATTACGTACAAGAAAAAAAAAAAAAAACGTACTTGCAAGATTATTTGAAGTTTTTTTTTGGATAAAATCATTTGAAGTTTACTTGAAACAATTAAATAGAGAGAGTCCATTAAATAATTTGAATTTAATTTTATGAATTTAACAATATACAAAATATAAAATTAATTTAAAATTTAAATAATGTGATACTAGATAGGTATTTAAATCGGTAATATCCAGTCTTAATAAAGAAATCAATTTCTAGATATAGATATATAGAAATTACTAAGTGTCAGCTTTTCTAACTTTTTGTTAAAAGGTTTTTGTTAAAAATGCTGTAAATAAAAGGTAAAGGTTAAATAAAGTAATTAGGTGACTCACATTAAAACCTGCAAATAATAATAAAAATAAGTTGAAGTTAAATAAAATAAGTAGGTGACTCACATGGAACCTACAAATAATAGAAAAAATAAACAATAAGCTAGCTTATAATCCAATTCCAAACAGACTTATATCACTTCTACAATATATATATATATATATATATATATATATATATATATATTGTTTGATCACTATAAACTTAGCAACGAGAGCACTTGCATACCAACTTAAACAAGTATGATTTCATAACTTTTTCGGTTTACTTTAGAAAGTCAAAATTCAAATGGTCTCAACATGTTTATTAAGATAAAAACCAATGCATCCCCTAAGAACTAGTAAAAATTTACCACATCAATAACTTACAAGAATATTGTAAAATAGTTGTTGTGGCAACATTACTCATATTTTTTGTTTCTCCCATTAACTATTGGTTACCAAATAGTATTAATAACATTGTCCAATGGTATAATGAACTGCGAGTTAACGGTTCAAAAGACGTTCTTTCTACACGAGAAGACATTTTTTGCATACCAACATATTTAAATAGAATGATGGAAACATCATAAGTTCGACTATCTTATTCTCTACCTCAATAATTGACCCACCATGCATTGTTTTTTTTTTTTTTTTAGATAGGTAAATGGTCGCAAAGTGGGGGCTGGGATTCAAAACCAAACTTGACCCACCAATCCCGTTCATTTTAAATTACTGAATTTTGGACCCAAACAACACTTGGATTTAATTACTAGCCCAAAAGAAATACATTGTTATGTGGTTGTATATAGCTTTGGGCCAGGGACGGACCCAAGGCCCAAGGGACGGCCCTGCTGGCCCAAACTTTTTTTATTTATTATATTTTTCATTTTTGTAGTTGGGCCCTCCTCTCTAATCAGCCAAACAAGTCTAGCCCAACTGGTAACTATTCAACCAAAAAAATTAACAAAAAAGATAAAGAAAAAAAGCCCACAATGGTGATTATATTTTAGCAAAAATACTATTTTACAACCAAAAAATCATGTGTTATTGGAAAAGCTAATCTGCGTTATTGTATAAATACCAGTTGACTGTAGTATGTTGTTAAATATAAAATAAAGTATTTTATTAATATTATCTATCTTCCTTCAATTAAAAAACTAAAATTCTCTCACTACAAAAAAAAAAAAAAAAAAAAAAAAAAAAAAAAAAAACGACCTATTGCAGCGGGTGCGAAAGCTGTCGCTACATGTCACCTATTGTGGCGCGTTTTTGGCCCACCGTTGTACATGAGATCTATTGCCCACCACAATAGGTCTAGTATTTTGCGGCGTACTACAGCGACGGGCCAATGACCCGCCGCAATAGACCTATTTTAACGGTGTAAAGCTTAGATATAGCGGCGGGCCACACTGACCTGCCCAATAGATCCTCAAATTGCCCGCACCAAACCCTAAATTGTCCCTCTTTTTTTTTTTTTCTTTTCATTTTTTGCGCCTTTTCGTTTAGTCTCCTACGCACACACTATCTCTCACACACACACACACACACACACACACACACACACACACTCTCTGTCTCAGACACTTTGAAAATCACTGCCAAACAGAAACAATTTTCTCTTCTTTCTTCCTTTCCTTGTCAAACTCTCTCATCAAACTCTTACTTCCTTTTCTCCTCATTGCCCAGTCCTCCACACCGCCGACCCATCTCACCTAGTCCTCCATCTAAGCTCCATCGCCGATCCAAGCTCATCGAGGCCTCTTCTTCACCGTCCGATCGGTTTAGAAGGGGTGTACACAGTAACACTCGATCTCACTCTCCCTTTCTTCTTCCCTGATGCATTTTTGTTTGAGTGGCTAAATTTTGTTCCTGATGTTTGTAATAGTATTCCAGATTTTATAGAGGCGAATAACTAACTCAATGTGTGTGGTGGATTTTCTCTCTATCTACAACAGGATAAGACCGCCCATGTTTTTCTCATTTGATTTGGTTTTATGAAATTAAGCTATTCGCTTTTTTTTTTTTTTTTTTTTTTTTAGTTAGGTAGGTAGGCCTCACTTTTTTTGGTCTAAGTGATTCCTATAATTTTGGATTTCTCTATTTTTTTAAATTTAATTTTTTTTTTGCTTTATTTGGAATTTTATTAGCTGATGTTGATTTTCGAGTTTCACTTCATCAAAGCTTCAGGATCTTTGTTGAGGTCATTTTCGATTTTTAATTTTTAAAAATTTTAATTTTGGAGTTTTGAATTTCCCGTGTTTGTTGAAATGTGAACCTTAGTTTATAATCCTGATGCTTCTGACCTTTTCTTTCTAGGCTGTTAGTAGGGAAATACGGGAAGTTTTATTAGCTTGAGTAGCTAAATTCAATATTGCACTGGATGATGTGTCAATTATGAGTTTAACTTTCAGGAAGGAATTTACAGTTGCTATTGAAGCCAAATAGGTAGCTGCGTAAGAAGCTGAGAGGGCTAAATTTATTGTGGAGAAGGCTAAATAAGACAAGAGAAGTGCTATTATCAGAGCTCAGGTAACGTAGAACAAATGCTTAATCCTCAAATTTAGATACTGATTTTAAATTGGATTTATGTTATTGCATACCTGAGTTTGCTCTTAACTGTTTATGAACATTTTATAGAAAGAACTTGGTGTTTTCCCTGCTCAACATTTTTGCCCATGATATCTTTGCTAGTAGAACTAATTTGGAAATATAGCAGTGATAAATAGTGTGGGGAAAATGGGAATCATGTCATTGCTAATCTGTAATTTTTTTTTTTATCAAGTGTCATTGCTAATCTGTAATTTTTTTTTTATTATAACACAGTGAATTGTTGTTTGTGTTGTGCGTTTTGGGTGTGAAATTTTAGAGGTTTGTTTTGTGGGTTTGGTGTGATAAAGTTAAGCCTTTTGGTTTGGGTTCCTATCTCCATTGACCAGAGATGTATCAGCATATGAATACATCATAAATTCCATTCAGAAGAGTACTTATTAAAAGAAAAATTGAATCTCCAAGCAGAAGATTACTTCCATTGGATAATCTTATTGGAGTTATCTGGTTTAGTGATTTAGTTAGAATTGAATGTAAGATTTAACTTTACTCTTGTTCATGCCATTGACAGTGTGTGCTAGTAAAGGGTTGGAAAGGGTCATGTTGGAGTTTTCCACGAGGCAAAAAGAACAAAGATGAGGAAGACCACGCATGTGCCATCAGAGAAGTAAGCTTCTTTCTTACAACATATTCTGTACACCTGATTCTTTTATTTTGGTTTTTAAATCGAGTTTAGACACTAATTTTTGCTGACTTTAATCATTGCTAACAAAGTTGTACATGTGACAGCGTTGTTGCAATGAAGTTTTAAATATTGGAGTTATATTTGTATTTCCAGTTTCTTATTTGATGTGGGCTAGAAAATGTGCAACTTAATTAGCAAATTTGATGGATATGGATGCATGTATGTATACAATTTAGCCTTCTGCATGTAAGTGGTGTATATGTTCAGAGCTTTCTACATTTGACATGACCCTGTGTTTGTAGTAAGAGGGGGGGAGGGGGGGGGGATGATAACAACCTCCACTTTTGAGAGACACCAGACATGAAAGAAGAAAAAATATAAATATTTTCCTTTTTTTTCTTTTAAAATATACTCCAGAGGCTGGAGCGTTTCCCATGTAATTCTTTTACCTACAATGTATAGTATGAAGCAAAGTTTACGAGTTCTTTATTACACTTTACTTTTCTTAATCCAACTATGGGATAACACAACTTTTTGTCATTAATATTTAGATTGTGACATACTTAATTTAAAGGTGTGCGCTAGGGAGCTTGGTACGGTTTGGTTGGGGTTCAGGGGGTTCTTTTAGGCTAAACTGAACCTTAATGAGGTAATAATCAAATCCTAGGATTTCTTATTAAAAAAAATAAAATCAGATTGTAGGATCAAAAAATAAAAGCCTTTACAAACAGCCTCTATGATACATGATAAAAGGAAAAGTGTATACTTATCAAAAAGAAATTTACTAGTGAAACAATGACGAGGGCAGTGAGGGAATTTAAAGAGAGAGGGGCTTCACATTTAAGGGCGAGTAAGAGAGCAAAAGCAAGAGATAATAGATACATAAAAGTAAAACAAGTCCTTAGCAAACAGCCCTTAAGACACAATAAAAGTATATATAAAAAAGGAGAATAAAACGAAATTTAGCGTTGAGGGGATGATGGGAGAGAGAGAGAGAGATGTTAGAGCTAGAAAGAAATAAAATGAGGGTTGTGGGGGAGGGGGGATTTAGATTAGGATAAAAAGTTTTTATAAAATTTTGAAAGTACTATAATAAGGAAATACACCCCTCCCGGAAATTTTTAAGAAGCTGACTAGCTGTGAGTGTGTTAACGTTTGTGTTCAGGTTAGGCCTTTTTTATTGTTAGGAGTGTTTGGGAATATTTGACTACTTTATTATTTTGGCCAAAGTTTGGAGTTAATGATTATGAGCCATATCTAGGTATTGCGAAGGATGCTTTAATTGCTCCATGATGGTGTTTGTTAGCTTGAATGTTATGGAATTAGACTATTCAACTCCGATTCCTGGTCCACGGGTTGGTTGCTAGAGAAGAAAGCAAAACATGATAGTAGGAAGAAGGGTTTTTTACATTATTTGAATCCCAGTTTGCACAATTTTTTTTTTTTTTTTTGTTAGTAGTGCATTTTTCTTTTTCCTATCCTTCCTATAGGAATAGGTGGAAGTGTGTTTTGAATTTACAACAAATTAGTAAGGACTTACAACAAGTAGTAGGGGTTTGAAGATGGTGAAGGGTGACTTTTATTTACGAGATTAATTTAAGAGCATAAGGCTGAATTCCTTTGTCTAATTAATGAAACTGTTGAAGATGGTGAAGGGTGACTTTTATTTATGTTACTCATCACAGTGCTTTATTGGTTGTACTATTGAATTGATTTTTTATGTTAGTGGCACTCATTGGAGATCGCAGTTCAATCACTTGACATATTGAAACTATTGATGGCTTGGAGGGATCATAAGTCTAGTTTGAAGAAACAACATTATATACCTGATTCAAGAAACAAAGCACGGGTAAAGAGCAACGGACCCAAGGGATGCATATCACAAGATTGGGATATACTTGTTGATCATTGGTATACTGATGATGCAGTGGTATGTTTGTTTTCTCTCTCTTTTCCATCATGGATCATACCAAAAGGAGAATGATTATTGAGAAATTGAGAGAATACCAAAATGGCTTGTAGTTGTTTTACGTTAAACTCCTTTTGTGGCTTCACCATTGTTATATTTTTGAAGATTTGCAGTTTGGTTTTAGTGTATTTATAGAAATGATTAAGCATTTAATTTTGTCTGTCATGCTTGCATTGTGATGAAGATGCTTGCGAATGTAGTGTGTGAAGATCATATTTTATGCACAAGAAAGGCAAACTATTTTCTTCATAGGGCTTTCTTTGTTTTGGGACTACATCATTAACCTAAGCATATGGCTCTATAAATGAGTGACCTTTTTGTGCCAAGCATATTAGAGGCTTTGAGTAATCTTATTTATCAAGCAAATTTCACATTTCCTGCCACTTTTAATGTATAATGTATAGATAGATGTGCTAAAAGTTTTTATTTATGGTAATTTTATAGTGACCTTTTTGTGTAGCTTGTGTCCAATACATTGCAGTTTTTTGTGTGCAACTCTGATAAATTAGTAAAATACTGTAAATATTGTTTGCATTTTGGCTTTAGCTAAAAGTGGCTTTAGATACTTAAAGCATACTGTATATAAACATGTAATTTTGTTGAATGTAGATAGAGTCAGAGAAGAATAAAGAGCGTCGTTCTAAACAGGATGACGTATATACAGTTGGTTCTTGTAGCTTTGCGATGCACGCTGCAAAAAAGGTAATAAGTATTATGGCTATTTTTTAAATGATTTTGACATCTCCTAAAGTTTATGTCGAACCAATATTCATCACTACATAACTTTGTTGTTCATAATGTAGGCAAAAACGGATGGATGTCCTGTAGAGCGTTCTGTATTATATCTGATGATGTCAAGAATTTGCTCAGTAAGCTACAGGGCCTGCACGCACTCAAATGAACCTGCATAAGTTAAAAGAACTTTAAAGGGGAGTACCGGCGTGGTACCGGCCAATGACCTTCCGATGGTTAAGTTAGTATTATTCGCAACTCTAGAGTGTCAGAGTCGGGGAGAATTATGCGTACCTCGATTTGTGAAGGTCCGGAGGTATTTATAGTAGCATAGGACTTTAACCGTGGCGTGTTTAGGAAGACATCTCCTTACCGGAATTACCCTTGATTAGCGTGAAGCACAAGACATCTCTTGGGCAGCAAGCGTGTTGGGCAAGACTTATGAACAAGCGTGCTGCGCAAGACATCCGCTCAGGTATAAGCTTACGTAACAAGCTTCATTCTCTTAATGAAGCGTATATGGTAAGCTACGTGTCGGCGCCTTCAGCCTCGCCCCGTCGCCCACTCGTCCTGTCGGATATGTCTGGCTTAATCTCGCCTCGACATCGTGGCGTACCCGGCTTTATCAAGGGGCATCCATCTCGTCTTATAGGCATAGTGGGTCGTTAGCTTGTGTCGTACAGTCAGCTTATGTCATATCGTCGACTCCTATAGGTCGTCGGCACCCTTTGGACTACCCCTATCAGTTGCCCCCTACTCCTCAATCCCGTCAGCCTTAGCTGTTAGTTTGAGGAGTATATCTTCGCGTGGCAAACAGGGCATTAATTGCTAGCCTCTTCGAGTAGCCTGGGTGTCGGAACACGTGCCTTGGATAAACTGGCCTCGTGCCTAGACGGGGGCGTCGCTTCGTCTTCTGTGCCATATTCGTCCCTATATATATGCCCCACTCCCCTCACTTCTCTCTTTTATTTCACTTCTGCTGATTAGAGAAGAACCGTCAGCTTAAAGAATCTGAGATCATCAATGCGCTTTCGCCTTCGTCCGTTTATTGAGACCGTCAGTTTCATCTAAGCCGTTTCCGTGACTTGGTGAGTTATTCCTGCTCTTATTGTCTTCTTTTTGTTTGCATGCTTATTTGAAAGACTTCATTAGAAAGGTTGTCACTTGGGCTCTTAGACCCCCCCCCCCCCGGTCGCTTGTAGGTAGTAAGATGTCTAGGGAGGCGACAAGTGAGCAGTCGTCAGTACGCGATGGAGGGGGCTACGACGAAGTCTTCAAGTCAGGCCATGAGCCCGAGGAGGGTTCTACTTGCTCACTAGAGGGTGGATCGTCTGCCCAGTCTTCTGACGGGGATGTGGAGACCCGTAGGGGAGGTAGATTGGCAGGTGAGGGAGAGGTTAATGACAACGGGGCGGACAGTAGTAGTGACGAGAGTTCATCTGGGGGTGACGACGCCTTGGAAAGCACGTCCGGAGGCCTAAGGGACGACCGTCCGTTCATTCTCCCTAAGGAGTGGACAGTTAATCACTTTATGCCAACCATGACAGATAAAGTGTTCAGTTCCCTGCGAGCACGTTATCAGATCCCTGACAACATCCCGATCCGTCTTCCTTTAGAAAAAGAGAAGTGCTACTCTTGGAAGACCGCGGACGTCGGCATGTACGACGCCATGTTCACGGCGGGGTTAAGGTTGCCTCTAATGGCATTCCACCGTCAATTGGCCAACTACCTCGGGCTGTCCATCAGTCAGATTGCCCCCAACGCCTAGAGGGTGTTCATCGAGGCCGAGATACTGTGGGGTAGCTTAAGTGGGGGAAACCGTCAGCTAACCCTTGACGAGTTTTTCTGGTGCTACCGTCCTCACCACATCGCCTCGTCCCAGGGGATCTATCACTTCTCCGCGAGGAAGAAGGAGTTGAGGCTGGTATCTGACATGCCCGACTCTAATAGGAACTGGAAGGGCAGGTACTTCTTTGTATAAGGGACGAATTGGGTGTGCCATCAGGAGGAATGGGAGACGATACCCCAAGGCTTTGACAATACCTGGGCTTTCGTCAGGGATTCAGGTCTTCGCCGTCAGCTTCTCTTTGGACTTGTTTGTTCCTAAGTTCTAATCCGTCTGTTTTTTTCCTTATTTCAGCTAGCGCCCGTCCGGAGATCTCAGAGGAGCAGGAGGCCTTCATTCTCAAGGTGATGGAGATACCTTTGGAGGAGTGGAAGTGCCGTGATCTTATCACACCCGACGCTCTTTATGCTTATTGCGGAGGGCCCGAGCCTACAGAAGAAGCCCGTTGGTTAAACAATTTTTCTCGTCAATGTAAGTCGCGATAAACTTTTCATTCCCGTCACTTTTACTTGAGGCTTTTTTACATTTTTTTTTTTTTTTTTTTTTTGTCTTTCAGAAATGGAGACGGCGAAGAGGGTGTAGATCAAGGTGGCCGCTGCGCGCAAGAAAGAGGAAGGGAAAGGAAAGGAGGGATTGTCCTCATCTCTTCCCAAGGTCATCATCAAGGGCGTGCCGAAGAGGAAGGGTGACGGGACTGAAGATTGTCTGTCAAAGAAGCAAACCGTCACCCCTGGGGAGCACACTACAAAGCCCCCGTCTCCTAAGCATGGGGTCGGGAAAGGGTTGATGTCGGCCCATGGTCCCGTCAGCTAGGAGGCCGAGCGTCGCCTCCTTACCCACAAGGGGTATGCATTGGAGATGCTGGATTCCACCTTCAAAGACAAGGACGCCGATCCTTGCGTCAACCAGTCCGTGGGGGAGTTGGGGGACTCCGGACTTTTTGACCTTGCCCGGGTATGTATTCTTCCCTTCTGCTTTTTGTTTCGTTAGTTTATATGTTATTGGGCTAACGGATGATTTGTCTTATAGGCCATGGTTCACATGAAGGCCTTGCAGGTCAAAGGGGCTAAGAGCGAAGAGTTGCTGCCCGTCAATAGAAACGCATCAAGAATCTAACTGACGGGTTAGAGCAGTACAAGGACGCCTACCGTACTTTGAGTGGGGAGGTGAAGGAGCTGAAAGGGAAGCTCGAGGAGGGAAGCCTTCAAGTGGAGAAGGAGTGGGAGGCGAGGGTGATGGCGGAGAAAGAGCTGACGGCTCTTCTGGGCCAGGTGGAGACGGCTAAAGCCGATGCCGTGGCTAAATTCAAGACGTCGCAGACGTTCGTTGACTCCTGCACTGAGAATTACAGTGACGGGTTTGAAGACTGTCTCAGGCGGATCAAGTCTCGTCACCCTCACTTAGACTTGTTGAAGGTGTCGATGGACGATCCCCTGCCGTCAACGCCCATGGGCGAGACCGTCTTGGTGGACGATGACGACCTTAGTGAGTCTGGGGTGCATCCAAAAGATGACGACGTCGTCCTTGCTCAACCTGCCCAAGATAGATCCGTCGCTCCAACAATCCCGTCAGCTGATCCTCCCAGTTTCGAAGGTTTCCCTGCCGGCGAGGTCCAAGACCCCACTAAGGATGACGAGGTCGTGCCAGACGCTCCTGCCCTTTGAGTTTTTCAATTCTTTGTAAAAACTTTTCTCTTTGGACATGGTGCCCCATCGTTTTGAGGGCTTTATTTGTAGAAACAATATTTTTATGATATAATATTTGGTTTTCGTCATTCATAGTGTATTGCTCGTTTTTTACTTGAACTTTGTGGATGATTTCCTTTTCTTGCTAAGCCCGTCTGCTTTTATTATTTTGTGGTAGTTCCGTCTTGGACTTTTAATGCTTTTAGGATGAAGTCGTTGCCTTCTGATGAGGTCGTCAGCCTTGGACACCCTTTATGTGTGTTGAACTTTAGAGCGTTCTGTAGAGCATTCAGTATTATATCTAATGATGTTAAGAATCTGCTCAGTAAGCTACATGGCCTGCACGCACTCGAATGAACCTGCACAAGTTAAAAGAACCTCAAAGGGGAGTACCGGCGTAGTACCGGCCAACAACCCTTCAATGGTTAAGTTAGTATTATTCACAACTTTAGAGTGCCAGAGTAGGGGAGGATTATGCGTACCTCGATTTGTGAAAGTCCAGAGGTATTTATAGTAGCATAGGACTTTAACCGTGGCGTGTTTGGGAAGACATCTCCTTACCGAAATTACCCTTGATTAGCGTGGAGTGCAAGACATCTCTTGGGCAGTAAGCGTGTTGGGCAAGACTTATGAACAAGTATGCTGCGCAAGACATCCGCTCAGGTATAAGCGTACGTAACAAGCCACATTCTCTTAATGAAGCATATATGGTAAGCTACGTGTCGGCGCCTTTAGCCTCACCCTGTCGGATATGTCTGGCTTAATCTTGCCTCGACATCGTGGCGTACCCGTCGGCTTAATCAAGGGGCATCCGTCTCGTCTTATGGGCATAATGGGTCGTCAGCTTGTGTCATACCGTTAGCTTATGTCGTACCGTCGGCTCCTATAGGCCGTCGGCTTGCGTAGGCCGTCGGCACCCTTTGGACTACCCCTATCAATATCCAATACTACATACTCGTAAAGATGGATCTATAATTAATCCTGTAAATGCCGCAAAAATTGTGAGTAATTTCTTCATTGTAGTTGGGGGTAAACAAAATAGGAATTCAATAATAATTGTTATTAATGATTTTTTAAATTTTTAAGGACCGACATATTTCAATTTGATGTTAGCCAATACGCATTCCTTTTTATTGTAAATTGATTTTATTAATGTACTCATTTTATGTTATAATAAATGATAACTATAATTAAGAAGACATCATTATCTCTTTTATATTGATCTCGAATATATATATATATATACATACTGCTACCAATTTCATCCTCAGATTTTACCTTTAGCATCTGCATTTCCTTCTGGTAAGAGCAACAACAATTCTGTACTTTTTATACTAGTTCTCATTTTTTTTTTAAATTTTATTCTTGTATTATGAAAATTCTTTGAAATTATATTTCCAAACAAACTATATATTTCAAAACTTGCTTGTTGGAGTTGCATTTTAGTTTTACTAATGGTGACACTCATTAGCAATTAGTTTTGTGCATATGTGATGTGCTTATCAAACAATACCCACTACTATACATAGTTTACAGATACACATAACATAAATTTACAATCTTTTTACTAGTTGCTGAGTAGCTGAGGTGTTTTATCACTAACACCATTTTCACTTTGGCATGGGTACGCCTATGGTGGAAAGAAACCTCAGCAAGTTGTGAAAATGTGGATTTGTGTTTTGACCTGTTAACTTGTTTTTATATATCATGCAATTTCATTATCACTTCACATGTTCCTAACTTAGGGCTATCTTGATGCAATGCCCTATAGTAGAGAAGTTGATAGATGAGAAAAGAAATTAAAACTTGAACCCAATTGTATCAATGTGTATCTTTGTGGGAAGAGTGTTCAGCTGAACCATGAGAAAGCCATTTAGGGGTTGATTAGAAAACTCAACAGTTATTTTGATCATATAGTAATGTGTGGGCTTTCAGTTGACCTATTTCGAGCTTTTAAGGAATTTGAATATATCAAAAACTTGAGCAAGTGCTAAGCTATTATTAAGTTCAAGCTCCCATATATTCCAAAAAGAAAATCTTGTATGTACCTTGGGCACACAAAACTTTATGTATCAATAAAATTTATGATTTCTTATCATAAAAATCTATTGAAAAAAGTAATCGAATTTGCTTTAGATGAGAAGAATGCACTGTGCTCCTTATATTTTTTGACTTAAATCTCTCTTTGTTTGTTATGTGTTATATGCTTGTGCTGGAAAATGTCAACATGAATGTGTGGTTTTCTCACCTACCTCTAGATTTGATGGTATTCTATCTTCTTATGAGACAATGCACTACAGTGATGCCAGACCTCTTTTTCTTTGGTAGATTTGTCCATAAAAAGAGTATTAAGTGGTGTAGCCTTGTGGGATTTACCTACTTGTCTTTTGAAGAGAATTCAACTTTCTTATAAGCTTCTTGATTTTTTTTTTAATACTTTTGTTGAGTTCTTTCCCTCAACATGTGATGCCATAGCTGCTAGAGGATTTGTGGTTTATGGGACGCAATTTATCTGTTCTCTTAGTTCTTCTATACCTTCTATCTTGCACTTAAACTCATGCTTATGGATAGGGATTGTTCTCTTAAGGAGGCATTTCTAGAATTTGACCTCATTAGTAAGGCAAGGGAGTCTTCTGTTTTTATCATTTTATATTGTACTCATTATTTTTATGTTATTTTTATTATTAAGTTAAAAACAAAACAAAAAACGGCTGAGTAAACATGCTTTAGAAGGGTTAGCCGTTACAGACTTACAGACTTACAGCATGGAATGTTCGATATCTACAAAATACTACTCCTTATAAAGCAAAAATGTATGATTAGCATGCTCTGTACTAAAGATGTCTCAGCTGTAAATACTAGTCTACAAGCCACTTCGCACCATGAAACTGCAACTTTCTTATGAGATTAAACACGTGAGAAATCCTTGATCAACTATTGTTTTGTCCCATCCTATATATATGTATATATATGTTGTAGGGTCATTTTAACTATGTGATTTCTAACTTTTTTTGTTTTGTTCAAACCCAAATATCAGGAAAAAATGAAGGAATTGTTGGTTGATCCTTCAAATCATTTGCAGTCATCTGACACAACTGGTAGTATTGCATGGGCACCAGATGACTTGTGTGCCAAAGTGATGGGTAAGGAGCGCAAAGGTCGTATTCGTGGGGTAAGATTTGGTCCAAGCCCAAGTGGTCGAAGTAGCAAGAATGCCCTCACGGATATTGAAACATACTCAAGTCAAGCAAGGGACAATGAAGTTGCTCAACTGAAAGCTACCTTGGCTACCATGGAGGATAAACTTGCAGGTTTTGATGAGATGAAGGAAAAACTTGCTGGTTTTGATGAGATGAAGGAAAAACTTACTCAGTTTGAAGAAATGAAGCAAAGAATGGCTCGCATGCTTCAACAAATGCAGCACATTTCTTCCCAATGCAATTAGGTATATTAACAAAGACTTGGTCAATGTTTTTCTCTTTGTAAGCATTTGGTTATTTGTTGTGAGTGCGTATAAATGTCTTCATTTAGCTTATTCCAATTTTTTTCCTTGGTAATATTTTCTTGTCATTTTATTCCATTTATGAATTCTTATTGAGTAATTGTACTTTGTATGTAGGACGTTCCTTTGGCTCAACAATCTCTAGCTCTCCAAAAATCATCAACCGCATCCTATCAACCAAGCAGCTTATAAGTTTTATCTTGGTGTTAGAGGACTTTTTTGTGTACAAAGAACTACAAAAGAACAACCGCCTTTTTTGCAAGTGTTGAAGGATATTTTTAAACACTTCGAAACTTTGATTATTGTATTAGCTTAATTTGAGCGGTTGTATAATCAGAAGACCACATCTTTTTTTGTTAATCTTATGATGGTGGTTATAGACAACGTTATGTATTTCATAATATATCTATATTAATATTATGGTAGTTTGGAGACATTTGTAGTGTTGTTAATTAATTACATTTATGGTATTGTGTTAGTAAAGCTAAAACTATTACAGGTTTTAAGCAGGTCTGAAAATATTTGATGCAAACAATGATTTTAAAGCCCACTGGAAGAAAAAAAAAAAAAAAAAAAAAAAAAAGAACCTATAGCGGCGGTCAAAAAGCGCCGCTATAGGTTCATATTTTATGATTTAAATAAAACCCTATAGCGGCGCTTATTACCCGCCGCTATAGGTTCAAACATATAGCGGCGGGTCTATACACCGCTAAAGGTATGTACATATAGCGGCGATTTAACCGCCGCTATAGGTACGCACATATAGCGGCGTTTTTACCTGCCGCTAAAAGTATAATTTGTCCGTTTTAGTTGATTACCTATAGCGGCGCCATGTGCCCGCCGCTAAAAGTAGACACCAATAGCGGTGTACATAACCCGCCGCTAAAAGAACAATTCAAAAAGTGAACTCTCTATTGTAATGAATTTACCAAACCTAAAAGAAAATAACGAAAGAAAATATAAATAAAATGATCATTCATATGAACAACAGCAAACAACCATACATGACAATTTCAAAACTGCAATTAATTTGGTCATTCCCTGGTTCTTTTTTTTTTTTTTTTTTTTTTCTGGGTACACATAGCTCCTATTCATTGGCTTCCACTATCACGAACTACCCCCAAACTATACCATATTCTGTTTTGCAATTTCCTTTTTTTGATAGGCATTGTTCTACAATTCCTTGACAGCCAAATTTACCTTAAATAGCCACTCTTGTCTAATTATTTTTCTAAGCTTCCATAAATTCCATAGCAAGATTAGAGGTTGTATGCACTTATCGGGACAAACAAATATAAGGAATGAAATATTTACGAGTTGAGTTCTCCAAACTTCTAGAATAAGTCATTGATTTCTTGGCTTTTTTTTTTTTTTTTTTTTTTTTGCTTTTGCTTTTGCTTTTGCTGCCGGCAACTTGGCCATGGAGGTGGAACCCTATGGCAAAGGTGGTGGAAGAGCGATGGAGGAGAGAAAGAGCATAAAGAAACTTACGGTGGAGGAGAAAGAGAGAGAGAAGCATATACCTTTTTTTGGGTTTATAGGTAAATATGGAATGTCATAAATAAGAAATAACAATTAATGAGATTCTAATCAAAATAAGCATTAATGAGTTTCTTTTTTTTACCATTGAATCTACTTAAATCCAATGGTTTAAAAAATGTGTAACTCTTTAGAGTTACACCAGGTGTAACTTGAACCCATCTCATATATATATATATATATATATATATATAAACGGGTTCAAGTTATACTTAGTGTAACTCTAAAGAGTAACATCTTTTTTAAACCATTAGATTTAATTAGATCTAACGGTTAAAAAAAGACCCTCATTATTACAAATATTTTTATTAAAATCTCGTTAATTATCTTCATTTATTACCTTCTAAACCTATTTATAAACCCAATAAAATTTAACCTCTCTCTCTCTCTCTCTCGCCACATTTGTTATAAAAAAATAAAGAACTTTCCTGACTACATATATAGCATAGCAGGTAGGGTGCAGTCTAATAGATAAGCTTCATCCAAAAAAAAAAAACAAAACAAAACAAAACAAAACAAGAAGAAGAAGATAAGCAAGATTCGGAAAGTATAGGAAAACGTAATACTATGAATCAAGAAAAAAAAAAACAAAACAAAAAACAAAAACAAAAACGTAATAATACTGTACTGCTATAGTTTTCAGAATTGTCTCAAAAATAGAAAAACATTTTTAGGAATCATTTACTAAGTAGAGAATTGCACGTCACCGGACAAATAATCCAATTTAAGTTTATTGTCTTAAATAGAAGTTGACAATGGAAATCTTATTTGTTTAAAAATGAGGTAAAATTAACTTTAAGTAAATAAGTGAATAAAACAAATTAATTTCTTAATCCACTCGTTATTATTTTACATATTAATTCACACAATTAACTAGAGAAGGTGAAACTCGAAAAGTTTTCTATATAACTAGAGAGCTAGGTTGTTATTTGCATTGTGAAAAACAGTTGTTGTCTACCATTGTTGAGAGGAAATGGCTCTTCGACCATTGTTGCAACAATCATGGCTGGAGTTACGCAAAACTCCCTTTCATGTCCTCTTAATTCTTGTTTTGCTCCTCTCTTTTGTTTATATTTTCAAGCATTTTAGAAGTGGCAAACCAAAATTTCCACCATCCCCACCAAAGTTGCCAATTATTGGTAACCTTCAACAACTAGGCACACTCCCACACCGTTCCCTTCATGCCCTATCTAAGAAGTATGGCCCTATAATGTTCTTAGACTTGGGTTGTGCTCCAACAATTGTGGTATCATCTACAGATATGGCCAAAGAAATCATTAAGACAAATGATATTATTTTCTCAAATCAGCCGGAAACTATGGCTGCCAATTTCTTATATTATGAGAAACGTATAAATAGAGAGAGAGAGAGAGAGAGAGAGAGAGAGAGAGAGAGAGAGAGAGAGAGAGAGAGTTAGAGTGTTAGACACTTAGACATTAAATTTTATTGGGTTTAGAAATAGGTTTAGAATGTAATAATAAATGAGGGTAATTAATGAGATTCTAATAAAAATATTTGTAATGATGAAGGAATTTTTTTAAACGTTAGATTTACTTAAATCCAATGGTTTAAAAAAGGTGTAACTCTTTAGAGTTATACTAGGTGTAACTTGAATCCATCTCTCTCTCTCTCTCTCTCTCTCTCTATATATATATATATATATATATGTATGTACATATTAAGAGGATTCAAAAAGTTAGTTATTGTTTTTTTTCCTGTCAAAAATATCCCTAAATTAATTAACCAACAACTTAAAAATGAGGTTAAAATAGTAAATTGATAAAAGAAAGTTAGTTATTACTTTTTTTTATAGTAAAAAATACCCCTACTTAAAACTTAAAAATGGGGTTAAAATAGTAAAATGACAAAAACAATAAATTTCTACTTCTACGTTGAATGTCTTTCTACTTCTAATAAATTCCAACTTCTACTCAATAGCTTAAAAAACTCCCCACGTATTTACTTTCCTCACATTTTCTGAATAGAATTTCTCATTAAAAAAAAAACATGTACAATAAAACTTCCCCACTTTTCTTCTCAAAAAAAGAACTTCTCACTACTCACGTTTGAATGAAAGAAAATAAATACCTCCAATACAATAAGGAAAAACTATCCCACATTAAAAAAAAAAAAAAAAGTGTCAGACTAAACTATCTCATGCTTTTTTTTAAATTATTATATCATCATTTTTTTTGGATTTATTACATTATCAAAATTCTTTTTGATAACTATTACATCATCAATTGGATTTGGATAAACATGCAAAAGCTTCTAATTGAAAAATGAATCATATTCTATTTGAAAAAAAAAAATCCTATCTATTTTATCAAATTATGATGAAAGAAATTTAGATGAGGACTTGTATTGGTTGGAGGATTCTCCTCCACTTGTATTAGCAGCCTTGTATCATGACATTTCACTATTATAATTTGAATGAAGATTTCCCTTTCAAAAAAATTATGATGAAAGAAACATTCTGATACTAAATCCCAAAAAAAAAAAAAGAGTCTCATCGCACGCGCGAAGCGCGTGTGATGGGACGAGTATATATTTAAGCAACTTCTCCTGTTTGGAATCTTCAATTTTGTGGTTCAAAAATGCCCCTACGCCTTTAGGTTTAAATAGGACATTTTGGTAAAAATACATCTCTAATTCCCTACAAAATAGGATCACTCTTCTAGTTGGTTTTTCAAATGCAACTCTCACATCTCTCCCATATTCCACTCACCCCCACATTTGTACTTTTCTTCTTCTTCTTCTTCTTCTTCTTTTTTTCTTTTTCCTCCCTTTATCCTTACTTTAGTCTCACAGTTTTTTTTTTTTTTTTTCCAAATCTCCATTTTTAAAAAATAAAAATAAAAAACTCCTACTATTAAAAAAAAAAAAAAGCCACTACTATTTCATATCCTTAACTCTCCTATATCTCCAATGATCCACTAACCCCACATTTTACTCTTTTTTTTTTCTTTTTTTTCTATACTACTATTAAAGAGGCTTCCATTGCTTGGCAAGGACATTTTTTTGGTTCAAAAATACCCCTATTCCCCTAGGTTTAAGTAAAAACAAAACTAAAGGATAATTTGGTAAAATTACATCTTTTAACTCTTGCAAAAACATTACTTATAAAATAGGATTGAAACGCACCAACAACCCATGGTTCCTATAAGAAAAAATCCCCCCCCCCCCCCTAAAAAAAAAAACCCACAATCCTAGTTTCCAATTCCCACTACTCCATCTTCTAAAAGAAGAAGAAAAAAAAAAAAAACAATTACCCTCGTATAATTTAAAACAGCCAACCGGTTATTCAATCTTATCACCTCCGCCTCTCTCAAAAACTAAAAACTCAATCTTACCCACAAGGGTACAATCAAACGGTTTCTAGAAAATTTTACCCCCCATTTCTCTTTTCAAATTACAACCATGGCAATCCACAGCCATTCAACCACCCATACGACAACTCTATCTCCAAGATCCTTCCCTGTTTGTAGGTTCCCAAGCCTACGATAGGTCCAAACTAAGTAATTTTTGGGACTAGCGAGGCTGATGAACAGCCTCTACCAATATAAGGGGCATGTCTTCATTATTCTTTGAAACTTGATGATGTTTATTAGGTAACTTAGAGAGATCCGTAACATGAATGAAGCTTCTCTTCCCATTGCCACGAGAAGAACCTGGCTTCGTATTTACCTCAACATGGGAATCAATCTTCTGTTACTTATGTGTCCACTTTGGTAAAATTTGGGTTTGACATGGTGAGGTGGAAGCTCTAACAATACCCGAATAGTTACTAAGTGAAGTTTCATGGACTGGAGGATGTAGGTTAGAAATATCGTGTGTAACTTGAGGAATTACACCTGTTTAAGTAGAGGTCGTTAAGTCAAACCTTGGAAGATCTTTATAAATATCCTGTAATTGTAACTTAAAATTTTTGGAGAGAATTTCTACAACACAATCCTTAGAATCTACACACTCCAATAAATCCTATTGGATTTGTGCATGGTGTGAGTTGTTAACCCGAGTTTCATGCACCACACTAAAAAGGCAAATTCTTTCCTATGCTGGACATGGGGCTTTGGAAGCGAATGAACCATCGGTGGCACCGACTTTCACCCTCCTTAGTTGGCTCTTTGGATGATCTATTATTCTTCGTTCTACAGAACCTCAGGATAATAGCTTCATTTTACGCGCAGTCGAGAAAGCTGGAGCATGCAAACTAAGTACAAACTGCTGTTGATCCTCTGAAAGGGTACCCTCATTCTCAATCCAGACATCACAGTCCTTATTATCATGGTCAAGACATCCAAACCAATAACAGATATTTGGTAATCTCTCGTATTTGAACATAATCCAAACCTGTTCACAATACTCGAGAGAAATAAGGCAACCACGACACAGATGTAGAGAGATATCCACAGAAACCCAGCCTCGTAAGAAACTTCTTCACCTTCTCAGTCACCGCTTTATTCATGTAACAAATAAGGGGATCATGGACTTGCACCTAGAACGCTGTTCTATTGAAACTCAGGTCTTGGAGTGGATAATCCTTCTCAAACCACGGTATCACATTCAAATGCTTATCAAAACTCCAAGGTTCACTGAGTAATACACGGTCAACTTCTGACTTACTATCAAAAATAAATAGAACCTTATGGTCACCCTGATTTTGGAATTTGAATCCATTCTGAGACTGCCACAAAGGGTTAAAATTTTTGGCGATAACATCAACCCCTAAAGCTCTTTTAGTTAGAAACTTTGCCACGGTTATGTATTCCTGAGAAATAAGGTCCTCCAACAGACTACAACCGAGTCCCTCTAATTCTGAAATAGATAAACGGCTCTAGTTCTTGTTTAAGGCATCCATGAAGGCAAGACAAAAGGGTGTGAAGAGAAACCAAGAGAAAGATAGGAAGAGTAAGAGAAAGAGGCAAAAAAAAAAAAAAAAAAAAACTATTTCCCTGTGACCCCAAAAAAACAAACCTAACAGCCTAAAGAATAAACATGTTATTCCAAGGGAGACAACAATACCTTTGCAAGGAAGGGACAACCAATTCTATAGTCTAAGTTAAGTTAAAGCCGTAACTTTCATAGCGACAGAGAAACTATATTTGTGTGATACAACTTTGTAACGTTAAAATATAGGACTAATTTAGTTTCGTTTGACTAGACTCATTTTGTATCGGACCTAATGTTATGTTAATGTGCCATTGCAAAGGATAGATACAGATAAGCTTGGCCGAGTCTATTTATTGTCTTTACATTATGAGTTAAATTATTTTGATAATTTAAGGGGTAGTTTACATGTTTGAGTGCACGAGTGCACTTAGGAAATAATGGGTTTTGGATGCCTCGGTTCCAAGTTCAAATTCCATGTTTTCCAAAGAAATTGTGAAAATGCCTGAATGAGCAATTTGTTAAAACATTGGTAGGTTGACTTTGAGCAATGTTTATTTTGAATGTTATGTAGTGTTTTTGGTGGAAAAAATTTCTTGATGCTTGGATGGGTGTATTAGTTTGAATGTTATGTTTTGCTAAACGTAATGGAGAAGCATCGATTTGGGCACAAGCACTATACTTAAACTCTGAACACGTGCTCTGGTAAGATCAATCATTTACATAAGGGCACTATACATATAGTTCCTAGACCTAATCTAGGTAGCGACTCCATTTATATCCTCCACCCTAGTCCGCTCTAGGCCGAGGCTTACTTCTCATGGCTTTTGAGGGAAATCCAAAGCCTGTCACAGGCGCTTGCGCCCACAGGTATATACACCATATATACACACATATATTTATAACGTGTGCATATATGCTTATTTTTGTAAAAAACATCTTCACCAAAAACATTCTTGTTAAAATTTAGATCCCTGTAAACTAGATTGTTTAACCTAATTAATTAACTAAGTGAATACTTAGGTTTATTATTTAGATCTAGATTAAAACAATAACAATCATATTATGTAAAGCAACGGAAAAATAAATAACACAACAATATGATGACCCAAGAAAACTAAACCGGTAAAAAACCTGGGGAAGATTTAACCTAGCTTTCCTTAAGGTAAAGTAGCAAATCTACTATGAAAGAATTGAAGTTTGTACAATAGCAACTTAGACCACTAACATCCTATTGCTACCTCAAGTAGAAAACTTACTGCCACGACCATGTGACAGCTCCGAGTCTACGGACTACTTCTTTCCTTGGCCTTTGCAAAACACAAACACCCACGCTTGTGACTTTGAGATCCCACTCAAAGGTTTAGCAACACAAACTCTCTTGTTTGTGACTCCAAAACCATCCTTGAAGGTTTACATCATCAGCACCTTTGATGACTAGAGAAGGCAACAACTTCAACAATACCAGATCTTGTGATTTTTCAAGCAATAACACCGGTAGAAGACATAAGAGAGCTTTTTGGTTACAAAACCCTAAAATACCAAAGAGGCACACTCTTCTCTCTCTGAAAAGTCTTATAAAAGCGTGCTTAGGGTTTCCTTTATATAGTGGGAGAAGTAGATTTGAAACCCTAATCCTTAATGGGCTTGAACTGCTGTTTGGGCCAACTTAAAATTCTACAGATACAATTCTCGATCGGTCGAGCCTGTTCTTTGATCGATCGAACCAGGCAGTTTCTGAACTCTTCTTTTTGCAGCTTACTTGTTCTTGAATCTTGACTTGAATTACTTTGAGCATTGTCTAATAATACCTATAGACTCTAGGATCTATATTTAGACAAGTTTGTGTTCATGATTTGCCAATTGTTCTAAACTTTTAGAACCTAACAATCCTTTTACAAAAATACATGCATCATAGACTTTACTTTCAAAAATACATGCATCATGCATCATGGACTTTGCATATTTATATCATTATTAGAAAGCATTACATTACGTATTTTGAGTTAATTCGTGCATTTTATATTTGGTTTCTGAATAATGTTCAGTGGTATAAGACTTATGGGCTAATATTAAGGTAGAAACCATGAGAGAATGTCATTTTATTTTTCTATTTGAAGGAGGAAAGAAAAGAATGCAATGGAAAGTGAGAATAGATGAGGTTTAAATTTTGTAAATGAATTATGTTAAATTTTTTTTTAAAAGAATGCCTAAATGAAATTTCCTTATATGTCTTTAAATTTATTTTAGGAGTAGCTAATTTTAAATATTTTGTAGATTTTTTTATATGAGGAGTACATGTACTTCTAATAACAAAGTATTAGTCCCAAAATTTTGGGTCGGCTCCTATGGATCCAAAACCAAAAAAATATGCACCATCCAATTCCTTCAAACTTATGTGATCAAAAGGGTTCCCTATGAAAATTACACTACTCACACATAGAAAAATAACAAAATGATATAAAATTTACATCCAAGAGATGCATAGACATATTGCCACATACCATGAAATATAACTCATTTGAAAAAGAAAAATCTATTCTATCAAGATTGAGAAAGACTAACTTCCAAAAACAAAAAAATGGAAACAATTTCGTACAAATAAATGATATTAAACTTATATTCAAGTGATGCATAGACTTATTGCCATAAAATGAAAATATAAATCATTGCAAAATGAAAAATCTTTTCTAACAAGATTAAAAGAGTTTTTTTTCTAGGTTGGAAAAAATTTTGTACAAATAAAGTTGTTCTTGCATAGTTCGAATCTACTCAAAGGATTTATTTCTTTACTTCTCATGTAGTTTTATTATTTTCCAGTGAGTAGTACTATCATTTTCTGCTTAGAAACCAAAAAAGTACACCACAACCAAGATTGAAACTCTTTTGATGCTCCTAGTACTCGTAAGTCTCACATGGAAGCCACCACAACCATATTGTTTCAAACTTTAAAATCAATTCCAATGTTTATTTGACAGGATAATGTTATTTTGATTGTCTTTTGCATAAATGAATTAAGTGAATTGATATTTGACCACTCAAGTATATCCCTCTGGTTCCCTTATCGGAAATCTTTGGCTTCTCACTTAGTTGTGGCTATTGAACAAAAACTCCATCTATTGAACAAAGTTCTAGTAGATGACATCCATGATTAAGTTAGAGATAAGGTGGTTCTCAGGAAAAAAAAAAAAAAAAAAAGGAGAGAGAGAGACAGCGATAGGAGAATGAGGGCCTATTTGGTTTAGCAGTGTTTTGGATCATATCACTCAAAACTCATAACTGAGTTATCAAAACACATGGGACCCACACAATTTTTTCTGTTTAGCTTGATTTTCACATTGTGTTTCCATCACTCAAAACTCACAAATTTTGAGTTAGAGTGATGGAAACACAAAACAAGAATCCAGTGTTTCCAAAAACTGAGATACATAACTCAATGGCACCATTGTAAATTTTCGACCTCTGTGGAGCCCACAACTTCCTGTGTTGTCTTGTCAGCTCAAACCTATTTGATATTACCGTTGCAAAAAACCACAACACCACCACAACAAACCTAGCGCCACCACACAGCACCACCACAACAAAACACCACCGAAACACAAACCCAGCTCCACCCAGCGCTACCATAGCAACCCACCGCAAAAACTCCAAAATCAACCCATAAAACCAACAGCCGATCCATACCACCAAAACACAAAACCAGCCCCAACCGATTTAACCCAACCCCACTGAAACAGCCCACCACTTTAAACCTAAAAACAATGATTCAAACCAACCAAAAACAGCTAAGAAAGAAACAAAAAAGAGAGAGAAAAAAAAATCATATACAAATTGAAGAGGGGAGAGACTTAGAAGATTGAGAAATAAATAGAGAAGAGTGGAAAAATAAAAATCAAATATAGAGTGAAGAGGGGAGAGACAAAGAAAGAGAGATAGACAAAAAATTTTGATAGAAAAGAGGGAGAGTCAGAGAAATGAAAGGTGAGAGGATGCCACAGTGGGAGAAGTAAAGGAGGAAGATTTTTTGTTAATGAGACGTGGGTAGCATCAGTAGCAACACTGGGTAGTGTCAGTAGGTGGGGTCCACAGTTTTGGGGAAAAGTTGTAGAGATATGTAACTGAGAACTGAGTTCAAACATGTGTTTTGCAATTTTTGAGTGAATGTGAGGTTTGAGTAAGGAGTTATGAATTATGAGTTTGAGTTATGGGTTTTGAAAAATGAGTTATGAAAACTGAGACAACTCTAAACCAAACGGGCTCTAATTCTCTCACACTTATTATTTCACATCCAATTTTCATGTTTTAAATGTGAACATCACATTTTTGTATTTTAAAATGTGTACATTAGCATAATAATTATGGATATTGTGTAATATGGTGACTGTTAAATGAGTGCATGAAAATATTTGGAGTTTCTTCAAAGATCTATAGACCAGAAGTTATAGAAATTGCATTGCAAACAATAATTCTAGAACCACACCCTTTTGCTCATCCTTTCCTACAACTTTTTTATGTGGTTGATTGGGAGTGGTAGAGAAAAAATAGTAGATCTATGCAAAAGTGACCGACTGTATATCATAGTCTACCACGTAGATAGTTGTCAAAAATGGTTAGTCATCACACGGAACGTGTAGCATACGCAAGAGACTTGGATCCTTTCTCCTCCTATAATTATACATGATTCTCAATGAGACGTCTAATAAAATTTTCTCTTCCTTAAGAGATTTAGGGTTCAGTCCCTGTTTACACTAAAATCCAATTGATGTTTTGGTTTGACGATAGAGAACTATCATTAAAAGTAGATGCCATAGTTTGAAAATATTTATTAAAAAAAAAATGATGGAAACATCATAATTTTGACTATCTTATTCTCTTCTCAATAATTAACCCACCATGCATTGTTTTTTTTTTAGATAGGTAGATAGTCACAAAGAGGGATGGGATTCAAAACCCAAACTTGACCCTCCAATCCTTTTCATTTTAAATTATGGTATTTGGACCCAAACAACACTTGGGTTTAATTACAAGCCCAAGAGAAATGCACTGGGGTGTGGTTGTATATAGCTTTGGGCCAATTATTTCTAGTATCATTTGACCCTTTTGGACCTGAGAAACATCGGGTTCACGCTGCTCATGGTACCCGGGAGTAAGAAGGCTTCTACAAATGATCCTAAGGTAGTGCTTCCTCGGCAAAATGTAGTAGCATCAAGTGTGGAACTTCATTTATGCAATCATTTATCTATTTTATTTTTATTTTTTTTTGTTTCTTATGTTTTTAACAATGAGAAGTTAAGGTGGGTTACAAAGGTTCGATTGAAGTAATCTTAAATGGATAAAGTGATAAAGTTCAAATCATTGATGGATTAAATATAATTTCTCTTTATATTTATATAGCAAAAGGAAATAAAATAAAATAATTAGAATAAAGAGGTTGGCACATTTATGAAACTAAATATATTATATTAGAAAATAAGTAAATAATAATAATAATAATAATAATAATAATAATAATAATAATAATAATAATAATAATAATAATAATAATAATAATACTTTACACTCATAATCGCCCTCATGGGTGCTTCACATGTCTGGTCCAATAATCTATATATATATATATATATATATATAAAACCGAAACCTTTGAAACTCCCACAATTTTCCACGTCAGCATTTAACTTTTTTTATTATATTTTTTTAAATTTGATTTAAAAATAAATCTTATTTTTTCCACCAACCAAATACACGTTAAAACCAAAAACGGAACAAATATCTCTTCTCTTCTCACACACTAACATCTCATTCCCCTAACCTAAACCTCATCCTTTCCTTCCTCCAAAATTAAAACCCAAAACTCATATTCTCCCACCGTCGCTGCTGCCGCCACAAATTACTGCCGCCACAGATTGCCGTCACCACAGATCACCGCCACCACGGAAAGGCAGCCTACTAAATGATGCAAAATTTCACACAACCACCGTCACTCCAATCCTATGCAAATCCTCACACAACCACTATTTCTCTTATTTTTAAATTTGAGAATTAAAAATAAATCTTATTTTTTCCACCAACCAAATACACGTTAAAACCAAAAACGGAACAAATATCTCTTCTCTTCTCACACACAAACATCTCATTCCCCTAAACCTAAACCTCATCCTTTCCTTCCTCCAAAATTAAAACCCAAAACTCATATTTTCCCACCGTCGCCGTTGCCGCCACAGATTGCCGTCGCCACAGATCACCGCCACCACGGAAAGGCAGCCTACTGAATGATGCAAAATTTCACACAACCACCGTCACTCCAATCCTATGCAAATCCTCACACAACCACTGTTTCTCTCCAAGTCTCTCGCAACTTTCAATGTTAGATAAGTAACAATTTGAAGTTAGAGTTCTGAATTTCATCAAAGTAAAGATTCTAATTTGTTTATAAATTGTCTAAGATCAGGGTTTGATATCAACTACGGATTTAAATGATGTTGGCTTCGTTGAACCTAGGGAAACCATATAGAAGATCAAATTCTACACGGGCTTCGTCTCTTGGCATTTTAAAGAATGGTTAGTAATGTTTTTATTTTAATTTTAGGTTTTCCCCCTTACCTATTCTGTTTAGTTGGAGTAAATTTGTAGTTAAAAAAAAAAAAAAAAAACAAAACAAAAGAGAGATTGAGCCTGATGTGATTGCATTTAATGTTGTGGTTAATGGGTTGTGTAAGGTTGGGAAGTTGAATAAGGCTGGGGATGTTATTGAGGACATGAAGACGTGGGGCTTTTCGCCAAATGTAGTTACGTATAATACTCTCATTAATAGGTATTGCAAGAAGGGTAGGGTGGGAAAAATGTGTTGGATATATTTCAGTAATTTACTTTTGTGATAAAGTAAAAGGAACAATACACAGATCTAAGAATAAACATTAGCACAAAAAGATGTGATAGACAAAAACAATAAATAAATATTGAATATATATAAGAAGAAATATGCAAATAATTAAAAACTCATAGACCAAATGCGTGAAGAATGAATGATTCAGATCAAGTCTTGTGTTTGACACAATATCCTTAAAGTAGATTTCGCCCCCCTCACACAATCACTGTGGTGCTTTGAAACTCACGGACGTCTGCCTCCCAGGATAAAATGATATACAGCACAAAAACGAAGCACACAAGGTCGTGCTCTACGAACTACTCAATGTCTCTTTCTCTCTCTTTAACACAAATGAATGTAGAGAATTATTCTCTCTAAGAGTCTCTAAGATAGGTTTTCTCAAAAAGTTAGTTTTCGTGAATAAGGGACTATGAATAAATACACGTTACCGAATAGGTACTCTGTTTCAGTGATAACTGTTGTGCACAGACTAACTGACTCAAAATTAAAATAATAAAATATTATTATTTGGACAAGTAGGCCCAGTCCACATATGCCAAAGGCCCAACCCAATGTCCAACTCATGAGCATATAAACTCATATATTATCTATTTCCTTTCTCATGTGAGACTCAGGATTTTTACCATTTTAAATAACATCTAAGTGAACATAGAAAACATCAATTTCATATTCACTCCATACTATTTTTCCAACAATCCCCCGCATGAATAGAAATTGATAATCACAATGCAAATGATGATGCAGACACAGAGAGAGTAGAAGAAAAGTTACTGTATCGGGAGAAGTAGCTTGTGGCTTTGAACTTTCCTTTGTGAAAGACTATCAGATATACTAGCTAACCAGTGAACATGATGTCTTGAACTGTTCAGTCGTTTATGTATACCAAGACAATAGAATTCACACAGCTCCTTTTCGGACATCTTTCGATTCTTATAGTTGTGTTCATTTCGGCCCTGAACATATCTTGGTAAATTCATGAAAAGCTCTAGAGAGTTTAGCCTTAAAAACTCTCATGGAAGCGGCCCACTTCACACTCATATAGGTAATTCTTATTAAGAGTATCCTGTTATACCCCACTCAGAATTCCAAGATATAAGAATCATTAAAAGCAAAGCTTACTCTGAACATCGCTTACAGGCATCACTATTTCATCATAGGAATGGAAGGGAGATGTAATCTCCATAATGATAAAAACTAGTCTCCACAATTTTGTTGTCCCTTTGAAAACCTAGATCTTGGGATCTCCAGTCAACTAGGTGGGGTTACTGTCATGGAAACTTTAGGTCATAGGCTTTAACCCCATTCCCCTCGATGAGCAATTTTCTTGCTCTCCACTCAAAAATTGATTATGGATCCGTTTTAAAATCTGGAAATACTTCCATTTGAGAGCAACTGCCTCATGGTATTGCCTTTGACAAATATGTCAAGACCCACCATAACTCTATGCCCTACCAATATTTACAAATAGGAGGCACATGTATCCAACAATGCATGTTTATTTAGGTTTAGAAAGACTTCCCAAAAACACATATGCTCTTCACACAAGGTGTTCTCATTAAACTGTCATTACATATCTCATGCGATTGAGACAAGATAAGTCCATCAGATGTACTAGAAAATTTATTTCTAGTATCACATTTACAACACCTACATATTTCGAGTTGAACTTAATAATCAACATCATCTCGGTAGCCTTTATTATTGCTACATACATGAGCATATCTCACAATGACATAACCTCTTGTGATATATTTCACATAACACACTAGTCACATTAAACCTAAACTCATTTGACATCATTTCATTGTCAAATTTATCATATCATTGCATTGAAACTTGCTTCAATCTATACCAAGATTTAACAAGCCTACATACTTTGTTTCCTTGTACAAGAATCATAAACCCCTTTGGTTTATTGTGTATCAAGAAAACTCACATCTTCTTTTTATTTGTAGCTTTCTAAAACGAGTCTTGCATTGTAATAGTCAATAATTCCATCAACTCTCAAACTCTTAGTGACAGATCCACCAATTACTATGCATAGATTTCAAAGATGGATTTATTGCACTATTGACAATCTCTTTTCCAAGAAGGCACTTTAGGGTTTTGCTTCTTTGAAACTTTAAGTTCATCTTCTAATATATAAATTAGAAAGTTTAGACCAAACAACCATGAAGTTTGTCCTTTTACTACGCTTAGGCTCAACCTCTCTTTCATCAACTCTTGATCATGAGAGATACTAAACGTAGACTCAAACTTTCTCTAAGAAAGTTTAACACTTGAAAATATTCTAATTAATTTTCATGCATATAAGAATAATAGATACATAATTAGTAAAGCACTTTGCATTACTGTTATGACCATAACCAATGAAAACATAATCAATGGTTCTTTATCCTTTAGGAATAAGAACCACCACCTTCATCAAACACCCCCACATTTTAAGAATTTATAGAAAGACAATCACTCTTTCCATAATTCACAAGGTGTTTTAGTGGTTTCTATTAAGGCATCTCAATGAACAAATAATTGGTGGAAATTATAGCTTCCCCCCACAAGTTCCATGGTAATCAAGATCTTATTGCATTCATTGAGTTATTTCTCAATTTCATTCTTATAATGAATGAACATCTCTAATGCTTCATCCTTGCTTACTTAATAAGCACTCATAACAGACTCTTGTGCATTCCAAATTTTTGAGAACTCAAGTATGTTTAACTAAGGCATGAAACATATATTTCATCCAAAGAAATATTACAAAGCATATATATGGATTAAATACATTAATATCCAATCAAGTTCATACATGCTAAAATATATATATATATATATATATACATGCATGTTTAGACACGACCATAAAAACTCAAAACAAATTAAAAAGCTATACACAACAATCATGTATTATTTATATGAATACAATAATTGTATCTTAAACTATATAAATAAATAACACCTTTGGCCAAGGGGTGAACTGTATACTCTTAAACTTAGAGTGAAACCCCATAATTATAGCCCCACTAGTGTGCAATTGGTCTCAATCTTGGGCTTATATCCACACATTTGAAATTATTAATAATAGCTCTCATAATGCTATTTTAATTATCAAATAGAGGATCACTTGATGAATTAGTAAAGGCTAACCACAAACTTAAAAATGGCAGCCACACCCAAAATTGAATGCATTTAAATGGATTCAAAAATTTTGCCTCCATCAAAATTTTCAATTTCCTTTATTCATCTAGCCCATACACCAGAGCACGATTTAAGGCTGAGGACATATTACTAGCATTAATGACATGTTAAATTGCCATTTACATCTACCCTTGATATCCAATAAATACCATATGACCATATATATCAATATATGTATTACTCATAGATAGATTACATGCCATGAACTAGTGCTATTACAATCTGCGGAGAAATCAATGGTCAGACGTTTGATACTCCAGCACATAGATTTTTCAGTAGTCTAAAATCATACCTTTATGGTCAATACCCAGTACTGCAATAAAGACTATATATTATAACAGATTTACCATGGCAAAATATATAACAATTGGTCAATGAATAAACGGTAAAGTGAATCACATTCTCTCAGCAAGAAGGTGTTGATATTAAAACACATAACAATAGTCAAACAAACAACACATGCTTTTCATTAAGCCAAAGATATTGTTAGGTTCTAAAGATTAGGAACTAATGTATTTAGAACTTCAATTTGTATGTTGGCAAACCATGATCAAAACAATGTTTAGTCGTGTGTTAGACTTGCTCAAAGTATGGGTCTTATTGTAAAGTTGGAATCGAGTTTTTATGCAGAAGTACTGTTCACTTTCTGTATGACTCGATCGATCGAAAATTAGACTCGATCGATCGAAAATCGTGCAGAACGTTTTTCTGCAGAAAATTCCAACTCAGCCCAAGCCCGTTTTAATGTATAGGGTTTTATGTTTTGCCCTAAGTATATAAGGGAAAACCCTAGCCACGTTTTTAGTGTTCTGTTTTGCTGTGTTTGTGAATCTCTTTGTGAGATCTAGAGGTGTTTACCTTCACATACACTTAGGGTTTACAAACTTGAGATTTATGTCAAGAGTTGTGTAGATCGTTACAGTTGCAGAATCAAGAGAACACAAAGATATACAAGCAGGTGCGCTTGTGGATTTGTTGAAGAATTCCGGAAAGAAGAAGTCCGTGGATCTCGGAGCTATCATGGGGTCATGGTAGTAAGTTTCCTACACTCGGGTAGCAATAAGATGTTAGTGGTCTAAGTCTATTGTGTAAACTTCAATTCTTTCATAGTGGATTCAGTTTACCTTGAGGATAGCTAGGTCAAATCCTCCCCAGGTTTTTACCGGTGTGGTTTCCTGGGTCATCAGATCTTTGTGTTGTTTATTTTCCGCTGCTTTGTTATTTTTGCTTAATTGTGTTAACCTAGTTTTAATTAAATTACCTAAGTTAATAACTTGGCTAATTCTCTAGGTTAATCTGTTGGGTTTAAGGGGTCTAAACGAACTGACAAGTGGTATCAGAGCGGGTAGCTTTTTTGTTTGATCCTTTGATCTTTGAGCTGATCCTTGACCCCTGTTGTCATGGAACACGGACACTCTCTTGTTGTTCCACCTCACTTTGATGGAAACAACTATGCATATTGGAAAGTAAGGATGAAAGCCTTCCTGAAATCCATAGATGAGAGAGTTTGGAATTCCGTTGAATACGGATGGGAGAAGCCCACTACTCCTGTGAGTGAGTGGCAAACTTCTCAAAAGGAGGCAGCCGCTTTTAATAGCAAAGCCATGAATGCTATTTTTAATGCTGTTTCCATGGAGGAATTTAAGAGAATCTCTAATGTTGAGGTTGCTCATACTGCTTGGAAAATCCTCCAGACTGTGCATGAAGGCACGAAGGCAGTTAAAATTAATAAGTTGCAGCAATTAACTTCTAGATTTGAAAGCATAAGAATGAATGATGATGAATCGTTTGATGAATTCTATGCTAAATTGAATGATATTGTTAATTCTGCTTATAATTTGGGTGAAATCTATGATCAACCTAAAATTGTTAGGAAGATTCTTAGATCTTTGACTGAAGATTTTAGACCCAAAGTGACTGCCATCACTGAGAGTAAGGATGTGGACTCCATCCCTGTGGATGAGCTTGTAGGATCTCTTCAGTCCTATGAGTTAGACCTCCCCAAGACTAACAAATCCAAATCAATGGCTCTTAAGTCTGTTGATGATGTTGATGATGGTGGATTTGATGATGATCTCTCTGCTACAGAGATTGCCTATCTTGCCAAGAACTTTAGAAACTTTCTGAGAAATAGTAACAGAAGGGCAAGAGGCAAGAACACTGTTGAACCTAAAAATTTTAGGAAGAATGAACCCACTAAGGTTAATAACTTTGAGAAACCTAAGGAGAAAGTAGGTCAATCTTCTAATAATTCTTTGGGACAACAATGTTATGGTTGTCAAGGGTATGGTCATTTAAAGTCTGAATGTCCTACTTATTTGAGGTCTAAGGGTAAGGCTATGGCTGTAACCCTTAGTGATGACGAAGTTTCCGACAATGAATCCGCCAGTGATGAGGATGGAAACTTCATTGCTTTCACTGCTACCACTGTAGTCAATGAAAGTATATCTGTTGAAGAGAACCCTTCTGATGGGGAACTCTCTGAGGATGCAGATTTACAGGAAGCCTACAATAAACTTTGCAAAGTTGCTGCAAAGGATGCCATGAATGTTGAGTTAGGCTTGAAGAAAATTGCATCTCTTGAACTTGAAAAGAAAAATTTACTTGTTAAATTGTTTGATGCAAATGAGCTTTTGAATAATGTGAAAACTGAGAACATGCTCTTACTTGATAAAGTCAAATGTTTGGAACTTGATTTATCTGTTACTAAAGAACAAACTAATAGGTCTGCAAGCTCCAAACTTGATCACATGTTGAGTATTCAAAAGTCTCCTTCTGATAAAACTGGTTTAGGTTATGAGGAAAGTATTTCTGTGCTTAAACCTTCTTCCACTAAATTTGTTCCTTCTTCTGAACCTCCTAAGAATGAGATTGTTAAACCCTCGGTGAGTGAACCTGTCAAACCTGTTAATGTTCCTCCACCTAGAAAGATTAGGGTTGATCTTCATGCTTCTCATTCTAGAGCGTCTACTTCTACTAAGGGCAAATTGCATGATAAGCCTGCATGGGTTTGTCATTTTTGTGGAAAACCTGGACACATACGTCCAAATTGTTTTAAGTTGCAAGCTGCGAAGCGAGCAAATAAAACTAAAGTACCTGTGCCTCAAGCACATGATCCTATGGTACTTATTGGTGAATTGGTAAAGGCGTTAAACCTTTATTCCAATCCTGGAGTTGCTCAGAATTCTGATGTGAATCATAACTCCAATGCAAGAGTTGCATCTAAGAAGTCTTGGATGCAAAAGGCTCAATCTAATTGAGTCTGTCTGACATGGTCCTTGTGCTTCATTGCTCAATCTTTTGTGACCTTTGTTTCTAGGATTTGCACTGCATTACATTCATGCATTTCATTCTAGGATGTTTGTTTCTTTGTTTAATAAAAAAAAAAATTTTTTTTTGCAAATTGTGTTTTGCTATTTTTCCTTGAATTTGTAGACAAGGTTGGTCAATCAAAATTACATATCGTAAGTATGTACCTTGTTTAGCTTTGATGCACTTATTTTTATTGCACTTTACTAGCTAAAGTCTTGTTGTGCATGTTGTGTGGGAAGATGCTATATTTGTTGATCACATGATCTTGATCTTGAAATCTTATGTCTTTGATTGTTGGACTTGAACTTTTTGAGAAAGGCATAAATAACCATCTCACCACTGTTTATTAGCCAATCATGAACACCTTAGTGCATATCATAAGATTTTGTGCTCGAGAAAGTGTAGCACATGCACAAAAAGAACATAAGGTGTAGCCTCTCATTAAAATTGGTGTGTACATTATTGGACTATAATAATCTCACAAATTCTAAATAAAATTGGTGTGTACATTATCCCGGTTTTTTTTGTTTCTAATCAATAAATTTGAATAATGAGGCAAATCAAGAAACTTACATGATTGCAAGCTCTTATTCTAGGAGATGTGGGAGTTATAGGATGTAACTCTTTAAGGGATAGTCTCTTTCAAATTCATGTGATGGATTTTGTAGAAATTGTGATTGATCTCTATGTGTATATCACCTCACATGTTTCTCAAGCTTTTGCTAGTTGCACACACTACACAAGCTATTCTTTGCTAGAATTGTGTACATGATATTGTGTGTGTTTTTTGGCCTGACCAACCAAGTTTGAGAATTTTGGGAATTTGATGCAAAACATGTTTGCTTGTTTGTTGTTTGTTTTTGGGTATATTGAGAGAAAAGTATGCTTTGGAAAATCTGGAATGAATACATGTGTTTTTGGAAAACATCTCATCTCATACTCATGCATTTGATTTTTCAAATCTGTTGCTTTGAGGAGTTTTTGGTCTAAAACGTTTGGTTTTTCAAAAATATGTTTTTTCCAGAATTTCGATCGATCGAAACTGACTTTCGACCGATCGAAAATGTTTTAAAACGTTCAGAAAATTCTCTGGTTGAATCGATCGATCCAAGCTGTTTTTGGATCAATCGAATAAGTTTTCGACCGATCGAATGTAATATTCGATCGATCGAAAATCGAGCCGGCTATTTTTAAAAGGGAGTTTCTCAAGTGACTTTTCACTATTCAAAAACTTTTTCAAACTTTTTCTCCCTACCAACCGGTCAAGGCTTGCTTCTTGGAGATTTTGTCGTTTTCTTCCAAACTTTTTGCCAAATCTCTCTCTCCCAAGTGTGGTAAGTCCTTTATACCCTTTCCTTTGCATTTATTTTCAAATTTCATGCATTATTTTCATGCATATTTTGGTATTTTCGGCATTTAGGAATTTTCTATTTTTGGGGTTGTTTTTGAATGATTCTTTCTCAAAATCTTTATGGGTTTTTGTGGGGACACCTTGTCTAAACACATCATGTGGTTTAATTGGATTATTTTGGTGGTTTGAAGGAAATTTGAAATTCTAGGGCTTGAATTTGAGCAAATTTGGGGTTTTGTTCAATTGGATTGAAATTAATGAAATTGGCTTGTTGGATTGATTAATTTGATCATTATATTGAGTTAATTGAATATTGTGCTGATCAATTTATCAATTTGTTGTGTTTTGAAAAATTAGGTTTTTCAAATTGGGTATTTTTGATAAATATTGCTTGCTCAAGCCAATTTTATTAATTTGGATCACTTTTGCACATGTCATTGCATTAGTACATGCATCATGTTATGTTCATGCTCATGCATCATATAGAATTTTTATATTCTATTTTTTTTTTTTTTTTTGCTGTGCTAACTTGCAGTCTGCCCTTGGTATTGTTTTTGCTCTTTTCTTTCTGTCTCTGTCTTTTCCTTAGCATTATGCCTAGGAAAACTAGAGCCCATAGGACTTCTGATCCTTCTCCTTCTTTTGACACTGAGAGGTTCACTAGTGAGTCAAACCAAGTCACTTATGAGACTTTGAACCTTAGGCGTCAGATTTGGGCTGAGCGTAGGGTTATCTTAGATGAGCTGGATCCTGAGGTGCGACGTAACTTTGAGCGTCGGGGTTGGTTACCTTTGCTCGAGTATGAGCATTCTCCTCCTCCTGCCACCTTGATTAGAAAATTCTATTCGAATCTCTCTATTCATGTCTATGATAACGACACCTTGGTTAAGGTGTGGTTACGTGGTGTGGAGTATCGCATTACCCCTTCGGTAGTGTCTGATGCTCTTGGGGTGCCCATTGTGGATCATCCCGTTTTTCCTTACGAGGAGTCTCCTCCCCTTGATGATGTTTTGTCCTACATCACTGGGTCTTCTATCCAGTGGGGTTCTGATCCTCGGATCACTTCTGCTGAGCTGTCTGAGCTGCACTATCTTTTCTTTAGGATAGCGTGTCATTCATTGTGGCCTATTTCGCATGTCCACACCATTCCTCTTGAGAGGTGTGTCTTTTTGTATGCTTTGGTCACTGATGCTCCTATCAGTTTTCCGCATCTGTTCCTTCGTTCTTTGAACGAGGTTCATCGATCTAGTTCTACGGCTCATGCTTTGTTTTTTCCTGTTTTTATTCATCGGATTCTCCTTTTTCTTGGTTTTGGTGAGTATCCTGCTTCTGAGCCTGTACATGTTGTTGCTCCTATTGGTGCTACCTTTTTGAGGCAAAGGGCTGCTCAACTTTGAGCTAGCTCTAAGCGTTCTAGGGTAGAGCCTTCCGATGTCACTCCACCCCCTTCTTCTTCTACAGATACTCATGCAGCTGGGACTTCTTCTGATCCTGCTGTTGCTGCTGCTGCTGCTGATGTTCCTCCACCGTTTGATGAGGTTTCTGACCTTCGTCGGACTCTTGATACTGTCGTGACCGTTCTGGCGGCTCATGGTCAGCTTTTGGTGGACATCCTTGATGAGCTACGTGCGTTGCGAGTGGATTTGGCGAGCTCTCGTCGATCTCCTCCTCCACCTTTTGATGATGAGTGAGTGCCCTTTGGCAATTCGTCACAAAAAGGGGGAGTACATAGTTCATTGTATCTAGGAGATTTTTTTGTGGAGATTTACATTTTAGGGGGAGTTTTTTTTTTTTTTTTGTTTACTTGGTAGTGATACTGCAGAGCTTGTGGAGTTATTAGATTGTATCTAGATGCTTCACTGTGTATTCTCATTTTTAGCTCTTATTTAGGAGATTTATTTTGTTGAGATACATTTGCTGTATTTGTTTCTTATTTCACTGTGCTACTACTCTGCTTATTGATTTATATTGATGATGTTATTCATGATATATGTCTTTATTTTGTGTCATGTGAAATTAAGAAATTTTTATTTATGTATTTCCTGTTTTTCTTCCACACATGCGTTTATGTGTTTGTTAAGTGTTACAGGAATATACAGGTTGCTTTCAGTCGAGCTGCTGTCTACCTTGCAACTGTTAGATAGTAGTTTAGGTTGAATTGTTAAGTGGCTATTTTTATTGTAATGGGCTATTTCAATTTGTAACTTTGAGCTTTTTGATTAAGCCTGTGTTTTGTCACGGATTGCCAAAGGGGGAGTTTGTTAGGTTCTAAAGATTAGGAACTAATGTATTTAGAACTTCAATTTGTATGTTGGCAAACCATGATCAAAACAATGTTTAGTCGTGTGTTAGACTTGCTCAAAGTATGGGTCTTATTGTAAAGTTGGAATCGAGTTTTTATGCAGAAGTACTGTTCACTTTCTGTATGACTCGATCGATCGAAAATTAGACTCGATCGATCGAAAATCGTGCAGAACGTTTTTCTGCAGAAAATTCCAACTCAGCCCAAGCCCGTTTTAATGTATAGGGTTTTATGTTTTGCCCTAAGTATATAAGGGAAAACCCTAGCCACGTTTTTAGTTTTCTGTTTTGCTGTGTTTGTGAATCTCTTTGTGAGATCTAGAGGTGTTTACCTTCACATACACTTAGGGTTTACAAACTTGAGATTTATGTCAAGAGTTGTGTAGATCGTTACAGTTGCAGAATCAAGAGAACACAAAGATATACAAGCAGGTGCGCTTGTGGATTTGTTGAAGAATTCCGGAAAGAAGGAGTCCGTGGATCTCGGAGCTATCATGGGGTCATGGTAGTAAGTTTCCTACACTCGGGTAGCAATAAGATGTTAGTGGTCTAAGTCTATTGTGTAAACTTCAATTCTTTCATAGTGGATTCAGTTTACCTTGAGGATAGCTAGGTCAAATCCTCCCCAGGTTTTTACCGGTGTGGTTTCCTGGGTCATCAGATCTTTGTGTTGTTTATTTTCCGCTGCTTTGTTATTTTTGCTTAATTGTGTTAACCTAGTTTTAATTAAATTACCTAAGTTAATAACTTGGCTAATTCTCTAGGTTAATCTGTTGGGTTTAAGGGGTCTAAACGAACTGACAGATATGTTAGTAAGATACAGACTTTCAGCAAAAGTCTCATCTTTAAAAGGGTATATTCCCTCTTGACCAGCAAATGATCCTCTGAAAAGAAAAAATTGCAATGACAACAAGAATCTCAAAATTCGAAGCATGTATATGCAGTCCGTATCACAAATATCAAACCGTCAATATGAACTAGCCTCTCCAACCGTGCAAATCATCATTGCACTATTTTGTTTTGCTTAATTAAACAAAAATAAATTATAACAAACCATTTCGGGAATTACGATGTTACCATATTGAAAATCTACCCAGATTTAAGGGTGAAGCCAACAGAAGAACGACCATCGAAACCAAATCAGTCAAACAGTTATTCTATAACAATCTCCAGGATTCAAGATTATTCACGGTGAACAAGCATTTATCAAAACAAACAAATTCCAATGATCAAATGTCAAAACGAAACCAACGAAAACCGAAATCCCAAACTGATAAACACGATTTTCATCTTTAACCCAGAGAAGAAAATTCACCGATTTATGTAGGCACACACAATTACAAATCCTTTCACAGTAATCACAAAAATAAATTAAGAAACCCGAAATTCTGCTTTAAGACTGTTGGATATATTTCAATAATTTACTTTTGGAATAAAGTAAAAGAAACAATACACAGATCTAAGAATAAACATTAACACAAATAGATATGATAGACAAAAACAATAAATAAATATTGAATATATATAAGAAGAAATATGCAAATAATTAAAAACTCACAGACCAAATGCGTGAAGAATGAATGATTCAGGTCAAGTCTTATGTTTGACACAATCTCCTTAAAGCAGATTTCGCCCCTCACACAATCACTGTGGTGCTTTGAGACTCACGGACATCTGCCTCCCAGGATAAAATGATCTACAACACGAAAACGAAGCACACAAGGTCATGCTCTACAAACTACTCAATGTCTCTTTCCCTCTCTTTGAAACAAATGAATGCAGAAAATTATTCTCTCTAAGAGTCTCTAAGAGAGGTTTTCTCAAAAAGTTAGTTTTCGTGAATGAGGGACTATGAATAAATACACGTTACTAAACAGGTACTCTGTTTCAGTGATAACTGTTGTGCACAGAATAACTGACTCAAAATTAAAATAATAAAATATTATTATTTGGACAAGTAGGCCCAATCCACATATGCCAAAGGCCCAACCCAATGTCCAACTCATGAGCATATAAACTCATATATTATCTATTTCCTTTCCTATGTGGGACTCAGGATTTTTACCATTCTAAATAACATCTAAGTGAACATAGAAAACACCAATTTCATATTCACTCCATGCTATTTTTCCAACAAAATGTATAAGGCTGAATCCATTTTGAAGGACATGGTGGCGAATCAAGTTTGCCTAAATGAGGTGACTTATAATATTTTGATTGACGGGTTTTGTAAGGATGAGAATGTGTCAGCTGCAAAAAAAGGTGTTTGAGGAAATGCAAAGGCAGGGTTTAAGAGCCAATATATATGATCACGTACAACTCATTGATTAATGGCCTGTGTTGGGATGGGAAGCTTGATAATGGCCTGTGTTGGGATGGGAAGCTTGATGAGGCTATTAGTTTGTGGAATGAAATGTTGGGCTTGGATGTGAAGCCAAATGTTGTTACTTTTAACATGCTTATAAATGGGTTTTGTAAGAAGAAAATGATTAAGGAAGCTACAGAGTTGTTTGATGATATAAGGAAACAAGGGTTGGCTCCTAATGCTAAGAGACTGGCTTGCCGGTGGGTGGTAGTCTCTCTTTGTCTGTCTCTTTACAGTTACTATGCTCTGTGTGTGTCTATTTTTATGACTAATGATTCATTTGCTTTCTATTCATATAAAAGATGTTTATTTTTATATAGACGGTGAACCCGTGTCTTTCATTGAGTCATAAAGTTTAGTGTTTGTCTTATAAACTTGGCACAATTCTGGCTGTCAGTGGCAGTTAATTATTGCCCTCTTATGGGTTAGATTTGGTTTTAATTAAGGTTTTGATTTATAATTAGTTTCTAGAAAGCTTTTCTGTTACTTCTTCTTTGTTTACTACATTTCCAAAGGGGCTGTTTATTCAGTTTGAAAGAAATTGTTTTCTCTTTTGGTTGTTTAATTGTTTTGATAATTATTGATTTTTTTTTTTTTTTTTTGGGTGTTCTTAGGTACCCAAAACAATTTGATTAGACTATTATTGGGTTAGCCTCGAAATCAAACTCATGATTTGAGCTTTTCACAAAGATAGTGCTTAGTAATGGTGGTACACACTGAGCTGAAACGTAACAAATTCGATTGTGCCTCTTATTGCAACTATCGTTGCCCCTGGTGAGTGAGAGTCTGAGTCTAAATTTCCAAATGTTTGATTTTTTTTTTTCACAAAGTAATGATATTTTTAATCTTTTTTATTATGTCAATTATTTAATTTAAAAGAGATAGCATTAAATGACATCATTGGGTTATTTTATTTTTTTAAAAAGGTACGGTAAGAGGTGGAGATGAAAGAGTATGAGTATGAGCAATTATTTAAAACCCTTGAAATGTTTGGAAACAACATTGCATTTGCCTACAAGCATTATATATTTCTTTTCTTTTTGTTTTTTTATTTGCTTTTTAAATATTAACATAAATTTTTTGATGTTGGGACTAACGGATATTAGAGTCAGAACAATAAGACTCCAAGCTATAAGCCTATAACTACCCTAAAGTGCTTACAGTCCATTGTAGTCGCAGGCCTGCGCAAGAAGATTTGGAATGGTGGAAGGCACTTGGAATTAATCATTCATATTCCAGATCCCATAAAGTTTCCTATCATGGGCTAACCACAATTCAAAGAACACCAACTAAGAAGCCCTGCAACCATAAATTCATTAACGCAACTTTGATAAGTATAGTTTACAGCTTTTGTCATGTTAGGTTTGTGGTTTAGTTGTTGCTTTAGTGATTCTAGGCGTATACAACCTACACAAAAGATCAACCTCAAGCAGCCTGTTGAGGTAAAAACAAAAATCTATGTTGTTGGGGGCATAACCACATAAATAAATTGCTGTATTTGTTATGTTTTTTTTTATATATTTAGTGTCATAATTCTGTTTTTCTTTTTCTTTTTCTTTTTTCTTTTTTTGAGAAAGAAGCTGAATAATATTATTAAAAAAGATCAACTAGATCAACCTGAAATACAGAAAAAAGTTGTGGTGGAAAGTCCTCCATCCACACTAAAAGTTTCGAATATTAATAGCGTGTTAGCCAAACTATGAGCAACAGAGTTATGTTTTGCTATATTGGTAGTTCTATCAATAATAAGTTGTGCAATGTGATATTGGCATCACTATTTTTTACTTTTTTTGGTACCCTTGCAACTTCTTGAAACACACAAATATATATATATATATATATATATATATATATATATATATGCATTAGTTAATCACACATCCCTACATTGTGCAATGCTTTAATGAATTTTTTAGAAGTTTTCTACTTTTATTTGTTATTGGCCAGAATTTGTGACTTTTTAAAAATAGATGGCAAATATAGTAGGCACCCCAAGGGTTTTTTTCTCTTTTAACTCACTCTTTTAATTTTCATTATTAAATACCCATCTTTTCACATATTATCTACATCCTTATTTATTTATTTAGGGTTGTTTTTCAGTTTGGAAGACCACATAGATTTTGACTTTTTTCTTCTTCTTCTACTTTTTTTTTTTTTTTTTTTTTTTTTTTTTTGGGAAGGCTGCACAAATTTTGACAACACTACCAAGCCACAAAGCCTTTGTGAACTACACTCAAGTATGCCTTTAGTTTTGGTTTGGCATGAACTTGAAACAAATGCCACATATATCTAGATTTGTGGCTTTTGTATTCTTAATGTTTGAATAAAACTATATAGTACAATTTAAACATGTTTCACATAAACTTTTGAGGTCTCAGGTCATGTTGTATCTATATATGGCAAAAGATAATACCATTTTCCACCTTAGCACAATCCGTACTGGTATTTTATTTATAACTTGGATATATTGAAGTTTTTTTGTGTGTGAATAATCTATTTTGCTATTTATTTCTGAATTTCATGATGACAACCAATGGAATACTTATTTTCATGAAGATTATAAACATATTGAACTTTTTTAATAATTCAATAGTTGGGGTGGGGTTATTATGAAATTTATTGACATTAAGAGTTTTTGGTTTTACATTGTAAATCTTTGATGAATTGGTATAATTTGGTGTTATACTCGATACTAATTTGGCGAAAAATTAAGTGGCTTGAAGAAGTTGAGAAAAGAGAAGAGCCTAAGAAAGGGAGGAAATAGATTCTTGAAAAGCATTGGATAAAGCTTGAAGATGTAAGCACAATTGTATATTTTTTCTACTTACTGGTCCTTTTGTAATACTTATTAAACCAAATGTAATATTATTGTAATATATTACTTCATAATATTTGTATTTATCTCATTTTTAATGATTTTATGTGTAATATTTTGATAGTTTCATAATAATTACATGTTTCATTTTATATTAGAGCCAATTTAGCTTTCAATAATTGAAATTAGATAAATGTTTAAATCTGAACATATTAACATTTGATTTAAAGCAATCTCGTACATCGCATGGGTTAGCGACTAGTTATATAGGAAAATATACCTATATAACGAAAGTGTATTGTTTATCCACTTTGGCAGTGAATAAAGAATCAAATCCCCAAAGAATAATGCAAAAGGGTCCATTTGACCAAAATATTTTCAAGGAAATCTAATACCAAACTACCAAGAAAGAATATGAGATAAACAAAAATATATTGTTGATGATCAATACTGCTCCCCCATTACCCCCCAGCTGTGAGTCTGACTTATTGGACTTCCACCCCTTCACCAATAATCTTTTTCTTTTTCTTTTTTTCCTTTTCTTTTTCAAACATTCAACCCCTCCTGTATTTTTCAACCTAATAAGAAACATAAACAAATAAAGCCCTCCTTTATTAAACAACAAGAGGATATTATCATATTAATACATTTAATATGTGACACCAAGCCAACATTTAGGGGAGGGGCGGGGGGGACACAAACAAAAAATATAGTAGATCAACTGTTTGTGAGATTGAAAATACTTTTCTAACAGTCTATTCCTGTTCATGTAAATCTTTGTACATAAATAAATAGTTGGAATTGCTTCTGTACATTTAAAAAAAAAAAAAATTGAATACCGAATCCGGAAGACTCCTCACCTTATAGGAAAATTTGGATACAAAAAGAATTGATTCCAATATAGATTTCACCCTTTTGTTAATTCATTTACAATTGGAAGAGGCTAAAAAGCTCTGGTTAAAACTTTAATCTATACCTTGAACATATCATACTTTCGTAACTATAATTTGAAAAGATGATGAGGGGAAAATTGCAATGCAGAATGTTACAAAGCATGTATCTCTTGCAACCACAAAACACCCTCCAATCCAATGAGCATGTCAATGGCGAAAATATAGCAACCTCTTTCTGTTAAGGAATGTCATTTCCTTCAAAAACCAACTGTACACGGATGGCCACGAGCTGAAAATTGAAAAATATGGGTCAACCTCTATAGCTTCAAGTGTCTTCTAGAAAAACTCTGAAGATGAAATCACGAAAGCGTCTTGAGTATTGCTTAGGATCAACAGCAGAGATTGAAGTTGGGTCGTATTGGAATGATTTGTATGCATGCTCAAGCTTTTTGCTAATATCATAGTCTTGTAGTATGTCAATTATACCAAAGAAAAGGATAACATCATATAATTGTCCTGTTGATTCTCCAACCAGCTGAGTATCATAGTCACTTCTTCTGACTGTCTGCTCAACCCGTGCTGGCATGTTTATACCTAATTTAATGGATGCCCACCTGCAGCATGCAATCAGATAAAAATGAGAAATGCAAAATTGAGATATGGATCTTGAGCATGGTAATAGAGTATCAAGAATCAACCAAAATACAGTGTGAGGAATCAATAAAGAAACACAGTATGAGGAATCAATAAAGGAACTATTTGTGATCAAGATGTCCACCGATCAGCCTTTAAGATTTATGTTAAAAAATATTCCCAATAAGAGGGGATAAAGTCAACGATAAATGTTGAGTTGGGAAGAACAAATGTGTATTCTGTTGGGAAAAAAATTGATAGATGTTAGTCTAGAATATTTTGGGAAACTCAGAAAACTATTTGTGAACAAAATATGACCTTAAATTAGTGAGTAAGATGGAGTTGAATAGTCATGGATCTCTAATGGACAATTCATGTGTGAGTTGGGAGTTAAGGACTTTTTCAAAAAGATTAAAAACATAATGTTTATGAACATGATGTACCGGGTAGGATCCAAAAGAAGCTGATCCATATCTATTCTAGAAAGTTGAGGCGTTCCTTCATTGTCAAAGTCTCCATTTCCTGAAAGATAAGTTCATCCATTCTGTAAGAATTCATGTTGAATTGATGAAGCCAGAGAGAAATTCCAAATGGTAAATAACCAATAAGAGAGTGAGTACCAGAGGTACGGCTTCTAGGTGTGAGGCACTCCCTAGATGAAGTTTCTCGGAAGTGAAGACCAACCAATAGACTGTAGTCCATAATCCTCTCCTGTTCAAGAAAGTCGCAATCCCTGTCCACTTGCCTGCGTGAAGGTACATATCAGCTTACAAGAGAAACAGAAGTTAGAACATAAGAATGGGAGATCGGAGCAAAAATTAACCTGCAGAACTCTTGAAACCAAACTTTCTGCAACCTGAATATATAATTGAGATCAAGGTCCTTAAGGGTGGTTGTTGGATCAATCTCTGCATCAGGTTTATCAGTTGTACGACCATGGGAAGAACCTTTCAAATCAAACCGCCTGTGAATTGCATACTCAGAGCAGAACAGGTTTCCCATTATGACAAATCGAACCTGAATTGCAAGTAAGTCAGTGCATCAGTATTTTCTTTTTTTGATTGCTAATGAGAGATTCTATACGTCTTGACATTACCTTCTTCTGGGCAGCTCCTGTCAGTTTGACACAATGAAGACCATAAAACTTTGTGACTAGAGTATTCTCAAAGGCCCGGAAATGATTGTAGTAAGCTGGGAGCATCCGTAAGAGCACCTGTAACCATGTTGGCAAGTTATAATTGCATACAATTCCAGACATAATTGGAAAAAATGTCATGTAAAAGTGGCTAGCGTTTAGCTTAAGTTAGCAATAATTTGTAGAAGTCTCAAATATAAGTGATATCAAGTAACGCATGGTCAAAAGAACAAGAAGCTTATGTGATCGTTGGTGTAATTACCCAGAAGCTGTAAATGATTTTTCAATAAATAGCACAACTTGATAATTTGAGAATTATTCAACCGGAAGGACCAAATTCTAAAAATGTAATCAAAAGTTCAGACATAGTTTGAGAAGTTTTTAGAGTTAAGAGTTGTTGCAGGGAAACTAGAATGGAAGCAGATTGTGAAGTTCAGTGTTTGTCTCAAATTAGGCGAGGGCAGCAGAAAAAATAACTTACTTTTACTTCCGCTTTCTTCACGGTTTTTATCATGTACCGGTCATCATTGGTCAAGTAGAAAAAGCTTCCACTTTTTCCAGGGGATGAGAGCTCCCGTAGGGCATCATTCCCACATAGTGATATCATGTAATCTGCTGGATCTACCTTGAACAACTTCCTAAGAGTCCTGAAAATTAGAATACGATGGACCATCAGGCCCTGTATGTTTCAAATCAACATTACAACAGGTTTGCTGAAAGTAAAATATTATCATAAGTCTGATGTTATTACTGAGCATTTCATTGTAAGAGATGAACGAGTCATGTTAACTTAAGACTGCTTTTAAAAAATCACTTAAAGACAACGATTTCAAGCCATTAGAGTTATCTGGGAGACTAAAGATATGTATGAATAAAATATCGGCATATTTGAGTCCCATACATGATAATTGTAGAAATCATGTGAATACATATCTGAGAATCCACTATCTTATAGCACCAGACACACCCTTTCTGAAGTTCACAATAAAATCTAAAATGCAAAGCCAAAAGAAGACTAGCAATGTAGAAGTTAATCTTTCAAGGGCTGACCTGAAAACAACTGGGCAGTAGTCCTTCCATTTGAAGTCACACGACTGATGAGGGGGAGTGTGCTTGGATCCTTCTGGTGGAAATTTTGTCCATACTTTTTCCTTGGGATCAAAGGCTGAAGCCCTCAAATCAAGGGTTGTCTTTGGAGCAGGCCTTCCAACAGAATGTCTGTGCTATGGCACAAAAAGTCAGTTATAGACATTGAAGATTAAAAATTATTGATAGATATTTCAGAACAGCAGAGATTCATAAAAGAAAGTTTCACCACATCCTTAGTCCTGGTCTGAATCAATTTAGTTCGGAGACAAAGTTGTAAATACTGTCAATTTGTTATACAAGAAACGTTAGAGAAGATTTAATATAAGGTTCAGGATAGAAACAATTTTTCAAAATTATTGTCTTCCAAGTTTCCTATGTATACCTAAGAGTTCAGAGAATTTCTTACAAAACTGGTGAGTAGCACAACATACTGTGAAACCTTTGCTACAAACTAAAGTGGATGATCATTATAACTTGTAAGCTAAAACCCGAGGATACTAAAGACATGAATAAACATTATACATCAGTGGAATGGTTCAAGAGACTGAAATGCATATCATAAAACCTTTGCAACTGAATATGATTGGTGTGAAGCATCCAAAGATTTAAAAAATAACCCATTTCATGTATTCAGCTTTGAACCAGATAAAGAAATTGAACCTCTGAATATACAGCAGAAAATGCATGATGTTTCATAGGAATATAACAGTGGGAAAACCCGACTCCATTTCCTTAAACCATTATATTTGAATGAAACATAATTAGTGTTAAAAACATGGGAAGAAAGCAAAATCTATATCAAGCCTAATATAACCCGAACAAAACAAAACATTGTGTGAAAAAAGACTAGGAAACAACCAACGAATAATCAATACCTGATTCCTAACTGCAAATTGAGCATGAGCTCATAGTTCTTATGCCCTTTAGATATTGTCACCCCCGGTCTTTTCACCGGCTTTAGTCTTAACTGTTGTGATACATTCCCCTTCTTAACAGACTCCTCATGCTGAAGATTTCCCAATCCCTCAACTCCATTGACACTACCAGCCTCACCATTCCCCCAAAAATAATCATTTAACATTCCATCCATGGACTCCCTCCTAGGCCTGAAACTCCCATCATAACCTTTCCTCTTCTGGAAGAGCTCCCCTTCAAGACCAGGCCAATTCACCATCTTCTGAGAAGGAAAAATGGACACTTTCTCCCCAGGACTAATCTGGCAATCATTCAAATCCACTGCAAAAACCTCCTGGGGGTCCCAATCCAAATTCCCATTAGAATTAATTGATGGATAATAACTACCATTTTGGTCAGTAGTATCCTTACTCCAAACCCCCACATAAAAACTCCCATCTGGCCACCTAAAAGTCCCGTTCCCTTTAGGCCAACCATCTTCCCAACACCCATCATACCTGTTCCCATTGTTCCAAATCATTGTACCATTCCCATTCATAACCCCATTTCTCCACTGCCCAATATAATGTTTCCCATTCTTCCATTGGTACCTCCCTTGTCCATCTTGCAATCCACGCCTCCATTCACCCTCATAGTAATCTCCATTGGAAAAGCTTTTAGTCCCATGTCCATGCTTCAAGTTCATCACCCAATAACCTCTATATGTGTCCCCAGATGAACCAGTATAAGTCCCTCTACCATCCATATAACCAGTCTTGAACTCACCCTCATAGGTGGCACCAGAAGGCCAACTAAACTTACCTTTCCCCATGGTCTTGCCTCTGTACCATTCACCAACATACATGCACCCATCTGGCCAGAGGTACTTACCATGTCCATGTGGGAAATTGTCAATCCATTGGCCTGTATAGAAGTCCCCATTGGAGAGTACCCTCTCAGCATGGTAAGCATGGCATGGACCTGCTGCATCAGGCTCATCATCATCATCATCAGCATGTGCTACAGACATGGGTGTTCTTTTCTTTGCAATAGCTTGTGATTTCCGCACTGTTGCTTCCCAGGCCTTCACAATGCCATTGTTTTCTTTGCTCATCCTAAGAACTGTCTCTCTCTCTCTCTCTCTCTCTCTCTCTCTCTCTCTCTCACATTGTTTTTGTTTCCTCAGGTTCATACATAAGTCAATCTCTCTCTCTCTCTCTCTCTCTCTCTCTCTCTCTCTCTCAAAATTTGATCTTTAGGAGAAGAAGGACTATTCCTTGACAGAAACTGTAGGTGGTGGAGAATGGAGGGAACTGAGAAAATGACACAAACAAAAACAAAAAACACAAAAAGATTATGTTTTTGTTTTATGTGAGTTTACTGTTGTTTTATGTGTTTCTCTGACTTTCTGGGTTCGTTTAGGTAAGTGGGTATTTCAGATTTCACTTTTCAGACAAACCATAATTTGGATGTGTGTTTAGATTGATGGGGAAAGCAAAAACGGGGTAGGTTGGTACCAATGACTTGCTTTTTGTTTCTTTGTTTCTGGGTGTATTTTCTTTGTTTTTGTTTTTTATTTTTTGTTCTTTTTTTTTTTCCCCCTTTTTCCCCTTTTTTTATTTTTTATTTTTTTATCTTTTTGTATTTTGTATTTTGTTGTTTTTCTCTTTCTCTCTATTTCTTTATTTGGTCTGGTTTGAACAAAGATTCAACACATTCATTCTTTGATTCCGGATTTGCCTCCTAGAACTACTAACAGACCAAACAGTTGGAGGGAGGAGATAAACGGTGGTGCTGATGATGTGCTTGCCATTTTTAGTGTTTCACATAAGCCAAATAGGCAACTACCAAACTAATTTTAGTCTTTAGTTTTTTACAAATACAGATTTTGCCTTAAAAGAATTTCTATATTCTCCTTTTGATGCTGATTTTGCAGTGATGTCCCTTTCATTTTAACTTAATTCTAAATGATTCCTACTCCCTTTGAGAGCCTTTTCTTCTCTTTGGTCAAATGTTGTGTATGGTCATTGTTTTGCATATATAGTAATTGCTTTTAAATACCTTTTTTAAATTTTTTTTGAGAATCATTTACTTTCACATACCTAAATAAGAACTTTAAAAAATAGAACTACTTATTTACTTTTCTTTTTTTCTTTTTTTGGCTAAATGATTGAAGAATCAAAACTTTAATAATACATTCACTTGTCGGATGGAAATCCTATCATCTTGGGAGAAAGTAAAAAGAGCAAACTTCAACAAACAATGAGCTTGTAGAGATTTTGAATTTCTAAGTTTTTTCTTTGCAAAAGAATTTCTCAGTTACATCCTTTACCGTTGGACCACTCCGCTTATCAAAATAATAAATACTTTTCCCATAAAACTATACTTTCATTATTATAATTAGTTGCTTTAAATTTTAACGGCTTAAAAGCCTAATGGGCAATTGAAAACATATTCCATACAGAGGTGTACAATACATTCCTCTCGCATAAGACATGGATCTCATATGCGAAATTCTTATTTGGAGCTCACTTGTATGTGAGAGAAATGTATAATACAACTAATTTGTTTAATTGACAGTTACAAAAATTTTGTAGTGATGAAGACAATAATAACTAATGGTGTAAGTTTGTTTAGACCCCTGTAAACTTAGATTGTTTAACCTAATTAATTAACCAAGTGAATACTTAGGTTTATTATTCAGATCTAGGTTAAACACAGATAATCATAAACAATAAAACAGCGGAAAATAAAGAACACAAAGATCTGATGACCCAGGAAAACCAAACTGGTAAAAAACCTGGGGAGGATTTAACCTAGCTATCCTCAAGGTAAAATAGCAAATCCACTAGAAAGAATTGAAATTTACACAATAGCGACTTAGACCACTAACATCCTATTGCTACTTGCCTGTAGGAAACTTACTACCACGACCACATGACAGCTCCGAGATCCATGGACTCCTTCTTTCTTTGTCCTTTGCAAAACACAAACACCCACGCTTGTGATTTTGAGACTCCACTCAAAGGTTTAGCAACATAAACTCTCCTGTTTGTGACTCCAAGACCACCCTTGAAGGTTTAGATCATCAGCACCTTTGATGACTAGAGAAGGCAACAACTTCAGCAATACCGGATCTTGAGATTCTTCAAGAAACAACACCGGTGGAAGACTTTAGAGAGCTTTTGGGTACAAAACCATAGATCTACAAAAGAGGCACAAGATGCACTCTAATCTCTCTAAAAAACTCTAAAAACCCTACCTAGGGTTAGCTTATAATGTCCTTTAAATACTGGAAAAAACGGCTCGCGATTTGGGCTTCAAACGAATAAGTTATGGCCTTTTTACGTTTGCTGGTTTTGCTGATCCACGAATTTCGATCGATCGAGCACCAATCGAGTACCAATCGAACGGAACAGATTGTAACTCATTTTTCTTCATCCCGAACTTGAGTTTTTTGCCTTGGGCTTCAATGTAGACCATTATAAACTAATAAGACTTAGTTTTTGTCATGGTTTGCCAACATTATAAACACAAAACCTAACAATCTCCCTCTTTGGCAATCCGTGACAAAACACACATACAACATAATGCCCAAATACAATAAAATGCTCAAATACATCACAAATCCCAATCTAAGACACTTAACCTAGAAGTTGCAAGAAGAGGTAGAAGGTCTTGATCAGAATGTACCTGTCTTTCCTGAAACACTCAACAAACACATCACCGCATGTGTGGAAAGAAAGACATATAAACAAAATGAAGCACAATATAAAAACAAAAATAAATTCTAACTCTCCCCCTAAGTTAGATACATCAAAAAGTTTTTATATTCTCCCCCTAAACAAAACAAATTTTTCTCCCCCTTTTTGTCACGTATTGACAAAGACAACTCAAACAAAGAGTAGAGTGACAATAAATATGAGAGAAAAAAGAGAATCAAGGGAACATAAAACAGTTGAGCTCTATAGAAAATAGAGAGAACGCCCCCGATGAAGAGCAACAACTCCCCCTATGAACAACAAAGTCAAAAAAAAAAAAACTTTTCTCCCCCTATAAAAATAGGAAAAACAAAACAAGTTTTGGGAAAAACAGTTTTAGGGAAAATTTAGGAGGTAGGGATAAATAAAAACACACAAACCAAAAAAATGAGTTGAGGATACACATGAAGAAAAATATTCTCTTTCAATAAATGCAAACTGGACATTACGTGACCCATAAATAGTTGCAGAAGTAGAGAAAATATTTGCACATTATTATCCATCATATCTCTTAAGAAAAATATTTTCTGCAATTCACACATCAAGAAAAATAGCATATACTAAAATGTACAAAGGACTCAAAAATTAATCAATCAATTTTTTAATTCAAGTTGAGTACCCAATTTAGTAAAGTGTATGCATGTTATGTGTGAAAACAATGAGAGATATGACTGCAAAACTGCAAGATGGATACAGAAAACAATGCAATTTATGTGAATCCTAAACATAAATGATGCATGAAAAAAAATTTGGACAAAAAACTTAGAAACTAAAAATTTTTCAGTTTCGATCGATCGAGTATCGATCGAATACCAATCGAGTCAGACAGAATCAAACCATTTTGCTTCATCCCGAACTTGAGTTTTTTGCCTTGGGCTTCAATGTAGACCATTATAAAACTAATAAGACTTAGTTTTTGTCATGGTTTGCCAACATTATAAACACAAAACCTAACAAATGGTATGTATGATATGAAGTAATAGTTCTTGTTTCAGTCATTTGATTACATTTTCATTACATGAGATTGTTATTTTCCCTTCTAAAAGAGTTATTGGTTATTGTTTAATTAAACAAAACTTAATTACACTACTTAGAGCATTCACAATAGGTAATGTTATCGTATTCTATTTTACCATTTTAACAAACTACTTTATTAATTATACCATACAATTTTACCATACATCCAACATCCCAAAACTCTATTTTTTTACCATTTTATTAAAATATTATTTTTTAATCTTTCTTTATTATTTATTTCCGACAAATGAGAGAGAAAAGTATGATATTTAAGAAAAAAAATATTAATATAATCTTTTGGCATTGCGTTACAGTACCATCATACATTTACGATGGAACTGTACTGTAAAAAAAATGCCAAAAAAATTTACAAATTTACAAATTTAGCAGGCTAGCTGTTGAGTACTTTTGAGGCTTGATGCTAAATATTGCTAACATATGGCATTTACAACTCTCATTGTGAATGCTCTTAGGTGCTATTCCTTAGGAATTTCTTTTAAAATTCAACAATGTAGCTTTTTTCTTATGAGATGAAAGTGTATTTTTAGTTAGGTACAGCCACATAGCTGAATCTTAATAAGGAAATTTAAGTAATAACACCTTAGTACTGTACCTAAGTTTTGTCTAGGTTAATATGTGTAAAACTTTAAAAATTAATAAATTTTCATGATCATCTTCCACCCGAGTCCTCCAGCAGGACCACCACAACTTGGCATCCTCTACAAGATACATGCAAATGATAGTCAAATTTTCACCATCTACTTATTCCTTGAAAAACTGCTTGCATACAAAAAAATAAATAAATAAAAATCTCCAAATCCTTGGCACTTCGAGTACCCTTAAATGAATTTGGTTTAAGAATGTTCATCTTTGTGGACACTTCCCTCTCTGCTAGGAAGGCCAATGATTGTTCCTTTCAACAAGGCCAACACAGTTTTCAAGTGCCTTATTGTCTCTTTGACAATATCAGTTTGCATTGCCAATGCTACAACCAACTCCTCAATATGATAAAAGGCTACATCTATATGATCTGTCACAGCATTCTTCAGATTCAACCTTGCAAAAATTGAACCCTGGTCTTCTTGTGCAAGAGCCCCAAGAATGCTTCCAAATGACTAAATAAGTCACTCTTTCTCTCATTTAATACAAAGAACCATTAGCCATGGTCATAAAATTACACTTTGATTACAACCATGCATGCACCACAATGAGGCAGCACCTATTGTTGCCTAAGTAGTCAAGAATACCTTGCTTGGCCTATGGGATGCCCTTCATACCCATAAGTTTGTGGTTTCCATAGGTTAAAAGTGTCTTCAAATATAGTCACCCATCTCAAGGAACATTAAATTAATTGAAATATCGGAATAAAAAAATGTAATTATTTTCCTTTACCTTGCTTTTTTTTAGATTGGATTTGTTTTTTGATAAATTTAGATTGGATTAGTTTTAGCATTGACATAACAATGTCTCTTTAAGCCCTAAGTTTTTTTTAGAGGAGTTTAAGCCCTAATTAAAAGAATACTTATGAGAAAAATAACAAATAATTCTAACATCTAAACAAGATATCACCAAAATTGCAAGGAAGAAAAGTATTGGTTGAAAATTAATATTTCTATAACAACTATAGATGCTATGTGAAAAGTCTTGTAACTCAACTAATTAGTATTTCTTAGTGTTTCTAAGACATCACATGTTCAAATATTTTCTCTCCATTGTAATTATCAAATTATAAAAATAAAATAAAAACTATAGAAGATATGACCAAAACCTATTAAAGAACTCTAAAAAATTATTTCCCAACCCTTAAAAAGAAGCTTGTGTTTATTTATTTATTTATTGAGAATCCCTAAAGAAAAGCTTTTAAAGTTTAAACAATCGTAGGATGTATCGTCTTTTAAACCAATAAGATTATCTTCCATTAAGATATGTTAAATTCTATAAACTTTTCAAGACTTTGGAGTTTTGAAACTAAAGCGGATATATTTCACTATCCCATCTAGTTCCACAACATTTTCTAAACCACAAAATGGATTTTTTTTTTTTTCTATAATCTTAGTTGCAAGGGTAGAGGTGGAATGAAGTCTATTATGATTGGTCAAAGATGGTTACAGCCACAACAAGGACAAGACACAAAAATATATTAATAAGATAAAATAATAAAAATAAAAACAAAAACATAGGACAGAAATGCAAACTCCACCATCGCTTTAGCTGGAATTTGCTTTAAATGGAGGGCTACTTTCAATTATCTGTAAAATTAAATGAGTCCAATGGTCCCAAATTCCCCAAATTCCAATCGTGCAGCCTGCTATTTCTCAGACAAGGTCAAACCCTAGCTCTAAATCCTTTATGGACCCACAAAAGGGTTTGGTTTCGTTGGAGAGGCAATGCAAAGGTAACACTTGTCCCTTTAAAGAGACAACCTCCTGATTAAGGTATGATGATGATGGGTCACACAAAAGCAAAAAATCTCTCTTGTCAATATTTTGACTATTTTTTCCCCTTTATTCTAGATGTCTACTTTATTTATTATTTTTTTTTTTTTTTACTATAAAGTGAAAATGCTATGTGCATTTTTTTTAATCTTTAGGGCCTTTTACCAAGAATTAAAAAAAAAAAAAAGAAAAAAAGAAGAAGCAATCTTTAGAGCCTATCTACTATGAACCCTCACATATTATCATTGGTGAGATCTCCTCCTCCGAAAATTACTGTCCAACCATAAGGCCAAATGGGTTTCTATCATAAACATTTGTTAGAAATGTGATTAAATTCATCATTTTTTTTAATAATTTAAACTTTTAGGACAATTAGTAATTTATTAACATTATTCAATAGGAAAATAAAATTGGATAATTCATATATAGCATCTTAAAATGGAATTTTGTGGAAAATACATGTTTAGTGATTTGTCTATAATTTGAATTTTGAACAATTTTCTTTTGTGAACTTTGAAACTGATTTTAAATAAATTTAATTCAATTTTGTTAGGATCAGGGAACAGGACAATTTGATCCTTATATGAGTAAATCCAAAAATTTTATGAACAAAGTCAATCATTAGTTCCCAACCTTTAGGCCGAATAGAAATGGCTATCGTTCTAGCATTCTCCTTCTCTTTATTTTTGTTGCTTGAATACTAAAGAAGCAAAAAGATTGGGCAAATGTTGCAACTTGCAAATTAGAATGAAGATTTTTTTTTTTTTTTTTTTTTTTTTGAGAACAAGAAAAGTTATTAATTATGATTGACTTAAATTTTGATGTTGATGCTCATCCTCCAACGTTCAAATATTTAAACTGCGGCACTCCCAAATGAACTTTTGATAATTAATTTAAAATTCGTTTGCTGGAGAAAGGTTTTGTGGCAGTAATGGAATTATGTTTTAGTAGCCAAATATTACCTCTCTCTTAGTCTTCTTTCTTTCCTTTTTTTTTTATTTTTATTTTTTTATTATAGGTCGGCTAAAAAATAATTGAAATTTCTGCGTACACACTAAGATTATTATTGTTATTTAAAAAATAAATAAATAAATCAACTGTCAACACCTCTCTCTCTCTCTCTCTCTCTCTCTCATTTGAAGCCATATTATTTGTTTGAGCATTTTTATGATCTTTTTCTTAAAAAAAAATATTTTGAAAAAGGCAGATAGTAGATGGGAGGGAAATGGGGTTCCAATCATAAACATGAGACACCATAAATTTAGTAATTGTTAACTAAAAACTTCAAACTGAATCTTCTATAATTAGAATTGGGAGATGAGAAGGACCTTATCTATTTTTTATATTTTGCTAAATTGAGCTTAATGATTATGAATGTTGCATTGTCTTTCCCAACATTACTTGGAGAAAATCTAGGATTACACCTTTTTGTGCCACAACTTTACCATAATTTTGATATAGCATGTTATGAGCGGTAGATGAAAAGTAGTAGATTAATGTAAAAGTAACAAACAACTAATCACAATCTATTTTATAAGATAATTATAAATAGTGATGTGATAAAAGATATGATCCTAAAATTACTCAAATTTTCTTTAATTTCCTTGTCAAAAGGTAAAGAGTACATCAAAACGAGTAATTTTTAAATACTTTTAAAGTACAAAAAATAGTGAGATCCACCATAAATATGAAAGAAAAAAATCCTATTTCTCTAAACTCCAATATTAATTAAGAATTTTCACATCAAAACATATGCTAAATAATGTACTTTCATGAGTTTTCTCTCTTTGAGGTTGTGATATAAACTGCGTGTCAAGTGTCAACCTTAGGATCCCGAGGTTAAGGGTACAAAGAGGACCCCAATATTAAATTCCTAAACGTGCCTGTAATAGTTCTTACATTAATTACTATTACAACTCATTCAAGAATTAATACTGTATTCATTTATAGACATCCAATAGGTTTGTAGACACATGGGGCTTTCGAATTGCCAAGCATAAATGTTAGGCATTGGTTGTTTAGATGGGGATCACACACAGCAGACCTGACCACTGACATCAAATTTATGTTGCTCACCTGTTTTGATGTGTACCATGTAATAGGATGGTCTCCTATTGGGGTTGCTGCAGTCACCAAGATCATGGCCTTTTGTCTCCTCCATTTTTTGATGGGGCATACCACACGCACACATTAATAGTTTAGACTTTTGAGTTTAGAGACAAACACAACACCAAACTTTGTGTTCCTAACCAATAGTACTAACACAAATTACTTGATTATTACTTGATTTATATCCATTTATATCTAAGAATATGATACACAACTATTTTCTTCAAACTTTATTTAGTAGGGACAATGCAATTTATGTCTAGCCCACTCTTTTTCTTGAGAAATTATATAGTCCTCTGATGGACCACATCATCTGTCTATCATTTCATTAAAAAACTCTCACTTATTTAAAATTGCTAAGTCAGCGTTTTAAAAAAAATTTCAACTCAGCAATTTTAAATAAATGTGAGTCTTTTAATAGAATAGTGGACCATTTACCTTATAATTTCTCCTTTTTCTTCTTCTTCTTTATCTAGGCTAAGCTTTTATGTCTGTTTTACGTTGTATATATAACATACACCCAAAGTCATGTCTATTATGTGTAAGATATTATTTTTATTCCAATTGCAAGTCATGAACACAAGTTCCAATTGACCCTTGGACCTAGGGGTGGGTGTTTCTTTATTATGAGGGCACCCAAATAGTATCTAAATTGAAAGCCAGAATTAGTCTTTTAGCAAAATCTCCTGTCCGAATCACCTGGTAAAAGGTTGTACTATTTTACATTAGTATGTAGTCCATGTTTACGCATGAAAATATTAACAATTGTGATAATAAGATGTTTATCTTGATAGATTCAGCTTCTAAATTGAGCATTATTAATAGAGGTAACTTAACACCAATAATTAAAAATAAAATTAGACACATAGTACAAAATTAACGATAAGAACTGATTATTGAGCTTGGAAGCACCAATGAAGCGGTAATGTATGAGTGTGTGAAGCAAAGAAGAGTGAGATTGAACATTGTGTTTGAACCCGGCCTTGCTCTTAGAAATTCGAAAGGAGGAGGAGAGGGTAGTGTGTGAATGTGTGAATCTAATTGGTAGAGGTTGAGAGAGAAGGAGGATATATGGGATGACGATATGGCATTAGGAGAAGATGATGTTTTACTTTTATGGACTTTCTCATTGGACTCATTGGTTCTGATAATGAGATTAGAAGAGCTCCAAACTCTATTGAGTTCACCCATAAAAGTGTGCAGGTGAGATGTTCTTGCTTAGGCCAATGAGCATTATCATTGTGGTTTTCTTGACTTCCGTATTAAATGTTAATGCATCATTTATTTGGGCACAAAAATTAGAAAATTTAGATAAGATACATGACACAAAATTGGAGTCCAATTTATAATCTATTTAGATTTTGTGGGAGGGTTTTTCGTCCCTGACCCCAATTAAAAGGAATTGTCCTCTTCGAAATCGGCTTTGAGCCTATCCTCAAGGATTTCCTCTTTGAAATCGGCTTTGAGTCTGTCCTCAAGGATTTGCTCAATCCCACATCGGGGAGACGTCTCTCCCTGATGTGGAATTGAGCAAATCCTTGAGAACAGGCTCAAAGTCGGTTCCAAAGAGGACAATTCCTTTTAATTGGGGTCAGGGACGAAAAACCCTCCCACAGATTTGTTTTTTGAGTTTTGGTTAAGACAAGTGGCACCAATTTGAGAATCTAAATCTAGACACATGACACAAAATTGAAACTCTAATTTGAAATTCTATTTGAATTTCTCTCTACTTCATCTATTATTATATATATATATAGATTATGATAGGATTTGAATTTATAGCATTCACTTTATAATGTTTTATTTATTTATTTATTTATGTAATGAAATTTAATAGCACGACTTTACGAGTTATGTTAATCTTCACCATATACTTTACAAGGCTATGTTTGGAACATAGCTCTTCGAGGCTTAGCACATTGACGTATGCCTTGATAGCAACAAACTTATGCAATAAGATGCCAACGTGACCTACCTTGCCTAGTGACAAATCTACATGTAATACGCAAATAATAATAATAATAATAATAATAATAATAATAATAATAATTAAAAGTTTATTAAATTGAGGTAATTAAGTAGAATGTTTTTTTTTTAGTGAAAGTTATCATGGGGATTATAATATGTAATTATTTCTTTGAGGGGTTTTTAAGAAAACCTTAGTGACAATTTGTCAGTTAATTGAACTCATTCAAATTAACATATGTACATAGGGTTCTAAAGAGAGTGGGTGACTCAAAATTTGCAAAGGGGATAAGATTTTAGTTGAATCTTTGAAGGAAATACAAGCCTATTAGACGCTAGTTAGGGTGGTGTGAGAAGGGTTTAGGACAACATTAACATATGTTAGACATAAATATTTTCTTTTTGTGTGACTGTTGGAAGTTTTATTATATGTGGATTTTACCTTAGTTGTAATAAGTCCTGCTTTTAATTTTTGTATTTTGAATTATTTCTTAGAAAATAGCATTGATACTTTTGTAAGCTATCGAACTAACTTAATTATTTTTATAAAAAATAATGACTTTTAGTGAGGTCTTGCACACACTTATAATAAAGAACTTTATAACTAAAATGATAACATAGATATATGCAAAATTTGTGTCAACTAGTTGAAAGACGTCAACTCAAGTCGCTCTCCTCTACTCATTTTTTCTCAGCAAAAAAAGAACAAAAAAGAAGAAGTAAGGTCTTGCAAGCACTTATTTGTATGTGATTGTTGTTACATACTTATCTCATATAGTTTGGTCGGAGCATGACACTAGATCTTGTGACACTTGTCAACTTAAACATGCATCTTTTTGTTTAGAAGGGGGAAAGTTGGGGGGGGGGGGGGGGGGGGGGGGGGGGGGGTTGAAATAGTGGATCCCTAGCTGATAGCCATTACACGTGTTGTTTTGATCTCGGTACTCAAACATTATCCCTGCCAATGCAATTGCTAATACTTGCTAGCAGTCCATTGTTCTTTTTCCTTCCTTATCATTTCTCATGGGTGTTTCATTACCATTTGCAAACCTTTGCACTATCATTACAAGTCTATGGATTTTTAAAATGTCTCACTATATGCTATGAAAATGGTCAAGATTCTATAGAATTTGGGATCCAACTTGTCATTATTATCTTCAATTTTAGTTGATGTACTCAATGCTTTCACACTTTGATTGAGACCCCCAGAAGATTTCTCATTACCATTGCATTGATAAAGAGAAGAAGAGATGTGGTTCAGTTTTCTTCCTCCTAACTTTAATGGGAGAGGGCAGATCAAACCTGTAACAAAAGAAGAGAAAGGGAAAAGGGTATCACAGATTCACAGGCATAGAAACCCATTGGCATAAAATATTCAGATTCTTAGGAGAAAGAATAACGAATAGTTGAATGGTAGACTCTAAAAAAGGTTTGACGTATCAAGTGTCAATATCAGAGAGAAGCCATGTATCTATGACAGTGTGACCAAAATATCTTCTCCACTGGCTGACATTGTGCCTAGCACATATAGATTCTCACATATTTCATGCTCATAGAAGCAAATTATGACACATCTATAGCTTCGCATAATTGTTGTCCCTTAAAAACCATTATGCATAAAGTGATGATGCAATCATTGAGGATTGGAATATTATGAGAAATTGTAACAGTGGTGCTATTATTGACACTGAATTTTTCACATATAATTTCACTTACTCTCTGAAAGAGTAATGTTAAGAACATATAAAGTCTCGCAAATTTTGTCATAACTCGTCACATGACGAATCGTGAGTAGTGGAAGTGTGAACCCACTATTTGACTCTCACCATTCACAACTTATCATGTGACGAGTTTATGACAAAAATTGGGAGACTTTTTATATTTCTAACATTTGGCTCTCACAAATTCTCTCACTTTGGGCCAACAACATCACATACACATAAGTAATAGTGTGAAAATTTGGGTGGAAGATTCAACTATTCCAAATCCAACGGACAAAAGAAGTGTATGATTGTGCTCATAGGTGTTTATTAGGTTGATTTTGGATATATAAACGATTACAAACTACTCAAAATGTAACTTAATTAATCCATTTAGCGAAAAAAAAAAAATTCACCCTCTTTAAAAAGATATTAAGTAAGGTTGTAGTATTAGGTTACAACCAATTTTGTAGCTAAACTTTATCTTGCCTATATATATATATTATTTTTATTTCACTTGAAACAAACCAATATGGGAACAGTAATCTCCATCCTTAATAGTTTAATGATCATTGGCTAGGGTTGCATAAGTAAATTTCTCAAACTCGATTTTGTTTTGAGAATCATGCTCTAACAAATTTGATTTTGAAAATAATTTTTGAAATTTTTTTAGGGGAGAAAAAAATAATTAAATTTTTTGATAACTTTTTATATTTCTCATAAAGGTGTTGTTAAATTTTTTTTAAAATAGTGAGACACCCATTAACAATATCCCTCTTAAAAAGACATATAAGATTTATTTGGACACTTACACATTTTTAATTAGGGAAAAGTTAATACATCTCCTAAAATTAAGGGCATTGATTTAGAAATTTTTTATAAGAAAAGAAAAAAAGTATTTAATTTTTTAATAGCTTTTTTATATTTCATATAAAAGTGATATTAAAACTTTTTCTAAAGGGCAAAACTTAGATACAGTATTTAGGTGTTGTTCTTTAGATTTTCCGCTTAAGATTTTACTATGTGGCTTAGGTGTTGTTCTTTAGATTTTCCTCTTAAGATTTTACTATGTGGCTTTTTTCTCATGGGATGGAAGTATATTTTTAGTTAAATACAATCACATGGCAGAATCTAACAATGAGAACCTAAAGAATAACACCTAAGTAATGTACTTAAATTTTCTCTTTTTCTAATATGATTCAATAAATACCTTAAACGTATTTGTTAACTAGACCTAATTAATTAAAGGTCTAGATTAAATCTAGTATCCAGTGACACTGAATCTGTTGGGATTGTGACACGTGTCTATTTTTAGACACGTGTCATCATCCGATTGGGTCCATTACACTGGACCTAAACCTCTCCTGTTTATTAGCATTTCCATATATATATATATATATATATATATATTCAACTTCAATTGAAGAGCCATCTAACCTAATTCCTCGGTTCTCAAAATCAAAGAGTTTTTAACTTCGAACATAGCAATAAAGAAAGCAACACAGCTCATTTGGGACTCGCAAGAAATCAAACCAACCAAAATTTTTTATTTATCCCAAAAAAAATTAAGATTAAACAACTCATTGATGACAGCTCTTTGAAAATTTTAAAACTGTAACTACAAGTCTACAAATATCTAGCAAGAAATAAATTTGTAAAACACATACATACCCTCCTCACATGCACATACTACTATACAGTAGAGAGAGAGAGAGAGAGAGAGAGAGAGAGAGAAAATAGGTGCTGGGATTGATGACAGACAGACTAGAAACTTGGGGATTATACAGATTGAAAGCTAAGTTTCAAGAGAAGGGGTGCTGACAAACCTCGTCAAATTTGGAAAACACTTCACTTTCCAATCTCTCTTCTCTTTACTCCATACCACCATGATTATTATCAGACAGACTACATATCTAAGACCATCTATCAATGCACAGCACCACTTTCCCAAAAGCAGAGTTTGCTCAGACTTTAGGCGGCTGTAGCAGCTCGATTCTCTCCCTAAAAATCAATCACCATTTAAGCCATTGTTTTAATAGGATGGTTGAGTATAATCAAAGGTACTACTGCTAAACAAAGACACATGAAAACTTGATATATGGATTAAAGGTTGCTGCAACCTTGGTACTGCTACAGACTACAATGGCAGTTCCATCTACTTTTCAATATGCTGTATTTTATAGCTTTCTAGGCTTTTCAATGATTTAGATTTTGAACAATATCCAATGCTTGATCCACTTTTAAGCTTTTTCAGATTCTCGAACTTCATGTTTTGTTTAGACCCAGATGATAATTTATTACTCATTATATTGCTTAATGTCAATATTAAATTCACTTATTTAAACACCCCGGAAAAAATCTACAACTTTCTTTTCCAATTGGACACTTCATAGGATGCCTGCTTTCTTGAGCTTTCACCTTTGCCCAAGGGGTCCATCATAAAGTGCATTTAAGTGTTCGAGTTAATGCATTGAATGCATCTACAGGTTGGCACTTGGCACAGGATATACATGATCATTTGAATGTACATTCTATTCTTTAGAGGTCAGGATATACATGATCTTAGAACTGGTCAACTATTTCAACATTTTGAAATTGCATTAGTATTGCTAGCTAGTTTCCAAAAGAACCACATATAAGGTAATCACAGAGCCTAATGGTCAATGAAAGCTAGCTTATTTGGTGTCATTTACTTTAGGCCCAGTTTCCATCAAATCTCTCCTAAGGCCCAGGAACTTAATAGCATTTTATGCACATTGGGCTGTTCCTGGTCTAATGACTTTAGGCTTATATCTCAAATGGGGCCACACTTGGGTTTGACCACCTTTATAGCTCATTGGGAATGGAATTTGGGTATTTCTCAAAGATTAGGCATACACTATACAATTCTAATTCAAAATATATACAAATGAATATGTTAGAGGTCAATCTGTTCTAGAATCCAATATGAAACTTGACACCCGTTGAGTAATGCTGCAAGGTCCAAATTTTATCAGGAAGCTAAATTTTAAGTCAACTTCTAAGTACTTGCACTCAAAAAATGAGGTAATCAAGCAGTGATTTCAAAATGATTATTGAGGTCATTGTGTAAATTGACACTGGACAAGAAAAAATCAGCTATAATTTACATTTAAATGATCTTTTGCATGAAAATTGATTTTTATTTATTTATTTGTTAGTTATGTTAGTTAACGTTTTCTATTTCAATTTTGCTATGCTTGCCTATTATTCTTGCCCCTTTAAATTGAAATATTTCTGGGTACACTTCAAACACCTGTAACCCCTTGAGTGAAACTCAACAAGACCAGAGATTTCAATCAGTTACTATGAGTTTATATATGACCAATCATCTAATAAGATACATTGGTTCAACTTCTACATGTTTAGTTAAAACCATATAACCAACTAACTCATACAGAACACACTTGATCCCCATGTCACTAACATCACATAATAATTTATTTTCTCTGCTTGTTTTTCTAGCAGTGGAAAAATTGTTTACAAAAAAAAAAAATGTAGTGGAAGAAATTGTCCATGACGTTGACTGTAGATGCAAAATAAAAATCCGGTCCAGAATTGAAACATTATAAAACATCAGCCAATATTAATAAAAAAAAAAAAAGAAGGTTTGTACATATAAGTATCTGATGATTACTTCTATGATGATCACATAAGCCATTTAAAGGAAATGCATGATGCTTTGATGCATCTATGAAATCTATGAAAATATATATCTGTATAATATCTAAAAATTATTGCAGCGTAACTTTTATTTTTGCTATGCTTCTATTGAGCCACATTAGCATAATATTTTGGTCCATTTCGGTCCAGTTTGGTCTATATCAAACCAATTTGGTCTATTCGGTCCGTAAGGTCCATTTCGGTTTAACTTAGTCCATTTAGTCCAATTCGGTCCCCTTTAGTCCAATTAAATGCACTCCGTCTATTTAAGTCCACTTTGGTCTATTTCGGTCCATTAAGGAAAATAGGAATTCTTTTTTACTCATATATGCACTATTACCCAACCTTTAAGAAAAAAACCAATCATTGGGCTTATTAATTCAAACAAATTCAAATGATTGTTCATCCATATATATGTCAATAGATTTGTTTCAACGATTTTGATCTACGAGTTAGTCTCAATGATATATACAAAAATAGAAGAAACCTATTTCCTGCGTTTTACTAAACTCATTTTTTGTCCCTAGAAAATCCATTAAATTTACAAAAAAATCCAACTTAAGGTTTGTTTGGATTGCACTAAAAACAAGAGACGTCTGCGTTTGACATTTTTTTCCCTAGGTCCTGTGCACTGTTCACAGATCTCGCGAGCACGGATTTCAGTAAATTTTACTTTCAAATTGGGTCCCATAGCACTATTAACACATTTAACAATTATTTTGCTACAATATTTTCAGCGATAAGTTTTCAGTTTTCAGCAATAAACGGTATCCAAATAAATCCTAATATTTTACATTTCTTTTTCTTTTTCATTGGATTACAAAAATATGGGATAATCTTATTTTTTCCTAAACCCATTCTATCCCCATATGCTGTTGCCCCTTGAGATATCTATTACATTTTATCAAAGGGCCGGTGCCATTTGATCTTTGACCAAAACTACTGGTCCTCCACATGTAAAATGTTTTTTAAGACTCTAGGGGGCAAAAAAATTTGTATATATAGTGACATTGGAATATATACATTTATTTTGATGTGGTGACTTGGGAATATTTAGGGAAATAGAAATATTTTTATATTTCATTTAATATAGCTTATCTTCTAGTTAATTAATTAAATATTCATCATGGACCATCCAATGATCTATTAATTTTGACAATGCCATTGCCTTAGGCCCTCATGTCCTTCTAAAGTAAAAGTGAAAACTCTAGGAGAATGAATTTATATTTTAATTTGTAGCGCCCAGATAAGCCTACTATTCATAAAAAATGGATTATTTTCCTTTAAATTAGTAGTAACCCTGAAGTGTTAATATTATTCAATTATATATATATATATATATATATTGTGAGTTAGGTTCAAGTTGCACCCGATGTAATTCTAAATTATAATACATTTACACCACTCAATCTTTTTTATTGAATGAGAATTTTAACAAATCCATCATTGGATTAAATTATATTTTTATACTCTACATGCTTGAAAAATTGTGCATAAAATATGGGTTTCTAGATCAAATGGTAAATGACATTTGATTGACACAAAACTTGGCGTATGTGTTAAAAACATAGTGAACATATAATTCAATGCTTGAATTTTTTAAAGATTAATCTAATAAAAATTTATTAGATAGTGTAATATTATTTAGAGTTGCACTAAATGTAACTTAAACTCTATCCATATAATGTTTTTTTTTTATAAAAATCTCCTACTTGTTACCTGAAACCCTCCCCTCGCCTTCAACTCCTAAATACACAGTTCCTGGTTGGGGAGGTGTCATTAGACCAACTGATCATTGGCTCTAAATATTAAATGGTAGAATTCACTAATTTTTTTTTTTTTTCTTTTGGTGCAAGATAGCTCCACAGACCTTACTAGACGGTTTATGCATGAATTAATTACTAAAATCCGAGACCTGTAGGCTGTGGTCCTGTGGATGAAGAAATGCGTACCCTAAAGTGAGAGTAAACAAAGCAATATTCTTTGTAACATCCTTTATGGCTTAAATCTTGATCTCTTAAAGCATTGTTTTCAGAAAAATTCCCAACATCTGCGTCTATGTAAAGGGGCTTAATTAGGTAATCATGTTACCCCCAAAGGGGTACCATGTCAAAAGAAATCAGACCACGCCCAACCCAACTTGGCTCAGCTTGGTGACAGGCATGTGCGGGTAAGTGAAAGGCCCATTGGGTTGGTCTTCCACTTTCTAGCGCTTTTAGTCAATGTCATTGTCCAACACATATAGGTATATAAACCTACAAATTGTCTATTTTCTTTTCTACGTGGAATTTAAGCAAAAAAACTACTTTCACCCATGTCCATGTAGGGATTATATGAGTCCATTTCTCATTTACAATTTAATGGTTTTTGACAAGTGAACATATATATGATGCTAATCTCCTCAAAGAGGAAAACACATCCCAACTCGGACTATCCTCATAGAATTGGTAAGAGCCACTTTTATTTTGACTAAAAAAAAAATATCCGTTCAACAAATTAAATCTTGCTAAACCCACTTTTTACAACAACAAAATAAACCTTAAGATTTTGAAAAATAAATAATTAAATCACTAAGTTTTAAAAGATTTAACTAAAAAGCACTTTAACTATTGAGAGCCTCACTGATGCCCCGGTCTCTATCTCTACCATAGTCTTAAAAATTTGCTCTAGACTACGTGAGTTTCGTGCTTTCAAATCATTACATGTGGGAAGACAGGAGAATAGACCAGCTCATACTTTAGCAATTTTTGCTAAGAATATTGACTCTTTTGTAACATGAATGGAAGAGTGTCCACCTTTCCTCGCATCCTTGGTTTCTCAAGAAGCTATGTTCTTTTCCGCAATTTAATGAAATGCAAGTATTTCTTATCCAAAAAAAAAAAAAAAAAAGAATTTTGCAAATTACAATGAATACCTTGCTAAAGTTTTATAAGTTTTCAAAAGAGTCATGATTTTCTCAACTTTTAATAAATAAAAGGGTAAATTTCATTAACTACCCCTGAGGTTTGAGCAAATACCAAATTAGTCCAAAACTTTTTAAAACTAACAAATTTGGTCCTGAGCACAGTTTTGTCCTAAACGGTGTCAAAAGGGCGTTACTCTCTAACTCTCTTTTCTCTCTCTCCTTCTCTTATCGGTCATCCCTCTCTCATGGATCTCAGACCAAAAATTAAAATCCACAAAATCATCCCTAAGCCCCTTCACATACTCCTTTAGATCACAAATTTGTTCAGCCAAGTTGTCCATCAGGTCCTCCACACCACTCTCCACCGAGCCTAACACCGTGGAAACATTCTTGAAGGCGATTAAGAGGAGCTTGAGGGCGATGCTCTCTGCGAGGTCTCTGCAATGGACGTTGGCGATGGTCTCCGCAAGGTTGTTGCAGCAAGAGTTGCTTGCAAGTTACCACCACGATCTGCTTTGAATCTTGGCTTCTCTACTCTATGGTTGAGGATTGGCTTGGGTATTTGTTGGGTTTGGTTGCTGTGTTTGATTTGGTATTTCTCAATGGGTTGGTTTTCTTTTTTCTTTTTGAAATGGTGGTGGTATTCTTCTGTTTGAGGGTTTTGTTGATGATGGGTTTAGGTTTGAGAAGAGTTGCATTTTAATGAAATTTCTGGTGTTTTTGGGTGTGGGCTTATGAACGGGGTGTGTGTGTGTTGTTTGGGTGCTGTGTATTTCCTGTTTATGTGAACAATTCTTTGTGGGTATGAATTCAAACTTGGACTCTCTTCTGCTTGGATGCTGTTTGTGTTTGAATTTGGTGGGTGTCCTTTCAAATCTGCATGGCTGGGTTGTTAGAATTGGTTTAGCGTGGTTTGGTTTGGTCGTGGATTTTGAGATTGGTTTGATTTGGGTGGCTGTAAGTGTTTCCTCTGAATAACCAAACGTTTGAATTGCTTACCTTTGGAGTGATAAATTTTCCTGTGAGCAAGCACACAGCAGGTAGAGTACAATATGCCAGCAGAGGAATTAAAGGCAATGGATATACAGTAGCATTTATGTAAGACAGGCGCTCTAACTACTTTAGGCGTGCAGATGTGAGCACAAGAACCCAAACCTCTTTTCCCCATTCGGTTTTATCTTCATAACCACAGCTAATGACGTGGATGGCTTCTTTAAGCAATGATGCTGGGCTAGCACTTTTCAGTGCCCCGCCATCTTCTAGCAGAGTAGATGCAATAAAAACAGGAGAATGTCCAAACTTCTTTTCCAACTTTAAATTGGGCATACCAAACTTTTCAACTTCAACTCCTGTGTGGGTCTGTGGGAAATCTAATTTATGGTTTTGGTTTGATTTGGGTGGCTGTGAGTGTGACTTTGTAGCGATGGTGGTGAGGTACTGAGGTGGTGGTTGTGGTCTAAACTAGCAAATCTATGGGCTGTGGGTTTTTTTTTTTTTTTTTTTTTGGTCTAAGATAGAATGAGAAGGGGGCAAGAGAAGCAACAAAGGAGCGAGAGCCAGAATAGTTAACGTTCTTGACGCCGTTTAGGACCAAATAATGGCCAGGGACTAAATTGGTTAGTTTTAAAAAGTTTTGGACCTGTTTGGTATTTGTCCAAACCTCAGGGGTAGTTATTGAAATTTACCCTAAATAAAAAAAAAAATTTCCTAGAATTATTCTGTGTTTATAATATCGTATTAAAAAAAAAGTTTGACTTTGCTCATCACAATTTATTTATTTATTTCAATTTATTTCTTACTAAAAAACTGAGGCATGTTTCATACTGTTATTTCTAATGTCCATACGTAGCTGAGTGATGAAATGTTGACATTGCTAACTAATGGATTATGACATTGCTAATTAATTTTTTTTGCTAAGAAGATGTCATTTCATTACCTATATTTATTAAGGGTTTTAATTTTCACACATCAACTAAATTCATTGCTTCAACATCTATCCCTTAACACACACACACTCTTTTTCTCGCTCTCATACAACATTGTAGGCAAAATCCCAGAGGGAAATCGTAGCAACACCATGTGCAAGCAGTTCCACGATCACCTAGAGAATAAAGATAGAGATGATGAATATGTTGAAGAAGCTCTTTCCGATGAATCAGAGAGTACTTTTAGCCTCAACCTCAGTGCATGCCAAGAAGGTGGTGATGATCATGGCATGGATGCAAACAAGTTCTCAACTTTTGAGCCCAACCCCACCGAGCTGGCTCCAATCATTGATCGATTTCGATACTCTTTTTTCATCTATGTACATGGCAAAAAGATCAAGTATCACAACCTCTACACACGCCTTGCTCGCCTATTGTCTCCTTTTGGACCTTACCAGCTCAATGATCTTGGTCTTGGTTTCTTCTTGTTGAATGTTTCAGAGCTTTCAGACTATTCCATGGTACTTTCCAAGCACCCTTTTTCGATCCCAAATTACTGTATAACTCTTTTGAATTGGGTTCCAAACTTCAAGCCTTCAGAGACCAATATGAAACATGTAGAGGTTTGGATTAAGTTGCCAGAACTTCCAATAGAATACTATGATTTTCTGTCCAGAATTGCAGTATGTATTGGTATTAGACTTCTCAAAATTGACCCCAACACTGAAAAGAGGAAGACGCGTAAGTTTGCAAGGTTGTGTAACACTTGATCTAAACCGTCCAATTCATGATCATATAAAAATTGGAGTGAAACTGCAAGCAATCGTGTATGAGGGACTTGATTTGGATATGATGTGTTCTATGTGTAGGCGTTATGGGCATCTAAAGAAGAATTGTTCTTACCACTCTTCTTCTAATTACATCAGTACTAGCTGTGCTCAAGTATCTGAACCTCAAAGCAATCTTCAGTAGAATGATGAACACAAGCCTCCAAAGGTCAATGTGTCTGTAAGTTTACACTTCCTTTCTATGTTTGTTATGAAATGTTGTTTAATATCAGAAGTTGCATATTATTTTTGTATAATTACATATTAATAATATTAAGTAATATTATTCATTATTAAGTGTGCTATTTTTTTATAACAAAAGTTATGCTCATGATCTTAAGGGAAATTACAATTTTCCACCATAAGCTTTCACCAAATTTATAATATATGCCCCTCTCTCAAACTATCAATTTGTTCAAATGGTACCCCAATTTGTAAAAATTGTATCAATATACTTCATACTGTCTAAATTGAGGTTAATTATAATTAAATGGAAACTGTAGTTTTTCATTATAATTAGCCAATAAGGGTAATTTTGTAATTACACTACATACATATTTCAATTAACTCTCAATTAAGACAGAAAGTGCACATGGATAGAGTTATTTAAAATATTATATCCCTAAATATCATTCTCTGTTTAATTGAGAGTTAATTGAAATATGTATGTAGTGTAATTAAAATATTATATACCTAAATATTATTCTCTGTTTAATATAGGCTTCAATATGCTTTTGATCTCAATTGGTTTGACTTTCTCCCTAAGAAAAAAAAACTAGGTTTGACTTTTCTCCTCACAAATTTTCTTTATTTCATTTAAATTAGGACGTCAATAGAACAAATTGATAATTTGAAAGACATTATATATAAATAGGTGAAATTTTATTATTATAAAAAAAGGTGGATTTTAGGGGTGAAAAAATATCCTCTTCAAATATATCTTGTACAATATGTCACGCCTCCTACTGTATTATTTTTTTAATAATACTGTTCGATAATATATACTAATGAATACTTTTTTTTAAAAAAAATGATAAACTTAAATACAAATTTTTTATATTACTTTTTATATTTTCCTTTATATCCCACCAACACAGTATATCATGTGTTTGATTTTTTTTTTTTTTTCATATTAAACTTTAATTGTTCTATAAAGAAGAATAAATACATGACAATAAGTGATTTGTAGAATATAAAGTAAAACACAAAAAGTATTACAGACTAATTTGTGCTATATATTCCAACAAAATCTCTTCTCATCTTAAGGTGAATACAAAATCGAACTCCAGATTGATGCAAAGTTCCCCTACCTAGAGAAGGTACATCCTTGTCTCCAATGGAAGAAGGAACACTAATCCATCCTCGTGAGGACATAGCATCACATTCTATGACAAAGTCATTGAACTCTCAAGATGAAGCTCCCATTAGCCCACTGGAAAAACCATTAAAACCAAAAGGGTTGCGTGAATTCTCTATTGCAGCTTCATCCAACACATTGCCTCAGAATTCAAATACAATGGTTGATAAAGCATGCCACACTATACCAACACCACCACAAGGGAACCAGCCACAGATCTCATTCTCGGCGACTAACTCTCCTCGGCCTTTTCCAATGGTCATTCCAAGCTTCCAGTTATACTCCACAGCAATACATAAGGCAATAGTACACACAGAGACAAGCAACAAAACAATAACAAAAGTAAGCACTGAAATTCTTTCTACTCTTTACAACATCAAATCAATGGTTGCGAGTCTTGACATTGTCGTCGCGCCTTATGCGATGATAAACCAACGTAAAATGAGCTTTCTGCCAAGAGTTAGCGATGTCATGACCAACTATTATCATTTGCAGAAACTACTGTGCTGGAAGTGTAATGGCTTAGATAACATAATGCTCATCCAAACAATGAAATATCTTAAGCAACTTGAAAACCCCTCTATTGTACTGCTTTTCGGAATAACAAGTAATGGTAATTAACGATGCAGTTCAAGCTATCAAAGAAATTGGATTCTCTAGTTCAGATCGCATAGACCCGGTTTTGCTTGACAATGGAGTATGGCTGTTATGGAACAAAGAAGATGTGACAATTGAAGTATGTAGATACACCTCAAACAATATTTATGCAATAGTACATTTCACTCCTTAACCAAGCAATTATGCTATGCGCTACGGCCAAATCTTCCCAGTCACATGCCCCAAACGCAATATGATAGTCAACCAATCTCTCTATTACGGGGCACAAATGTTTCATACTCATTGGGAGACCTGTTCATAAGACTTTTCTATGTGTATCTGATCTGACTATAGGTAATTTGAAGAAAGATCAATCTACTCTCAAACTTTCAAAATATTGAGCAATGTTTGTTGCACACATTTTTTCATAATTAAAGAAGTAATTACAATTGTGATTTGAAGTCAAAGATTTTTTTTTTTTTTTTTTTATTTTGTGTGTGGGGAAAAGTGTATGCATTAAGTGTGTAACAATATTTATCCCAAAACATTTTTCACATCTCAAAAGACCTGTTCATAAGACTTGACATTTCTATTGCTTTTAGTCCTCCTTCACAGTTTATCTACTTTTGTATAAAACACTGTATTTATAGCATTCTAGGCTGTTCATTGATTTAGATTTGAACAACAGCCAACGCTTGATCCGATTTAAGCTTCTTCAGTTCCGGAATTTCTTGTTTTGTTTAGACCCAGATGATATATTAAATTAACTTATTTAAGTACCCCAGGAAAATTAGCAACTTTTTCAGTTGGACGATTCATGGGATACCTTCTTGAACTGGGCAAAGAATATTGGGTCCTCTTTAACTTCCAGTCACCTTCGCGGGCTTTACCCAAGGGGCCCATCAAAAAGTACATGATAATTTGAATGTGAATTCTAATTTTAGAGTTATCATGACACAATTAGAACTATCACCTATTTTTATTTTAAAATTGCATTAGTATTATAGAGTTCGGTTAATAAGTACACTTAAAATATTTGTTAATGGATCATATAAGAAAATTTTTTATATTACTTTATAAGAAATTTAAAAAATTGTAAAAAAATTCAATTGTTTTTTTTCCATATAAAGTTTCTAAAAATATTTTTCAAATTAATATCCTTTTAACATCCGTTAACTAGTTCTTTGTATTATAAGTACTAGAATTTTCCTCAAAATATAAATAAATAAAAAATACTAGGCTGTTCCTCAAAATAAAAATAAAAATAAAAATAAAAAGTACTAGTACTACGCTACTACGCTACTACCTAGTTGCAAAGTAAGAGGACCACACATGAATCTGATCACAGGACCTAATGATCAGTGGAAAGCTTATTTTGTGTCATTAACTTTAGGCCCAATTTCTGTCAAATCTCTCCAGAGGCCCATTAATTTAACGGCATTTTGTCCACATTGGGTTGTGTTCTGATAACTTTTCGGCCTCTCTCCAATCATCAAAGGGGCCCAACCTTCGGTTTCACCACCTGACCTCCATAATTGACGCTGGAATTTGGATATTTTTCTAAAAATATTTTGGATATTTTATCTATTGGTTTATAGAATATTTTTAGAAATATTTTATAAAAAATTAATTAATTTTTTGACAATTTTTATATTTTTTATAAAAATGGTATCAAAATGTTTCTAAAATTATTAATTAACAACTGTCTTAAGGTACCGTTAATATTAATCTTTTTAAAAATATAAGTATGAACTATAAAATTTTGTCCAAAATAAACACAAGTGAATATAGAGGGGGGTCAATCTGGATTATTTTCTAGAATCAAGTAGGAAATTCGACACCCATTGAGAAATGCTGAATCGTCCAACTTTCTATCATCAAGATACATTTGAAGTCAAATTTTTAGGACATGCACTTAAACAATGAATAAACCAAGCAATGATTTCGAAAATAAGATAGGTATCGAGGGCAGTTCAATGAGTTGAGACTAGACATGAAAAAATAAATTATATTTTGCATTTAAATTATGATTTGTATTGTATATTTTGTTATTCATAGTACTTTTTTTTTATTCAAACTCTGCTTCCAGTTAATCTTACCCCTTGAAATGAAATTCTTAAAACTCTAATTCGATACTTGAATTTTTAAAACTAACTTTAATTAGACAAACTTAATTAACCTGTCGGAGTTTATTCCAGTTAACATAAATTACTATACCACCATTTCTATTGTAAATAATTCTAAGAATGCAGAGTTCATAATCATGAGATTTGAGATCTCCACTGATAAGAATAATTTTGTAATTAACCCGTGACAAAGTAAAAGACGACGGTTGTAAATAAAGTCGTCAGCTTCACACGAAAGACAACCTTGTTGTAAAGTCTACGACTTCACCCCATACCTGACGGCTGCATCTTGGGCGTGGCAAGTTGAAGGGGATAAGCTGAAGACCTCAGTAAGCTGAAGGCAGTAAGCTGAAGGGGATAAGCTGAAGACCTCAACAAGCTGAAGGCAGTAAGTTGAAGATAGTAAGCTGAAGGCAGTAAGCTGAAGGTATTAAGCTGAAGAGGATAAGTTGAAGACCTCAGCAAGCTGAAGGGGATAAGCTAAAGAGCTCAGCAAGCTGCAGGCAGTAAGCTGAAGAGCTCAGCAAGCTGTAGGCAGTAAGCTGAAAACCTCAGCAAGCTAAAGATGATAAGCTGAAGGCAATAAGCAGAAGAGGATATATGAATCTCCGGGGATAAATCGTCTAAGGAAATATTGATGGACCACGAAAGTTGGCGAGTCCACACAAGCCGACGACCCTCCGTACTTGTGAGACGAGACTGACGCCCTCTCATCAAGCCGACGAGTACGCTGGCGGAGCGAGATAGAGGAAAAGCCGAGAACACCGACGAGATAAGTAAGTGACGGGATAAAGCTGAAGGCACAAACGTGACTTACCCTACACGCTTCCATTAAGAAGGTGTCTTGTCGCGTACGCTTAAACCTGAACAGATATCTTATTTAGCACGCTCACTCACAAAGAGATATCTTACGCTCCACGCAATCGAGAAGTAGTTCCAGTAAGGAAGTGTCTTCCCAAACACGCCACGGACATCAACTCCATACTACTATAAATACCTCCAAGCCCTCACAGAAAAGAGGTATGCAAAAACTTCCCCAACTCTTGTACTCTAGAGTTGCGAGCATTCACTAACTTGAGATGAAAAGATGAAGAAATACTTGCAGCAAGCAAAGAGAAGGGTAAACGAGCCGCAGGCCAAGATTGTTCAAATTCCAAGAGGAGAGAACGAGCAAGCCGGCTGTCTTGCCAAGGCCGCATCAACAGAATACATGATCGCCCTCGACAAGGTACTCTCTTTTATTCAGCTTTCACCACTAATAGGTGTTGTCAATGTACAGTAGACAGGTTCCGAAAGTGATTGGACTACCCCCTTAATTTCTTACTTAAAAAACGGCACTTTGCCTGATGGGAAGGAAGCCGCAAGTAAGCTGAAGGTTCAGTCGATGCGATTCGTCTTGATAAAGGACGTCTTGTATAAGAGGGGTTTCACCTTACCGTACCTGAGAAGTTTAGGCCCTAAAGAAACGGATTATGTCATGAGAGAAATACACGAAGGGATATGTGGCAACCACTCAGGGTCGCGGTCATTGGTGCATAAATTGATTCAAGCTAGATATTACTGGCCAACCATGCAGAAGGACGCCCACACTTATGTCAAAGCCTGTGACAAATGTCGAAGGTTCAGCAACATCATCAAACAACCAATGGAAGAGTTGACCCCAATAATAGCTCCATGGCCATTTGCTCAATGGGGGACTAGACATCACGGGCCCATTCCCGATAGCACTAAGGCAGCTGAAGTTCCTAATAGTCGGCATAGACTACGTCACCAAATGGATGGAAGCTGAAGCCTTGGCCACCATCACTGAGAAGAACGTACGAAACTTTGTTTGGAAGAGCTGAAGTTCATTCTTTTTGAACAAATTTTCTACTTATATATGCATCCATCATAATGAGAGGAAATATTATCGTCCACAAAGCGGACGGGTCTACTACTACATCCATAAGGTGGACGACTTCATCTCAAGAGGATGAAATATTATCAAGTCCACAAAGTGGACAAGTCTACTACTACGTCCATAAAGTGGACGACTTCATCCGAAGAGGATGAAATATTATCAATTCCACAAAGTGGACGGGTCTACTACTACGTCCATAAGGTGGACGACTTCATCCCAAGATGATGAAATATTATCAAGTCCACAAAGTGGACGGGTCTACTACTACGTCCATAAGGTGGACGACTTCATCCCAAGAGGATGAAATATTATCAAGTCCACAAAGTGGACGAGTCTACTACAATGTCCATGAAGTGGATGACTTCATCCCAAGAGGAAATATTATCAAGTCCACAAAGTGGACGGGTCTACTACTACGTCCATAAGGTGGACGACTTCATTCCAAGAGGATGAAATATTATCAAGTCCACGAAGTGGATGGGTCTACTACTACGTCCATAAAGTGGACGACTTCATCCCAAGAGGAAATATTAAAGTCCACAAAGCGAACGAGTCTACTACTACGTCCATAAGGTGGACGACTTTATTCCAAGAGGATGAAATATTATCAAGTCCACAAAGTGGACAGGTCTACTACTACGTCCATAAGGTGGATGACTTCATCCCAAGAGGATGAAATATTATCAAGTCTATGAAGTGGACGGGTCTACTACTACGTCCATAAAGTGGACGACTTTATCCAAGAGGAAATATTATCGTCCGCAAAGCGGACATGTTTACTACTACGTCCATAAGGTGAGCGACTTCATCCCAAGAGGATGAAATATTATCTAGTCCACAAAATGGACGGGTCTACTACTACGTCCATAAGGTGGACGACTTCATCCCAAGAGGATGAAATATTATCAAGTCCACAAAGTGGACGGGTCTACTGCTATGTCCATGAAGTGGACGACTTCATCCCAGGATGAAATATTATCAAGTCCACAAAGTGGACGGGTCTACTACTACGTCCATAAGGTGGACGACTTCATCCCAAGAGGATAAAATACTATCAAGTCCACAAAGTGGACGGGTCTACTACTACGTCCATAAAGTGGATGACTTCATCCCAAGAGAATGAAATATTAGCAAGCCCAAAAAGTGGACGGGTCTACTACTATGTCCATAAAGTGGACGACTTCATCCCAAGAGGATGAAATATTATCAAGTCCACAAAGTGGACGGGTCTACTGCTACGTCTATAAAGTGGACGACTTCATCCCAAGAAGATGAAATATTATCAAGTCCACAAAGTGGACGATTCTTACATCCATAAAGTGGATGACTTCATCCCAAGAGGAGGAAATATTACCAAGTTCACAAAGTGGACGAGTTTACTATTAATGTCCATGAAGTGGACAACTTCATCCTAGAAGGATGAAGTATTATCAAGTCTACAAAACAGACGAGTTCATCCCCATGGAGATGGGTTAATATTATTGCTAGGTCCATGGTAGGACGAGTTCATTATAAAGTTCATAAAGTGGACGAGTTTACTATTAATGTCCATGAAGTGGACAACTTCATCCTAGGAGGATGAAGTATTATCAAGTCCACAAAAAGGACGAGTTCATCCCCACGGAGATGGGTTAATATTATTACTAGGTCCATGAGAGGACAAGTTCATTATAAAGTTCATGAAATGGACAAGTTTACTAAGCAGACGAGTTCAGGCCATGAGGATGCCTCAAGGCTGTAAAGTCCATGGGAGGACGAGTTTACCATGGACAGGATCGTCCTAGTTTGCCAAATACAAACATCCCCATGCATACAAACGTGGAAAAGGCATGAAAGACGAAGCGACACGCTCGTCCAGGAGCGGAACCAATCAGCTCGCACCATATGCTCAATCATTTAATAAAGGCAATTCGAGGCATCACACATGAATGACCTTTGTATGACGTTAACTCCATGTCCTGTTAGCTAAAGCTAACGAGGCTATGGAGTATAGGGCTGTCCACGGGTCGGTCCGGGTCGGTTTTGGTCTCAACCCGGACTCAACCCGCTCAGATCGGTTGGAACAAAAACGCACCCGCAATCGACCGACGACCACCACGGGTCGATTCGGCCCGGCTCAGGGGGGCGAATGGATGGGTCGATCGAGTCTGATGATGAGCGACGGCGGGCGGAGGAGAAGTCAGACCTTCGCCGATCTGAGTTGAAGGCGCCGGATTCGAGTAAATCGGAGTCTATCTTCGCCGATCTGAGCCTATCTTCGTTGATCTGAGTCAGATCTATGCATATATCGCCGGATTTGAGCAAATCTGACGAAGGAGGAGAGTAGATCTTGGCCGGATTTGAGTGAATCTGAGCTAATACCACCGGATCGGACAAAGGAGGAGAGTAAATCTTTGCCAGATCGGAGCTTAGAAACACCAGAAAGTAGCCGGATCTAGGAGATTTTGGCATTTTTTTTGGAGTTGTCGATCGGATCGGGTGGCTCGGGTTTCAGAGACCGAAACCCGCCACTCGACCCGCCGGAGTTGGGTTTCAAAGGATAGGAACCGTCGCCGACCGCCGGAGGTTTCGGATTTGGCCGTGGCGGGTCGGGTCTGGTCGGTTTGGCCGGGTCGCCGGGTTGCTTGGACAGCCCTAATGGAGTAGGGGGTAGCTGATAAGGATAATTTTGTAATTAACTCGTGACGAAGTAAAAGGCGACGGTTATAAATAAAGTCGTCAGCTTCACACGAGAGACAACCTTGTTGTAAAGTCTACAACTTCACCCTATACCTGATGGCCGCATCTTGGGCATGGCAAGTTGAAGGATATAAGCTAAAGACCTCAGCAAACTGAAGGCAATAAGCTGAAGGGGATAAGCTGAAGGCAGCAAGCTGAAAGCAGTAAGCTGAAGAGGGTAAGCTGAAGGGGATAAATTGAAGACCTCAGCAAGCTGAAGGTAGTAAGCTGAAGGTAGCAAGCTGAAGGCAGTAAGCTGAAGGTAGCAAGCTGAAGGCAGTAAGCTAAAGAGGATAAGCTGAAGACCTCAGCAAGTTGAAGGGGATAAGCTGAAGACCTCAGCAAGCTGCAGGCAGTAAGCTGAAGACCTCAGCAAGCTAAAGATGATAAGCTGAAGGCAATAAGCAGAAGGGGATATATGAATCTCCAGGGATAAATCGTCTACGGAAATACTGACGGACCACGAAAGTTGACGGGTCCACGCAAGCCGACGACCCTCCGTACTTGTGAGACGAGACGAACGCCCTCTCATTAAGTCGACGAGTACGTTGGCGGAGCGAGATAGAGGAAAAGCCGAGAATGCCGACGGGATAAGTAAGTGACGGGATAAAGCTGAAGGCACAAACGTGACTTACCCTACACGCTTCCATTAAGAAGGTGTCTTGTCGCGTACGCTTGAACATGAACAGATATCTTGTCCAGCACGCTCACTCACAAAGAGATATCTTACGCTCCACGCAATCGAAAAATGGTTCCAGTAAGGAAGTATCTTCCCAAACACGCCACGGACATCAACTCCATACTATTATAAATACCCCCGAGCCCTCACAGAAAAGAGGTACGCAAAAACTTCCCCAACTCTTGTACTCTAGGGTTACGAGCATTCACTAACTTAACCTTCGGAGGATCCTTGGCCGGTACCACATCGGTACTCCTCTTAAGGTCTTCAGCTTTTATGTTGTGCAAGTTTTCCATCGGGAGCACGTAAGGATCATGCGACTTACTGACGATTTTTGGCATCATCATCCACTAGGCAAAGCTTAGCCTAAATACAATTAAACTCGCCTAAAATTAACTCAATAAATGTAGAGACTATAATAGTATTTTCGCTTATAATTAAAGCTTAGAGATAGTATGGTGGTAGCAAGATTGTACCTTAATTATCATGCTTAAAGTGTCCATTTCCTAGATTTAGTCTTCAGATAAATTTTCCAGATATCACTATGCTTAGTCTTTGTTTACATAAATACTTGGAACAAAATTTTGCTACAATTATATATATTTTAAAACATACAAAACATGGATTACCTTCAAGGCTTCAAGTCATTAATTGAAAGTTATATCATAAAGTCTTTTTTAAATTTCAATAATCAACATTGGCTTAAAGGCTAAGCTATGTTAAACACTTTTTTTTAATATAAATATCTTATGGAAGACCAGCGATTTCAACCAGGTAATGATGGGCATTTATCCTAAAAATATTGGTTAAATTTCTCTTTGTTGACCCCATGCTACATTACCAACCACATATAATATTTTAATTTCTCTCCTTGCTTATCCAATAGTGGCAGTAATTGACCGATAAGAAAATTGACCATGACATTGATAGTCACGCCAATTAAATATAAGAAAGACATTATCATGAGGCTAGGAAGTACTGAATTGTGCAACAAGTACTACTTCCTGGTCCTATCATAATTTATTTCTTATTCCTCTCTGCGCAATATTTCCATCTCTCATATAATTGCATTTGTTAATTTTTGAATTATAATGGCATTGTTAATCTTGGTAGATATAGACAAATAGCCAACTTCCTGCTTTACCATCCCCCATAATTCCCTCTACCCTTTTTGATGAGCATCTATTCCTCTTACCTTTACTCAAAGGGGCATTGCCACTTTGATCAAAACTACCAGTACTCAAATTGTAATATTTTTATGAATTATAATAATAGTGAGATAGTGATGTGCATCTTCCATTCAAACTCGTTTTTCTAGTTGATTGGGTTCATTGAACAATGCCATCTTTTAAGTGTATGATTTATAGATAGGCATTTGTTACTTTATGCCTTAAAGGCATAGTTTATGAGGTTGTTAGTGTGAGTCCCATTTGCGTGGAAATTGAAATTTTAAAAAAGGCTTTCTTTTTTGCTCTGCCTAGTTATTGCTAATAATATAGTGACATGGCCGGTTTGAACTAAGCAAAATGACCAAGTTGTCCTCAAACATTTTTTTAATGAGACAAAAATATTCTTTTGCCATTTCCCTCCATTTTATATTTCATCTCCCACCAATACTTACCTTTTTCCTCTCCCTCACTTTACCAATATCATAGAAGAAACTACAAAGAAAATGAAAGAAGAGTTCAAGGAATGATCAAGGAATGTCTACAAGAATATAGTGTAGAATGGGACAAGTATTTAAAAGAAAGACCATCCACCATCCAGGTGGAGGGCCAGGATTGAGCAGTTGGACTACAAAAAGGAAGAGATCTTTCATATGCAGGGATCGTATCCTAAAAAAAGAGTGAAAAGAGATAGCACAGTAAACAAAAATCAAATCTTGTATTTTACTAAGAGTAAAAGGCTCCTTGGCCATTCCAAGGAAGAAGAAATAAAGCAAAAATTGCTTTATTACTATTTTTCATCTCATACGTTGTTTAATATCAATCTTTCGTGAGAAATTATTGTCTCAAGTTCAATTGTTGGTTCAGAAACTCATCTCTATAAATTAATTGTTATGAATTTGGGTCCAGTCCCAACATCTTTTTGGGCCCTTTAGATTTTAGCCAAAACAAATTAATATCATGCATTCTTGAAAAAAATAGAAAATTTTACCATAGAAATAGTAGTATTTCACTAAAATTGAAATGTGATGTCCCATATTACATATCATGACACTTTTTTTTTTTAATCCAAAGCAAATTGGCCTTCTCATGACATTTGAAACTCAAAATAGCATGTTCCCATTTTTAAACTCAAAACATTTTAAAAATTACTATTTATGTCTTATTGTCTCATGACACTAAATCTCTAACGCCTCTAACCCTCCTCTAAACAATAAAGTATTCTATTTCTTTAATTTTGAATTTTCTTATTTTTACTATTTAAATAAAATATATGGAGACTCCATATAAAACCCTAAATTTATAGGGGGAAATATGGTCAATTAAATCGTCATCATGAGGGGCACCAACACGACCCCACAAATTCACACAAGTTTGTTCCAACAAGAAGTTGGCGGACTAAGGACATAGTCTCTCATATACTTACTCTGATAAGGCTAGTGGTACAAGATGAAAAAGAACCTGCAATGACTCAAGCTCGTGCCAATACATATTGTTGAGATCCAAAAAATCACAATGTTGTGCTAAAGCCCAAAAACAACACAAAGGATTGAAATCATAAGATGTTTGGGCATCCAATAAGGGAAAAGGGAGAGGCCCAAACCCATTAAGGGTCCATATGGAAAGGCCCGGGCCCAAGGATGGGAAGGCTTCGGGCCTCGTGGAATAAAGGAGAGAAAAAGCTCAACCCAGCCCTCAAAAGTCAGGAAAATTACTGGGGAGCCTGGAAAAATGACTAGGCTAGGATACATGGGAATTCTCAAGAGCCCGGGATCCTCAGGACGTGTAGCAAGGCCTGGTTTAGATAAAAACAGTACAGTGGGGTGCTAAGAAAATACAAGGAATAATAGAAGATATGTCCCTATTCTGTCCCAATGATGTAGAAAATAATTAGAAAGCTTGGGAACCAACAATTCATGAACAAGGGGCTGGTACATTGGGGAACTTAGAAATAAGAACTATGAAGGATGGTGGCTGAGAAACTTTCAATCTGGCAGGAAGGAATCACCTCACTTAAGAAATGAAAAATGACAAAGAGAAAGGCAGCCAAAAGTTGAGTCTGAAAAGATGGAATCTAGAAGCCTTGAAAGAAGAGAGACCCAAGGTTAGCTCTTTAGGACACCCCAAAACGAAAAGTCAGCAAGAGGTTTTTGAGGAAGAAAACCCTAAAATGAGAAAATAATGAGGGATGAGGAAGGAACCAGCCACCAATGGTGCTGGCACAACATTGGTTCTGGTACCCAGGAGAGCAAATGGAGGGAATCAGTAGTACCCTGGGAACCCTAGGATGACACTATAAAAGGGGAAGTAGCCAACAGTGAAAGACATTCAGCAATAGTGAATTAGAATAGAATTATTGAGAAAATTTTGTTAGAATTCAAAAAGGAAAGAAAAGAGAGGGAAATACTGTCCGGTATCCTCAAACAGTCACTAGAGAACATACTCGGATTCAAATTCAAACTTTGCAAGTTTTAGAGGTCTGAAGAGCCATCTAAATCTGTTATTTTTGAATTTGTTTGGACTTTGTAACACATCCTAGTGAGCATAGTGTATTACACAATTAAGAAATTAATAGAATATTTTACATTGTTTTAAGGATCCTTAACATTTTATCTTGTATCTTTCTTTACCATCTTGTTCCTTTGTTGTGCCTTGCTATTCAATGCATATATTTCTTGTTTGTTAGCATGTATGTATTGTAGGATTCGTGCTTTGTGCACCATCTGGTTCGAAATCAGCTTATTTAGCTGCGGTGAACCAAGCCTAGTCCCTTAAAACAACAAGTAAAAGGCCATGGTCCTTGTTTCTACTTGGGCTTGGGTATTGTCCAAAAAAGGACCCACACACATATACACATAGAAATAGTGGCCCCAAAAGGAATTGGTCCTTGTTTTCTATGGGTTTGTAGGACCTTTAGCCAAAGTAGACATCAACAAACATCTCAAATGCAAACATTTGTCATTGAGTTTGATTCGGGTGTTTCGATTGATGACTCGATTGTGTTGGGTGATAATTAAGATGATAAAATTTTGTGATAATTAAGATGATAAAATTTTGTAATGGGTTGTGACTTGTGGTGGTAGGTTGCGGTGGTGGTTAAGTTTATGTGAGAGACAAAGTGCAGCAAAGAAGAGAGAAGGCAAAGGAGAGATTAAATGAGAAATTAATAAAATATTTAGATACTATGCTATAATAGCCATGTATATTTGCATGGTTATTGCAGCAAAAATATAAATCTACAGTATTATAAATATACTGATGTGGAGAGTTTTTAAGCAAAAAAGTATCAATTTCACACATTTTTCTATTATAAACCCACTAATGTGACTGTTTTAAGTGCCACATAATTAGGTTATGCATGTTTAGCTTGTTTAACAAAATGATGTCATGTAGCAAAATGAAAATAAGTAATAGACACAATTGATACTCATAATAAATTTCACAATAAATTTGATTATTGTTGAAATAATTAACTATGATACTGATAAACCCACCAATTTTACTCTATAAAACCATGAAATTTATTGATAAATAGTTGCGTTGGTAGCATTACTTCATCATTAAACTTAGCTAATTGTAGCATGGGGCCAAGGACTTGTAGTCAAAAAGTTATTCGCTGTGTAGGCCTTTACACAAAAAATAAATATAATTAGTGTTGTGTGGCTTTTTTATACCACGTATCCACAAAAGGAGGACAAATAGAATCTGTCTACTTGTACCTTATGAATTGTTTCAGAAAATTTTTTCTTCTCTTCAGCGGCTACACCGCTAAAACTACATCCGATGATATTGCAAGGAAGGAAAATCTTGGTGTTCAATGGTAGAGTTTCTTTCTTTTATTTTATTTTATTTTATTTTTTTTGAAATTTTTTATGAGTTGTAATTTTTGTAAGAGTTTTTTCTTTTTTTCTTTTTTTCTTTATTGAGAATTTTTGTAAGAGGCTGTTTGTTTGGTAGAGTTGTTTTCGTTAAACTTTTTTTTTTTTTTTTAAATAACAACTACGAGTATTTAAACATCTTCTAGTATCTGATTGTTAGAAAAATACATGTTTGTATTGCATACAAAACATACGCAGAGAAAAATTAACGAATTTATTTCATTCGTAATTGATAACATGTACTGTGTAAGTTTCAGAATTCAAGAATAAGAGAGCGTACGTTGGTATGGTGAAATTCAAAACAAAATATTAAAAGTACTTGGGAACACTTTTAATCTTCACTCCAATTCCACTTAATGCCCAAGAAGTGTGGTCTTTCAATCAGTTTCCAAAGAGAGAATGAGAAAATGTCCAACACTCACATACGAACCATTTCATATTCTTATGTGATCTTAATCAAAACCTTATGAAAAGTTTTATGAAATTCTTTATGTTTTTCTCCTTATATATAACTGATTATCTAATTGGGCTAGCCTTTTGGGCCATTCCAATTGGGTTCTAGTATGTGGCTTAGAGTGGGACCAAAATGAGACAAATAAGATTCTAGTTCCAATAGGCCTTGGGCTTTTGTCAACTTTTGATATGTCTAAAGTTACCATTAATTATATTCAATATCACTATATGAATATAATTACACTTTAAGCCTTATTAATAAATTATATCTCAAAATTTTATTATACATGCAACCCCTTTATTAAAATATTCGTAGTAATACAAAATCATAAATATAAACTGTCACTTTGAAGATTACTACATATTAATCATTGAGTACTCGGTTTAATTCTTTATATTATTCATCATATATTTATGAAATCCAATTCCATAAATATATACTTTAATAATTCCTTACTAAAATAGTTGGGCCCAACATTTTGAATAACCAAACCCATTAAACTTATCTCAAGGGAATATTTTATATTTCCTTTAAGAGATTATGAATTCTATCTTGAGAATATATGTTCTATCAATACTAAATGCGGCTGCCCAACATACTGAGGTTTTGATCGTGACTTATAAATCTCAGTCCCGATATATCAAAGCAACTTACACCTCATGATTAGGTCTATTATTTTCTCAAGATTTAGAGTTGATGTAAATAGAAGTCATGAGATTTATTATTCATTCGTCAGTCATAAGGAAAATAATAAATCTCACAACGGTGCAATTCAATATGTCTTAACTCTTAAAACATATCAACATATCAACTAGAAGTCTCCACTTCCATGATCAAGACAAATCATCTTAGTTGATATGTTATAGTCTTCACAGATGAAATACCCAATTTTATCACCGACTACGGACTACAATTCTTAGTTTACAAAGAACTTGTGATTTATATCTTCTGTAACGTTTCACATAAATCACATACTATGTATCTCATGGACTAAGATAATGTCCTATTAGTTTATTTATAGATAATTTTATATAATTAAACAATTTAATTATTTATGACATGTCAATAAATTAGATATGAGATAAACACCAACAATGATAACACGCTAGTAATAGATTTCGAATACAAAATCTACTATTTGTTTGAATGGTGTTTTAAGCTAAGGAGGAATGAGTGAAGTGTAGCTTGGTCTCGTTGAAAAAAAATATAAAAATATAAATGCATCGTTAATGTATTCCCAGATAGAGCCACAGCCATTCCTTTACAATGGTACATTATCTTGTTAACTTAGCTGTAAACCTCTAGTGTCAATTCAATCATTCACTCGTCATCGTTGAATTTTACTCCCTTTTAACTTTCTAAGAAAATGTTTTTCCTTTCCGTGCAAGAAAACTCTAGAGGAGTTATTACAAGTAAATTTCTGCATTTGTATCTATACAAAAGGCGAGACACTGTAGATGAAAGAAATATACCCCAAAGTCTAAATCCTCTATGGTCTAAAAATCTCTGTCTGAGTCGTTTATATCGAAAAAAATTCTGTCTCAGTCTGTTCTGTTCAATCTTTGTTTTCAGATAATTGTCCGACTTATGCGTGTATAGAAAGAGACTTAGGTAAGCATGTTGAACTCAAAACTTCCAAGTATATTGACTAGTACATATATGTATAGTTTGTACTCTCTCACCTTCCAGAGATCACTAATAACTCTGTTCTTGACTTGAATTTTGCAGGTTTTATACAGGTTACGCTTCTGAGAGTGTACTTGTTGAGCTGCTCGAGGACGCTAAGCTCTTACTCATCTTATATGCAACCTCGTGGTATGCTTCACTCCACTTTTTCTTTGTATTGGTTTAGGTCAAACTACATGTGAATTCTCTAAGTTTATGCCTGTTGTCATTAGTACTACAAGCTTCATGGTTGATAATTTGTTTATCATTCCTTATTAGTAACTCTACTAGATGATATATGGTTCGCTTTGCGAATTTCCACATGTCAATTCCCGATCAATATTTAGGGAATTCAATCTTCAGATCTAAATCTGACCAAAAGAGGTAAATATAAAACATATGATCGGTTGATCTTCGATTTTATGTATAAGTTTTTTATTTTCATGGAATATTACTAGAATCTTTCTTTCTTTCTTTCCTGAAAGAGATCGGAACAACGGGGCGAATCCATGATACAGGGAAGAAGTAGATGCCAATCGGGCTAAAAGTCGATTTGGCACTAGAATCTCTCTTTTGTTTATTCCCTTTTCGTTTCTCTTTGTTTGGTTTTTATTTGTTACCTTTAGTTATTAAATTCAGTTGGATCATGTAGAAGAGTTAAAAAGAGAGTGACGAGATAATAGAAAATTGCTCTGTATATGAGATGAATTGAGGAAATTTTCCTTTCTAACTTTGCGACTGAGAGAAGGGTTGAGGAGGGAGAGGTGAGAGGGGCTGGAGAGCCATTTGCAGGTGGAAAGGAAAGGAGGAGCCAGCCGAGTTCAAAAGAGGGAGGAGAGCTTTTGGGGTCGTGGGGTTTTGGAGGGTTAAGGTTGGAGAGGGTAGACCGTTGGTTTTTGAATGAAGAATTTCTTGGAGATTTGGTCAATTTTGGGTGGGAAAGTTGATGAGGATCGAGGGAGTGATCTTTCTTATGCTTCTAGAGGTGATTCAAGAGGAGTTTTACTTTTACATGTTGAACCCAAAAGGTACTTGAAGGCCTTATATAGCTCTTTTCTATTTCCAACTTTGCCTATTCCTTTAGGAACAATTTTCTTTCTTTCTTTTTTAATTAAATTTTATTTTTCTCTTAAAATTTTGTAATAAACACATAGAATGCTTGAGAATTTGGATTGGACCAGCGTGTGAGGCACTTAGATGGTGACCAAATGGTGGCCAGACGACATTGAAGTTGCAGTAGCACCAATGGCTAGACAATGTGAGGTGCATGAGGCATGTAATTAAGCAAGCACTTTCTACGATGAAATTTCCAACTTTGTGTAGATCATCTATCGGCTGAAGAAATTTTGTGGTTTGTCTCAATAAAAATGGAGAGTGAAAAATATTAAGAGCAACAATGTCACATGATAATGGAATCATTGGTAAAAAAGGCATTTGTATGGGAGGATATCGAGAATGAGGCAATGTCATGCGGTGATGAAATCGTCAACAAGAGGGGATACTTTTGGAGAGAATGTCAAAGTTGGAGATAGAAAAAAGAGGGTTATTAGTTTTCAAAATTTTAAAAAGAAATAAAAATGTATTCCATCTAGCTCAATTGTAAAATATTTTGTAGTAGATAATTGATGTATTAACTTGATAGTGAAGTATTCATAATAGATAGGATACAGTAGATTCAAATATTCTATTGTATTTATAAACAAAATTATTAAAAAAAAAAAAGAGACAGAAAGAATATAAGATTAACTATTCAATTTAACCCTTATAATTAACTATATATTGGCCTAAATGGTTACATTTGTACAATATTATACCCCCATTTGAATGCAGCTTTTTGTTGAAAGCTTATTTGTTAAAACATTGCGACTCTTTTCTAAAGTTATAGATATATAATAACTAAACAAACTAAAAAGCTATAGGCAAAAAAAAAAAAAAAGTGTTAGTTTAAAAACCCACGTTCTCAATGAGTTATGGGTCAAACGAATGACACCTTCTCTTACAAAGTAAAATAGGGGATCTATATCATTGGATGACCATGGAAGGACATAAAAAGTGTGAGATAAATATAATTTTATAAGAAATAAAGGCATTTCATTTTTTTTTTTTAACTGAAATAAGATTGTAGTTCAACTTCATTTCATATACCATGCCAAATCGTAGAATGGAACAAGTGTTCAAATTTTAAATAAATAAATAAATTATCCCTTCTTTTTTTCCGAGTAATACACTGATTCATGTTGACCAATTTTTACTATTTATTTTTAAAATACTAAAAAAATATGCCTTATGTTAGTTCAAGTTAAGGCACAAGTGCCAAGAGATTAACAATAGTACCGTACAATTAATTAGTTTTTAGAATCAAGCATAACTTTTATTCGTACATAAGGAACTCATTAAAGTTAGATTTCAATTAGAACAATTGATAAAAAATTTTAAAGTAAAATATTTAGGATTTAAAAATTCGGCTTACACAAAAATTTTAATGAGAGTCTTAACATGATGACGAAGGAAAATTATTATAGAGCAAAACCCATAAGTATAATTCTATCTTATCTTTAAAAAAAAAAAAAAAAAAAACCATTTAGTAATTAGACCTGAAATGTAAAATCTAACTTTTCTTTTCATTCCGTTCAAAATTCATGTCTGGTTTATTATTATTATTATTATTATTATTATTGGTTGTAATAAATAAACTATTCACCAACGCTATACCCAATGGCATATAAAAAACTCGGTATGTTAATTTGCATCTATTGCAATCGTTTTCAACTATTTGGGCTGAAATTGATGAATCAGTCCAACACAATTATGGCATTTTAAATTTTATGTTTTTGAAATTCTAAAAAAACTATTTTTTAAAACAAATACAATATCTCCAATAATATTCTGTGCATAAAATAAAGTCTAAAAGTTATGTTTCTAATCCTCAAAAATAAAAAATAATAATAATAAAAAATAAAAAAGGTTTTTAAACCTCAACTTTTAGGTATCATCATTTCATTTTAAAAAGAGTTCTGTTACCTAATAAGTTTGGAAAATTGTTAGCATGATGCTCTTGTAATTCAAATCCAACCTTTCTCTTCTTACTCTCTACATATCTTAAAAAAGAACATCTCATATTTCATTCCAGAAAAAACCGATTAGAAATTTATAACTTAGCTGAACATCTCTTCCTATCTCTCTTTCCAGAAAAAAGTCCGATGGCAAACAGGCACTACTATGTGCATCACCCTGAGACCACCGATGATGAGTTTGCTGAACGAGCTCAGACTAATAATGGAAAGAACAAGGAACCTATGACCTCTTCCTCCGATGAATCAGAGAGTGCACTTAAACTCAACCTCCGTGCAAGCCAGGAAGGTGATGATCATGACATGGATGCAAACAAGTTCTCAACAACTATTGAGGTTGAGCTTAACCCCACGGAGTTGGCTCCGATCATTGATCGATTCCGGTACTCTCTTATCATCTATGTCCATGGCAGAAAGATAGGTTATCATAATCTCTACACGCGCCTTGTTCGCGTATTGGCTCTTTTAGGACCTTACCAGCTCGTTGATCTTGGTCTTGGGTTCTTCTTGTTGAATATTTCAGAGTTTTTGGATTATAACATGGTACTTCACAAGAACCCTTTATCGATCCGGAATTACTGTGTCACTTTGTTGCCATGGGAGCCAAACTTTAGGCCTTCAGAGACTGTTATTTCCCAAGTAGATGTTTGGGTTCAGTTGCCAGAACTTCCAATAGAATACTATGATTTTCTGTCAAGAATTGCAGCAGCTACTGGTGGTAATCTTCGGAAAATTGACCCCATCACTGAGAGAAGAAAGATGTGTAAATTTGCAAGGTTTTGTGTTAGAGTTGATCTCACACGTCCACTTCCTGGTTATATAAAGATTGGAGAAACACGGCAGCGAGTTGAGTATGAGGGGTTGGATATGGTGTGCTCTCTGTGCAGGCATTGTGGGCATTTGAAACAGAATTGTCTAGACCAGCTGTTAACTTCTGCTCCCATCAATGCTTCTCGAGGTCAAGCCTTTACAAGCAATGAATTGGTAAACTCTGCTGGTCATAGGAGACTTGCAGATCATACATCAAAGATTGTGATGTCCAAGAGTGCTGACAGTTCCTCAAGTGATGGTAATGGTCCTTGGACCCAAGCTCGTCATTTCAAGCAGCATCAAAGAGAGAGTTCAGGATCACAGAAACCACACGTTCAAAATCAGAACATGGCCGCTGGAACTGAAAGTGATCTTAAGCTGATTGATCAATCCAAGCCTAAAGCTTCTGTAAGTTTAAGCTTTTGGAACTTTTTGGTGATTCGAATTTCTTTTTGTGATGTATTGAAGTTGTTAATAATAAGTCTAGCTGTCTAGGGACACAAAATTTTACAAAATTGTTAATATGGTATTTTGTGATTGCTACATAATAAAATTGGTGTCAGTTGTGCATTCAAGGTCTGATAGTGATATGTTGTTTCAATCACAATATACCATGTCAGTTGTGAAAAAAATTTGTAAAAATGTTGTATACCTAGCTAGCATTACTAGTTGTAAAAATGTTACTATATATCAGTTACAAGCATTTGCATTTGCATATTACTTTTCTGTAATTAGTTTTTGATGATATTAAATATTGTTCATTCAATGTGCTATATCTTCTGACAAAAGCTCTCTTCATCTTAAGGTGATTGCTGAATCCAGCACAGAATTGATGCAAAAAAAGAATCCTCTACCTAGAGAAGGCACTTCCTTGTCTCCAGTAACTAAGGGAACACTAGACCAGCCTCCTAAGGACAAACCACCTTATATTGCAAAGTCATTGAAGTCTGAAGAAGGGTTACCATCTGAATTCTCCATTGCAGGTTCGTCCAACTCTTTGCCTCAAGATTCCTCTCAAAATCTGTGTCACCAACCTGCACAGACGATGGACCAAAAAGCATTCCACACTATACCTACACAGCCACATGGTAACCAGACTCAAACCTTGTCCTCCTCAGAGACTGCATCTCCTCGACCTTCTCCAATGGTAAAGCCAAGTATCCAGTTTTACTATAAAGGAATACATATGGCAATGGTAAAGAAAGAGATAGGCAACACCCCAATAACAGAATTCAGCACTGAAATTCGCCAAACTCTTTACGGCATCAAATCAGAGGTTGCAAGTCTTGACATTGGTGTCTCAAAAACTGCGATGAGAAACCAGCAGGCAATAAGTTTTCTGCCAACAGTTCGTGATTTCACCAAGAACCCACTTCAGAATCAGCAACAAGCAATATACCAGACCTGCGCAGAGACTGTGCCACAAACTCCTTTGCAGAAACTACTATGCTGGAAGTATAATGGGACAGACAACATCAAACTCATCCAAACAATGAAATATCTAAAGCAGCAAGAAAATCCCTCCATTGTACTTCTTTTTGGAATAAAAAGTAGTGGCAATGATGCAGAACAGGCTATAGAGGAAATTGGGTTCTCTGGTTCACGCCGCATAGGCCCGTCTCCTGTTGATGATGGAGTGTGGCTGTTATGGAAGAAAGATGTTGTAATTAAAGTAAACTCATCCACCTCACACCTGATATATGCAACAGTACATTTTCTTCCTCATCCAAGCGATAGGATGCTACGTGGTACGGGCAAATCTTCTGAGGCATATGCCCCATATGCAAGATGATATACTCAAATACTCTCTCTATCATGGGCCACAAACTTCTTTTATACTTCAGAAGACCTGTTAACAGGTCTTCTGAAGTATACAAGAAGTTTGAAGCAAGACCAATCTACTCCAAGCTCAAGAGTTCATCGATTTTTTTGAAAATTTTCACATTTTCTTTGCTTCTTTTTTTTTAGCAAGGATCTGAAATCAGTCCTTGTTGGCGTGATTAACATGGAAAGCACCTCCTGCTCTTAAGGTGAGAAGGGTGAGGCAATTTTTTGAGAGTCATGTTAATTTCTGAAGTATAATATTGTAGTATTTGTAACTCCAGTTATGGGTGAAATACATAAATCTGTGGATGTGACCCAGTTTTGAATAAATATTAATAAGTTTGTGGATGTAGCCCTAGTTTTGGGTGAACCACGTAAATTTGGTGTTCTTGTGTGTGCTTTGATCTTTTCTTTTAATTTTTTTAAAATTTTGTTTGTATTTACAATATCTTAACTAACACTTATTCGATAAGTCTAATTATCTTACCTTAATAGGAAAATGTTAATTTGATCCGTTCTAATAGTCTTATTGAAATCTAAATGACTGTCATTTTGAAGTAACTGAATCAGCTGAACACTTTTTTAGCTAAAAGGTTTTACATATACCATTCACTTAGGTTTGTGCCTTTGTCAGCCGATCCTACCTTATGATAATGACCTAATTCCCAGTTTCATGGCATGACTTACAAGTACTAATGGATTGATCATTTTTAATAGCGATTCATGCACTAGCTGTTCATCCATATATAAGGTGGCCCTTCTAACTGCTCCATATACTTCTATGCAAAGAGGCAAAGAGCTCCTGCGGAACAGTTTCGTTTGATTTAAGGCCAATCATATAACTTAACAACAACTAATGATCAAAGCTGGTATATTCGAATGTTTCTCAACTCTTTTTTGGTAACTTGCTTTGGTTGTATATCTATGGCCACCCTTGACTATTTGCTACCAAGTCATTAAATAGAGATTAAATTCTAAGAATGTATTGTAAAACCTTGACTATTTGCTACCAAGTAATTTAAATTAAATAGTTCGTGTCATTAACTTTAGGGCCACTTTTGTTCCTCAAAAAAAATATTTCTCCTGAGGCTCATTGACTTGATTACCTTTTGTGAGTTTGTCTACATTGGTTTGTGTCCGATAACTTTGTGGCCTATCTCAAATGGGGCCAACCATATATGGGTTTGACCACCTGTCCTCCATAGCGCATAGACGCCGGAATTTGGATATTTTTCTATAAATATAAGCATACACTATAAAATTCTGTCCAAAATAAATACAAGTCAGTCTGGGTTCTTATTTTATTTTTTTGAGAAACCAGACTAATCCGATTACTTTCATAAATCAATGAACAGGAAAAATAACAAAAGAAAAAAATATTTAGAGGAACAAATTTCATCCAAACTAAGTTCTTGTGGAAAAGAAAGCCTAACTCTCTTAGTTAAGGCATGAACAGCAGAATTACCCTGCCTCCTAATATGAGAGAATGAATTGGATCTAAAAGAACCCAACATAGACTTAATGTCTTTTACAATATGGCCCTATGGCTGAGTGAAGCCAATCCTCCCTGAAAAAGGCCTTAACCATAGTCTCTGAGTCCCCCTCAAAAATAACTTTTTCAAAACCAAGTTCAAGAGCGAATTGTAGACTGCTCGACGTGCTGCTACAATATTGCATCATCAGTGGGAAATTCTGTTCAAAAATAACTTTTTCAAAACCAAGTCAATCCGGATTCTATTCTAGAATCAAGTAGGAAATTCGTCGCCCATTGAGAAATACTGCATCATCGATCCAGGTTTCAATCATCAAGCTACATTTGAAGTCAAATTTTTAGGACATGCACTCAAAAAATGAAGAAATCAAGCAATGATTTCAAAAATAAGAAAGATTATGGATGCCGTTCTGTAAATTGACACTTGACATGAAAAATAAATTGCAATTTAAATTTTATTGTTTATTGTTTACTGTTTATTTTGTTACTTATATTAATTTACATTATTTAATTCAACTTTGCTTTCAATTAATCTTACCCCCTTACCCCTTGAAATGACATTCTTGAATCCACCCCTACAAACACTTGTAGACAACTAAATTTTTAGTTCAAAATAAATCAAACAAGTAAATAGCTTTTCAAATGTGAATTTGTATTGGATGAATGTGTGGTACAATTCTCTGTGATTATAAAAGAGCAATCCTCTAATTCGATCTCCTTGAAAGACTTGTTTATTGGAATTATGGTAATGTAATTTTGACTCGAACACCAAATATCCTTCAATTTGGCTGAAGGATGGCTTGAAGACCCTTGAAACTGGATTACAATGAATCTCTGGCTATGAGATTATTAGAAATTTTTTGTTCTTCTTGTGTTCTTCCTGTGTTCTTCGTCTTCAAAAGTTTGTGGTGGAAATTCTTCGAGGCTTTGGAGGCTTGAATCCATAAAGTTTCACTAATTTGTGGTTTGTTGAAATTTTTGGAGACTTTTTAATTTGATTCCAGTGAACTTTGAGATCTAGGAAGATGATATGAATGATTCTACTTTGAATGTTCTTCATATTCAAGGTTGAAGTCCCTAATGTTCCTGGAGGATTTAGGGCTTGATTCTAGCAGAGTTTATATGCTTCTGAATCTTCTTTGATGTTGTTTGAAGTGTGGATGTCTTGGTGTGTGGGTATCTTCCAAGATGTGTAGAAATGCCTTATGAAGGCTTTTATTTATAGGATTTTGGGGGTGGGTGAGCGACATGTGGCATAATTTGATTGGTGACACATGTCACAGCTTAATTGGAAGAGCTTTAAGACTTTTTCTCCAAGACACATGACATCATTTGATTGGCCGAAATATCTTAATTTTCAAGATGACACATGTCAACAATCGATTGGATCGCTTATATCATTGCTTACACGCATTGATGTATGGCCTGTGTCATTGTTTACACATGCCAATGTGTGATTGGTTTTTGCATGCTTTTTATGTTTTTATTTCAATGACACTTGGCAAATCTCTGTTGGTTTTTGAATAGTGATAGTAGAAACTAGTATTAGTACGTGGCGCTTTGTAATTGGTCATATGTTGTGGATTTGGTAGTATAATGTGTCAGCTTGTGATAAGTCGGAAATTTTCACTCTCTACAACACCTACCTTAATTTGAGTGAAACTCAACAAGTTCAAAATCTCCTAGGTTACTTTGTGAGAGGAAAAAAAAAAACAATTCATGGTTGCCATGGCTTGTGTTAACATGTTCTATCATACTTGCATAGTGTGGATTCTTAAAACTTTAATCAGATACTTGAATTCTTAAAACTTTAATTAGACAAACTTAACCCGTTGTAGTTTAATCAAGCTACTATGTTACTGTTTTCTCAACAAACAAAAAAAAAAAGTTATCATGTTATTATAACAAGGACTAGTACAGGGCCCATGCGCCTCATCACTTTTTAGCAATCTCACTCTCCTTTTCTATTTTTGGTAAAAATATATAAATTTGTGCATAAATAATAATAATAATAATAATAATAATAATAGATAAAACTGAGAGAAAATCTAATTAGATTTCAAATTGGAATTAAATTAGAGTCTAATTGTACGCCATGTGTCCCATCTAATTTAAGTTTTTAAAATTTTGTGCCAAGTAAGTTAATTCAATATAAAAATTGAATTTCAATTAGAGTTTAATTTTGTGCCATGTATCCCATCTAATCTAGGTTTTTTTAAATTTTTGAGTCAAATGAGTTAATTTAGTGTAAAAAAATGAGGAGTCCAATATAAGTAAACCATAAAAAATATAATTTTATAATGATTTTATATTTTTGAGTCTTTTTTTTTTTTGTATAACTAAAAAGAATTCAAGTTTATAAATTATATATATATATATATATTAATAGCAAAAACTAAGAGAAAATCCAGTTAAATTCTAAACTAGAGTATAATTTTGTGGCACTAGTCTCATCTAATTTTTAAATTTGTGTTTCAAGTGAATTATTAGGTGCAAAAATTAAAGAGTCTAAATTCAATTAGATTCTAAATTGAATTTTAATTAGAGTTCAATTTTGCACATGTGTTCCATCTAATTTTTTAATTTTTGTGGCAAGTAAATTATTGAAGATAAAAATAGAAAAGTCTAGATGTAATTAGATTCTAAATTATATATATATGTAATTGTGATTATTTTTAAATGCATTCGTGCATATGCATGAGGTTACACACTAATTTAAATAATAGACCCCCTAGGTTTGACTAATACATCATTTTTGTTTCTTCAAAAAAAGTTCAAAGTGCATTTAATGTATTTCATAAAAAAAAAGTTTATAAATTATTAATGCACTATTGATTATTTTTCTAATTACTCTTATATCATAATAGCTCATTGAACCAAAAAAATATTTAGGCGACATCCTAAAAATATATAAGTAATTTTAATAAAAATCTTTTTATTTATTTATTTTTTATTTTTTTAGAAAATTAGAAATGAGGACCTTTTCTTTTCCTTTTAGCAGAAACCATAAATGTGGATTGTGCTACAAGATCATATATTTTGAAACATAAAAAATATGGGTTAACATCAAGGTTTTAAAAGTTGAAGTGTCGTATTTATTATTACTACACTCCTATTGAGCCACATCAACGTACCAGTTCAGTCTATTTCAGCCAACGAAGGACCAATTTAGTCCGTTTTGGTCCGTTTTGATCCACTTCCATCCATTCAATCCATTCTTTCCACTTACGATCAATTCGGTCCACTTCAGCCTAATTTGGCTCTATTTGTTCTAATTCGGTCCACTTCCATCCATTCGGCCCATTTGATCCAATTCGGTCCACTTTAATGAAAGCTTAAACATTTTATATTTGAATACTGGACTCCCCAACTGTCCAACAACACAATTGGCTAAGGTTTCCAAATTATATCCAATTCCCTCGTAATTCCTCCTTTCACCTATTCCATTTCCTTTTTGTCTCTTCTTCTCAAAGAAATTAAAACTCACTGATTGAATTCAACTATAGGTCAGGTTTCTTCTTTTCAATAGCATTTAACTGTTCCCCATCTTTTCAACTTTCAAATTTAACTCAACATTACTACTCTCTTCCCTTTTCTTATCTCAAGCGTAACTGGCTCTTCCACCTTGAAATTTAAATATTTTAGTTGTACTAAAAAAATTAGGAAATATAATGTATATTAATAATATTTTGAAGTATATAGAACACTTCAAAAAAGGATAATATCAATTAAAAAACAAAAAAAAATTAATTATATATGAGTAAAACAAGAGGGATATAAATTACTTTTAGAAATTATTAAATTTTTAGGGAGATAAAATTTAGAGAATAAATTATATATTATACCACATCTCAAAATAATTATAGAACAAAATTTAGTTACAAACTTAGTTATAACTTAAGACTACAACTCCCACTAAAAAAATTAAAATTACTACATATTTTGAAAATTTGATCATTGTGTTGTCTGTTCTTTATATTTCTAACACATATCAAATTTCGTGTTAATTAAATGTTATTTACTATTTGATTTATAAACATATTTTTTTATGCATAATATTAGACAACAAAAACTTGAAATTTAAAATTAATTAATGGCATTGCTATTGATTTTTGATCTTTTGGAAATTTTACAAATCACCATAGGATACAAATTTAATTCAACGACAGATTTGTTAAAGAAGTTTGGCTACAAGCTTGATTGTAGCCTAAAGCTACAACTTCACTCAATATCTTTTTATTAAATGTAAATTTAAACAAATCACCATAGAATTATATTTTCTTCTTATATTTTCTATGCTTGCAAAATTTTTAGAAGATCAAATATCAATAGCTACATCATTAATCAATTATTTAAATTAAAAGTTTTTATAGTCTAAAATTATGCATAAAAAATAAATTTATGGATGATATAGTAAATAATATTGGACTGACACAAAATTCACCATGTATATTAAGAGCATAAAGAACGTGCAATTTAATGGTTAGATTTTTAAAATATGTAACAATGTTATCTTTTTTAAAGGTAGTTGTAGTAGTCCAACTTTGTCATTTGTTAAAATTCGCATTCAATAAAAAGTGTTAGGTTTTAAAAGTTTAGAACAACTGGTAAACCGTGAACACAAACTTATATAGATCTTAGATTCTATAGGTTGTATTAAACAATGTTCAAGGTGCTGCAAGTCAGAATACAAGAACAAGGAAGCTGCAGGTTTAGGAAATTCGAAACATGTCAGGTTCGACCGATTGAGAACAAGGCTCGATCGATCAAGACACGGATCCGTAGAATTTTAATAAAGGCCCATCAACCCATCAAGCCCAATAAGTGATTTCAGATCTATTTCATATAGTATTTAAAGGAAACCCTATGACATGTTTTTAAAAGAGAGAGAGAGAGAGAGAGAGAGAGAATAGTGCTTCTTGTGCCTCTAATTGTAGATCTAGGGTTTTTGTACCCCCAAAATCTCTCAAATCTTCTACAGGCAATATTCTTTGAAGAAACTCAAGATCCAATGTTGTAGAAGTTGTTGCCATCACTAGACATCATATGATCATAGTTGGTGATCTAAATCTTTGAGTAGGGATCTCAAAATCACAAACTAGAGAGTTTGTGTTGCTGGTCTAAACCTTTAGGTGGAGATCTCAAAGTCACAAACATGAGAATTTGTGTGCAACATATCCATAATAGAAGAATCCATAGATTCAAAGCTGCGTGTGGTCATGTGAGTAAGTACTACATAAGGTAGTTGTAGATTTAGGGTTAAGTTTATTGTAAAAACTTCTATTCTTTTAGTGAATTGTTGCCTTATAGATTGTTTAAGTTAAATCCTCCCCAAGTTTTTCACCTTGAAATTGGACAATTTCATTGGTTTTCCTAGGTCATTATATCGGTGTGTTCTTTACTTTTCTGCTGTGTATGATATGATTTATAATTGCTTAACCTAGATTTGTTTAATTGAACTAAGTAACAACTTGGCTTTAAATTAGGTTAAACATATAACATATTGTGTTTTCCAAGGGTCTAAAAACTAACAAAAATATATTGAATGTTGTAATTATAACCTAAATAAGTTTGCAGTCAAACTTTGTATAATTATATATTCCGCATCATGTGGCTCTGCAACCGGTTATGTTAAAAGTTATATCATAAGTCGTTTTTGTCTTTCAATAATTAACATTAGCTTAAATGCTAAGCCATGTTATACACTGTTTTTTATTTTTAAATATCTTATTGAAGACAAGCGTAGCCACATTACATTTTAGTTTCTTCCATTGTTATTAATTTACCAATGGAAGAAGTTGACCGACAAGAAAATTGACCATCATGACATTGGCAGTATTGCCAATCAAATTTAAGAAATGTATTACCAGGTTCTATAAGCACATGGAGCTGAGCACTAAACTATGATAATGTACTAAATTGTGCAACAAGTACTCCTTCCTCGTACCTTCATTATTTATTTCTTATGCCTCCCTCAGCAATATTCCTATGTCACATAATTGCATTTTTTTTTCTTTCTTCTTTTTTGAATTATAATTTCATTTGTTCATCTTGGCAGGCGAACTATATAGACAGACAAATAACAAGCTTAATGTTTTTCCTTTCTGTTACTTTCTTCTTCATCTTCTATTTTTATGGGTAGAAATTTGTTTCTTTTTCACTGCATTACAAATAAGAGATACTCTTCTATTTTCCTGATTCCATTTTATTCCTCATATGTTGTTGACCATGTATTCCTCTTACCTTTTGTCAAAGGACGGTGCCATTTGTCTAAAACCTACCAGCCCTCAACTTGTAACTTTTAGGGAGAGATAGAGATATGCCTATATCATCCATTCAAAATTTTCAAACTATCTTATCATATAGGTAATTAAATATTTGTCATTGATCATCTTATAGATCCAATTATTGTCATGGTTATTACAAAATTGCTAATTAATTTATATAGGACAGTCCAATCTAAAAAATAAATCTCTTTTTTCTTTTAAGAGTATGATTTAAATAAGCCTGCCATTCCTTTAAAATGGAACATTTTCTGTTAACTTAGCAGTGACCCTCAAGTGTCAATTTTTTATTACTAGCTATTGTTGAATCCTTCTTCCCTCTCCGTTTCTAAGAAACTGTTTTATTGCCGTGCAAGAAAACTCCACATATCTTACTGAGGCGTTTTCGTCATGTGTATATTATAAACCCCGAGACCTAAATTTCTATCTCATTCTCTTCACTTCTCATCAATCTTTGTCTTCAGAGAATTGTCTATATTCGTCTATATCAAGAGAATTTGGTACGCATATTAAGCTCAAACTTCTGAGTATGTTGACGAGTGAGTGTGTATATATATATATATATATATATATATATATACACACTAGTATATATACAAACTAGTACGAAGAACAAGACTTAGGAATAGTACTTAGGTGTTGTTCATTAGGTTTCTCTTTTAAGATTCTGTCATGTGAATTTTTTTTTTCATGAAAAGCAAGTGTATTTTTTAGTTAAGTAACCACATGGCAGAATCTTAAAAAGGGAATTTAAGAAACAGTACCTAAGGTACTGTACCTAAGTTTTGTTCCTAGTATGAATATATACAAACTTCTGAGAATGTTGACGAGTATATATAAAACTAGTACAAAATCAGAAGTTTGAGCTTAATATGCTTACCAAATTTTATGCATATAATATGTTGTAGTATTTGTAACTCTAGTTTTGGGTGAACCACATATTTGTGGATGTAGTCCTGGGTCTGTTTGGATACCGCTTATTACTGAAAACTAAAAACACTGTAGCAAACTAATTTTTAAATGTGTAAATAATGTCGTGGAACCCAGTTTTTTTTTTTTTTTTGCTGAATAAAGTACTTGCAGGTCCCATGAACAGAGCACAGGACCCACAGAAAAAAAAAAAAAAAAAAAAACACAAACGCACAACGCAAACACTATCCAAACTCCACCAAAATATCGAATTAGTTTGTGGATGTAGCCCTAGTTTTCTTTTAATTTTCTTTCAATCTTTTTTGCATTTAGCATATCATAATTAAATATCACTTATTCGATAAGTCTAATATATATATATATATATATATATATAATAATAGGTGAAGCAGAGAGAAACTCAAATAGAATTCTAAATTAGAGTTTCAATTTTGTGTCATCTGTCTAGATTTGGATTTTCAATTTTGCACTACTTGTCCTAACCAAAACTCAAAAAAAAAAAAAAAATCTAATTAGATTATAAATTGTAGTCCAATTTTGTATCATGTATCTTATCTAAATTTTCTAATTTTTTGTGCCCAAATAAATGATGTATTAACATTTAACATGGAAACCAAGAAAACCACAATAAATCTAATTAGATTATAAATTGGACTCCAATTTTGTGTCGTGTATCTTATCTAAATTTTCTAATTTTTTGTATCCAAATAAATGATGCATTAACATTTAACACGGAAGCCAAGAAAACCACAATGATAATATTCATTGGCTTAAACAAGAGCATCTCACTTGCACACTTTTATGGGTGAACTCAATAAAGGTTGGAACTCTTCTAATCTCACTACCAAATCAAGGAGTCCAATAAGAAAGACTATAAAAGTAAAACATCATCTCCTCCTAATGTCATATTGTCATCCCATATCTTCTCCTTCTCTCTCAACCTCTACCAACTAGATCCACGCACTACCCTCTCCTCCTCATTTCGGATTTCTAAAAGTAAGGCCGGGTTCAAACACAATATTCAATTCCACTCTTCTTTACTTCACACTTTCATACATTACAACTTTAGTGGTGCCTCTAAGAAGATTCCAAGCTCAATGATCAGTTCTTGTCGTTAATTTTGTGATATGTGTCCAATTTCTAATTGTAGTTTAATTTTGTGCTATGTGTCCAATTTGATTTTTAAATGTTGGTGTTAAGTTACCTCCATTCATAATGCTCAATGAGGAAACTGAATCTACCAAGATGAACATCTTATCATCACAATTGTTAATATTTCCGTGCATAAGTAAGGACTATATGTTAGTTACTTTAATAGGAGAATGTTAATTTAATCTATTCTAATAATCTTATTGAAATCTAGATGTTGTATATGTCATTATGAAGTAATTAAACCAGCCGGACACTTTTTAACTGAAAGGTTTTACATATGCCATTCACATAGGCTTGTGTTTTTATCAACCAATCATATTTTATGATAAATGGACTAATCTCCAGTATCATGGCATGACTTACAAAAGTACTAGTGCACTGTTCATCGATATGGTAGTCCTTTTAATTGAAGTTCATCTAACTACTTCATATACTTCTTTCAAAGTGCTTATTAGAATTATGGTTAAATTATTAAATTCACAATTTTCTAACAATTTAACATTTTGAAATAATTGGTAATTCATCATGGGATCAAACCAATAGATCCTAATTTCAATTCTTCTATCTACTTTACCTCCCGCTTATAAATGTTAAAGTCTATGACTCACTTATTAGGTGAGAGTTTAGGCCTATACCTAATAGAAAGTGTTAGAATTATAATTAGATGACTAAATTCTCCATTTTTTAAGAATTTATATTTTGGAGACAATCAATAATTTATCAAAACTCCTATAGAACTGTTTCGTTGTTTAGCTGATTAAGGCCTACATATTACTTATCAAAAAATTATATTCAAAGATGGTTAATCCGAAAGTTTCTCAACTCTTTTTGGTAGCTTTCTTTGCTTGTATATCTAAGGCCATTGTTGACTATTTGCCACCAAGTCATATTTAAATATTCAGTTTCAAAATTGCACAATATAATGTGAAGGTCCCAATACCAACAAATTACCACTGTGCACCAAGGGTCACTCCACTGTGCATACTTGTGGAGTGACCCTTGGTGCAGTGGTCACTCCACAAGTATAAGTGTTTGTGAGGTGTGAGAGATAAAGGCCGGGATTCAAGTCCCTAGAAAGGAGTTTCACACACATATACACTTAGATTAGACTAAAGTAAAATCTCTATCTTGTATTCAAAAAAAAAAAAAAAATCGACAAATTAAAACTGAGGCCCGGAAAAGAAAAGCCGACTAATTCATCACTGACAATCAACATTAGCATACTCCTAAATGTTGGGATTTATTAGTCTGCGAGATAGGGCTAATATGAGTTAGGGATAATTTGATCATTTTCTAAGGTTTTACCATGCGTGATTAACATTGAATGCCATGTGTACTTAAAAAAAAAAAAAAAATTTAATCCACGCCAGATACAGTGCTAAAAGTAAATGACTTGTTGGATCTAAATCAGATTACATTGAATTTATTATTATTATTATTATTTTCTTCTTTGACTTATTTGGGCTTTTATAGTCCTTAGACCGAATAAATTGAAATGGACTGAACTTGATCAGCCTAGACTGAATTGGTCCTAAGTGAGTAAGTGGACCAAAATAGACAAAAGTTGACCAAGTGAACAAAATTTGTCCTAAGTAGACCAAAATACTACGTTAATATAGCTCAACAATAATATAACAAGAATTAATGTTACCTTCTAACTTTTAGATACTATATAGATTTCTGACAGTTGATTTTGGCTCGTTGGTGCTTAGCTTTTTAAGATAATCTAGTATCATTATTATATGATCTTAAAGGTTGTTAAACTTCTAAAAAAGTAGTCTATATTGTATCTATATCAACCGTAACGAAAGTATATACCGTACAAGAGCTATTAAACTAATAATGGTACTACTCTGAAATGTATCAGATATTTATGTTGGTTTGTATCAACTATATCGGGAATTTTTAGGTGTTTGGGTCAGTATTGACTATTGATGTTTCGTTCAATACAATTAAAATTAATTAAAAATTTTATTTAAGCAAATAAATTGGGTTAATGTATTTAGACTAATATTTGATCTTATAAAATATGTGCATTTTAAATTATATGTTTATAAAATTATAAATAAATACATACATACTTAAATGCCAAAGTCAACCTCATACATTTTGAGACCTAAGACGACAACTAAAATGAGATAATGGGTGAATTATATAAATACATACTTAAATAAATACATACTTAAATTATATGTGCATTTTAAATATCAATTAAATTAATATTTATTTAATTTTTTAAATCATAATATATTTCCCTAAAATCTATGCAAAATTACAAATTAATTAGATTTTTATAATGGGTGAATTTTATCGAAGTGTTATTAGCCATACATATATTTGGAAAAGAATCTAGCGCTAGGTATCATTTGGATCTGTTCTCCTAAAGTTTCAAACTTTTCATCTGCTTCACTAACATTAGGTATCATTTAGATTTCTTTCTCAAAAAAAAAAAAGAAAAAAAAAGTATCATTTAGATTTAATCCCTTTCGTTAATCTATGTTGTTGTGGTAGCCGTGACACCTAAGCCTACCAGATCACATGTATTAATTTATCCAATTAAATTATGTCATGTAAGTTAATTAGCCAGTATATATCACTTAAATAGCCTAAAAGAAACTTTAGAATAATTCTCTAAAAGAATACATAAATTAAAAACATTAAAAACAAATCATTTCTAGCCCTTTATTGGCATTCAAAACATTTTTTTTAGTACCACCGCACACCCTTGGCTTTACACACATATACACTTAAATTATGATAGAGTAGAATTCCATCTTGTAAAAAAAAAAAATATTCTTAGTATCCAAATGGTTACGAAGAATCAAGATGATAACCTAGATTTGAATCCCTCAAATACTCTTCACTGCCAAAACCTTGCACAGTCCCTGGTTCGACCCAAACCACCTTCACATTACGTTAATGGAGATTTTTTTTTTTTTTTTTTTGGGTGAGAATGAAAGGTTTAGTCATTCATTGATATGCAGAAAATCCTGGTACAAAGCATTTGCTTCTAGCGGTGGTGTATCTTCTATCCAATACATATCATCAACTATATTCCTAGCATATCAAGCTAATAAGTGAGCCACCATATTTCCTCCTCTTTTCACCCAGTTGATAGAAACAGCCTGCAATCCTCTAACTTTACACCTAATATCCTCATAGACTAATGGAGTAATTAATTGTTGGTGTAATACCCCCATTTTTATAATCATCGTTATATTAATTTATTATTATTATGACAAAATTTGAGTACAGTACTTAGGTGTTGTTTCTTAAATTCTTATCTTAAGAGTCAGTCAAATGACAGCACTTAACTAACAATACACTTCCATCTTATAAAAAAAAAAAGTCACATAGTTAAGTTTTAAGATGGGAAACTAAGGTACAATATCTACGTACTGTACCTAAGTTTTGTCTTTATTATTATTATTATTATTATTATTATTATTATTATTATTATAAAGTTGAGGTGATGTACACATATGAGATTAAGTCGGTAACATCAGCATGCAACATCTGCATACACAGTAAGATTGGAGTTGAGATTAGTGCATAAAATAAATTATATATTATACCACATCTCAAAATAATTATACATTCGCATTCATCTTATGGGTCTGCAGCTACTTATGCTAAAAGTTATATCATATAGTCTTTTTTTGACTTTCAATAATCAATATTAGCTTAATGGCTAAGCTATGTTATTTATACACTTTTCATTTATTTATTTAATATATAATATTTTATGGAAGACCAGCGATATCAATCAGGTAATGATGTTCCAATAATCTTATATACATTGGTTAATTCATGCTAGCATACATTTGAACCCCATGCCACTACCAACCACATTGTATTTTAGTTTCTTTCCTCGTTAATCTAACAGAGGAAAGAATTGGCAGATAGAAAATTGACCATGACATTGGAAGTATTGCCAATTAAATATAAGAAAGGTATGAGCAATAGAGCATTAAACTGAGAAGTACTAAATTGTGCATACATTCTAATGCCTCTCTCAGCAATATTCCCATCTCTCATATAATTGTATTTGTTCTTCTATTTCTTTTTTTCTTTTCTTTTTATATGATTATAATTGCATTTGTTCATCTTGGGCCCTTGGCAGACAAACTAGATATAGATAAATAATTCCTTTCTGTTTCTTTCTTCTTCTTCTTCTTCTTCTTTTTATTTATTTATTTATTTTTTTTTGATTTTTTAGGTAGAAATCTGTTTCTTTTTCACTGCATTACAAAATAAGGGATACTCTTTCATTCTTTCCTAAATCCATTCTATTCCTCATATGTTGTTGCGCCTGTATTCCTCTTACCTTTAATCAAAGGGCTCTGCCATTTGACCAAAAAATACCAATCCTCAACTTGTAATATTTTAAGGACTTACTAATAATTAGGTAGGTAGAGAGATGCATATATATTCCATTCAAACTATCTTATCTTCTAGTTAATTAAATATTTTTCATTGATCATCTTATAGATCCATTATTGGCATGGTTATATAGGACAGTCCAATCTAAAAATTGAATCTCCTTTTTCTTTTTAAGTGTAGGGTTTAGTTTAGAAGCCTTGATAAGCCTGCCATTCCTTTAAAATGGAACTTAGAGCCAGAGGTGACCGTCAAGTGTCAATTTTTTATTCACTAGCAATTGTTGAATTCTTCCTCCCTCTCTCTTTCCACGAAACTGTCTTCTTCCTATGCCTATAAAAGCCGAGGCCCTGTAGAGTAATATTCTTTGTGACATACTCTCTAAGCCCTAAATCTCTGTGTCATTCTCTTCTCTTCAATCTTTGTCTTCAGAGAATTGTCCATACGCGTCTGTATCAAGAGGATTAGGTAAGCATGTTGAGCTCAAACTTCTTATAAGTATATTGAGTGAGGGCTGTCCACGGGTCGGACCGGGTCGGTTTTCGATCCAACCCGGACTCGACCCGCCGGCGTCGGGTGGAGTGACCGACCGCCGGAAAAATCGGTCGGCTCGGTTTTCTGTTATGGTTAGCGTCGGTTGGGTCGGGTCGGGTCGGTTGTCAGAATTAAAAAATGCATCGAAATCTGAAAAAAAAAGCGTCGCCGGAATCTGGAAAATTGTCACCGGAAACTGGAAAATTGTCCCCGGAAATTGGATTTTTTCTGAAATCTGCATTTTTTTTTTGCTAGAAATTGGTGGGATTTGGCCGGATCTGGCTAAATCCCACCAGATAGTCGGATCTGGACGAGATCTCGCTGGATCTGGCTTGTTTTTGCAGGATTTGGCTGGATTCTTTTGTAGCTCCGGTCGGGTTCGGGTTGCTCGGGTTTTGGAGATGCAAACCCGCCACTCGACCCGCCGGTGTCGGTTTTTGAGAACGGAAACCCGCAGCCGACCGACTGGACCTTCGATTCGGGCCGGAATCGGGTTGTCGTCGGGCGGTTTGGCCGGGATGTCGGGCTCCGGTCGGGTCTGGACAGCCCTAAATTTATTATTATGACGAGTATATGTATATGTATAATTTGTACTCACCTCCCACATATCACTAATGGTTTTGTTCTTGCTTTTTGTAGGATCTATAAAAAGTTACGCTACTAGGCTTAAGCCCTTGCTCATCTAGTCATCTTATCAAACTCTGGGTAAGCTTCACTCTACTTTTTCTTTATATTGGTTTAGATCAAACTACGAGTGAATTCCTGTTGTCATTAGTATAACAAGTGATTCAAGGTTGATATTTATTTATCATTCCTTATTTACTTGATGATTGTATGGATTTGCTTTGGGAATTACTGCTTATACAGATCACACTTTTTTTCCCTAAGAGTAAATAAGGGAATTCGATTTTTAGATGTCACTAAGCTATATGACTTTCCACTTTGAATTTGATTTGATTTATATATATATTTATATGGATTTGCTTTGGGAATTACTGCCTCTTATACATATCTTACTTTTTTTGACTAATCGTAAATAAGGGAATTTGATTTTTAGATGTCACAAAGTTATATGACTTTTGACTTTTGATTTGATTTGATTATATATATACATATTGGGAAGGAGAGAAGAGAAATGGATCAAATCAGTGACCTGAGAAGAGAATAAGTGCCAATTGGGCTACAAGCCTGTAGGCACTAGCTAGCATCTCTCTTTTAATTCATTCATTTTCGTTTCTTTGTGTTTGAATTTTACAATATTATCTTTAAGTTATTAAAATAAAGTTAGATCGCATAGAAGAGTGAGAAAGGGGGATAAAGTAATGGAAAATTAAGTTGTGTATGAGATGAATAGAGGAAATTTTCCATTTTAATGGAAAGGATGGTTGCAAAAGAGGGAGGAGAGATTTTTAGGGTAGTGGGATTTTGGAGAGTTGAAGGTGGGAGCTAGAGGGTAGATTAATGTATTTTTGGATGAGGATTTTATTGGAGATTTGGTCAGTTTTGGGTGGGAAAGTTGATGAGGATCAAGTGTGGTTTGAGGGGATGATCTTTCTTAATTATGCTTCTATCTAGAGGTGAATCAAGAGGAGTTTTACATGATGAACCCAAATGGTACAAGAGGCCTTAGCTCTTTTTCGTTTCCAACTTTACCTATTCCTTTAGAAACAAATTTCTTGCCTTTTCTTAATTTAATTTTATTAATTTCTTTCATAAAATTTTGTAATAGACACATGAATGCGTGAGAAACTGGATTGGACTAGTGTGTGAGGCACATGGATGGTGACTAAAATGGTGGTTGGACGATGTTAGAGTTGCAGTAGCAGTGTTGCACCAATGGCTAGACAATGTAAGGTGCATATATAAGGCATGTAAGCAAGAGCCTTTTTACGACGAGGTTTCCAACGCTGTGTAGATCATCTATCAGTTAGCTAATGAAACAGTGTCGTTTATGTCTCAATGAAAATGGTGGGAGAAACAGTGTGGCACAACAATGAATTCATCGGTAAAGAAGGCACTTGTATGAGACAATGTCAAGACTATGGCAATGCTGTGTGGTGATGAAATCATCAATAGGAACAAACCTCAAAGTTTGAGAAATAAAACGAGGGTTATTAGCTTTCAATTTTTTTTTTTTTTTTTTTTTTTTTTTTTTTGAAAAAAGAAGAAGATGGATTCCGCTTAGTTCAACTATAAAATATTTGTATTATAATGAAGAGGTTGCCATAGATTCAAATCATCTACTATTAAAAAAAATAAAAGTAAAAAAGAAAAGACAAGATGAGTTACAGAAAGAATAGAGGATTAACATATATGATTTAATTTAACCTAGCTACTTACTGTATAAAGTCCTAAATGGTTAATTTTACAGTAATATACATCCATTGGGATGCAACTTTTTTTTTTTTGAAAGCCTATTTACATATTTGTTGAAACTTAAAGTGAGGCTTCCCTATAAGCTAATGTTATTTGTGCCACATCATATGTAAATATATCAAACTCTTGAAATTTCTTACAATCCTACTTATTAATTGTCCCTAATTTGGATTCAAAAAAGAAATTGTCCCTTTTTTTGTGTTAATTGCCCCTAATTTAGCTGGCTAAACCTTACTTAAAAAAATTGAATAGAATCTTCAAAATTATTAATTTAGATTTGCCCTCGGTCTTCTATTGACCCCTGTTACTACCGATTTCTTGGATAACTTGTCCACCATTTGTTTCTTTTGTTGACGTCTGTTACACACACACACACACCGTATCTTCCCTTTACTAAGCATAGTCACATATGCTTGTTACTAAGTGGGGAATTAAAGTAATTGAATTTATGCAAATATCTAAAGTTATATGCATAAGATGTCTGTAATGGTATGTCCAAGTAAGCCTTATGCCCTTGGGGTTAAAGGGTTAATTCCATCCACCATGAATGGGTAGCCAATCTTTGAAAAATTATAAACAAATAAGAGAGAGAGAGAGAGAGAGAGAGAGAGAGAGAGAGAGAGAGGATATCTTTCCCTTTTTATATTGAGTTCAGCAACTCAGATCATGAATTTCCTTTCAAATGAGATGATAAGAAAGTTTTGAAAGATCTCTCTCAGCTTTTTATATTGTACCAAGTTTATGAAGGTTTACTTTTCTTTTGGTTGCAATTTCCTCCGTATGTGTCTACGTTGACTCTAATCAACCTACCCATGTGCATTTTCGGACAACTATTGACACGTAAAAAGGACAATATTCTTGGCTTATGATCTAATTGTAAAATTCTTAAAATTTTATATATTTATTTTGAAATAAATTAATTGAATTTTGCTACATCATTTTTTTTTTTGAAAAGCACGTCATCAATATATAAATAAAGCTTTGATTTTTTTTTTTTTAATATGAATAAAGCTTTGATTATCAACAATTTAGTATATATTTCAATTTTTAACTACTACGTAGTAAAATAAACTACATCCTAAGGATAATATCAGTACCGTATTCATCGTAATTAAACTTAAAACTCTTACCCCTCGAGGCTTTTTCTCAAAAAAATAAAAAATAAAAAATCTGTAAGGTCATTCAAGACTAAGTCAGAGTCTTCCAAGATGTTCTTGCTAATTCACACATTATTTCACGTGTCACATGCTACTTAGGTCAAAACTACCAATTATGCCAAGTAAAATGATTAAAAAAGAAATGCATGTTTATGCACACTCGGCTCAATTCATTTACAATCATAAAAAGAAAGATTTGATGTTTTCCACAAGTGGTAAATCAATGGCAAAGGAAGGCCATAAAAATAGTGAAATAAATATAACATAAGTAGAGACATTTCTTAGCCCAAGAGCAGTTATAGTGTTACTATAATTACACTCAAATAATGAAGCCACACTAGTAGTCCCCTCTAATAATATTTTATTTAAAAAAAAAAAAGATATTTCAACTTCATTACCAGGCCAAACAATAAAATAGAGATTTTACTTACTTCTAGTACTTTTTAATAGGACATCTCCAGTTGTTTTAAATATACAATGACAAATGGTAATGGATATCTTCACTTTTTATTTAGTTAGTGAGTAGTGTAGCAGTTTCTCGTTAAAATAAAAAGAAATTCTAATTATTAAAAAAGTACTGAAGGTAAGCCAAACTTATAGAATAAAACATGAAGATCTAGTACAAAAATCACACAATTGAATGAAAAAATAAAATAAAAATTTATCCCTTCTTTTACGAGTAATACAGTGATTCATACTGATCAATTTTTTCTATCAATTGTAAAAATAAATATGCCCTATGTTCTGGTTCAAGTTAAGGCACAACTAATTTAAAGTGTCTAGTGCAAGTTGGTATTTGGTATATAACTATTGAGGCTCATTTTTAAAGCCCAGCAAAGGGAGTAAGCCCATAACATCAGAAAGAAATAATCAAAGAATAAATGGGAAAGCCCAACTACGCCTGAGCTGCAGGAATAGGTCCGTAGAGCAAATAAACGGGTCTTGAAGAGGTAAATGGGCCTGAAAAGGCCTGGAAAGATAGAAATAGCAAACCATGGGTCGCGGATATAGAAAAGTGAGTATGGGCCACACCCATTGTGGTAGGCCCAAAGTAAAGCGAGTATGTAGAGCCATAGAAAGTCTATGGGCTCTCAAGGAAAGGAAAAATAGTTGGGCCGCAGAAGCCCAACGAGGTAATAAAGGCCCATGGAAAGCACGAAATTGTAAGGGGCCAAGGATGCCCCAAAGAAGGATGAGTGGGACGCGGGAGCCCACAGACGTACATGGCAATGAAAGCCCAGTGGGCTTACTAAATCATTGAGAAAAAGGGAGAAAGCAGTGAACCCAAAAAGGCCCAATTCTGTTGTATAGCCGTCTCATCAAAATGGCACGGCAGAAAACAAATGGAAAGGCCATGAAAGGGGAAATATGCGAAGGCCCACAACCAAGGGCGAGCCCAAACCACAGATAAAGGACTAGTAAAGAGATAATCCACGCCACAAAGAAGTTAAAAGGCAAATGCCCAAGCCACGGCTAATGCATGACTGGCAGACGAGCTTTGGACGGACGTGGGAAAAGGGAGCACGCGCAAGGCTCAGGTTTCACCAGCCTGTACCCAGCCAATACAGGTGAAGGTGGGCTATGGGTTAGAGGTAAAGAGGGTGTGGTTTGGTGGAGGGAGGAGGGAAGAGGGAAGAACCCATTTCGAGGCTTCCACTCAGGCCACTTTCGGGTGAGTGTCCTGCTGGGATGACATAGCACCCGAAAATGGCAAAGCTGAGTTAGAGCCTTTTGATGCATGCCATGAGGGGGAGAGAGTACTCTGCCGTGACAGGTGAGAATGCCACGGCAAGTTAACAAACAAACACCCTTGTCTTTGTTTGGAGATGTAGTGCGCCGCGGCCAGCGCAGGAACGTGGCGCTGGTTGGGTGCCAGACCAACCAACAATGGTCAGGCGAGTACACGCATCAGACAAAGACAATTACAAGGGTAAAAAAGTAAAAATAATACACCGGAAAACACTATATAAGAGTGCTCCATGTGCACGAAAAAGGAGGGAGGCCAATTAAGGAAAGAATCGAAGAAAGAGAGAAAAACAGAGTAGGAAAGAAAGAAAACAGAGTGAAAGGAAGAAGAAAACGGGCATGCATCAAAGTGGGTTGTTAACTCCTCTCTCCCTCTCGAGAAATCACACTCTCTATTTACTCACATTCGGAACAAAGGTCATCTAGGACCATTTCTTCAAAGCCATTAATTTTCCCTTAGAGAAATTAGTCGCATTGAGGAAGTGTTATCTCCTTTTTGGCTTAGATTCCTCCAACACATTACGGCAGACTAAGAGTCTCACAGGCTCGCCGATATTTTTTTTACTCTTTTTTCTTCTTTGTGTGCATTCTTTTTAAGTTTATCTTTATTGCTACCTTTATGTATTCATCCCGATACCCCTTCATTCAAAGTGTGGCAGACGTGTTTCTTTCCTTATGTTCATAATGTACTTGCCTGTGGCAACTGTTTAGAAAGAATACGCCTGCCACAACTACACGACATAAGTTGTGTCAGGCTAAGGCATAGCTTGCGCACAAGCCGGGCCAGGGTGAGTTGCAACTGGGCCGATCCCGACTTTCCAATCCAGAACATATCGGGCTTATTATGGCAGGATGAGATAATTCAGCCCATTACCAACAAGATCAGCCCAAAACACCCCTTACAATAACAAACTGAAAAGTCTAAATCTTCCTGTCACTTTGAATTTTTATTTTATACTCTATACATCACAATCTATCACAAAATATTTTTTATTCCCTTATAAAATAGTCAAAATTTTAATTGAAAATGTAAAACCTAACTTCTCCTTGCCCTTTCCCTCAAAATTGAGGTATGTTTTCCTTTTCTTGGTAAAATGGTTTGCATTAAATAACTCGGACGTGTTTGCAACAATTGCAATCGTTTTCAATTATTTCGGCTGATATTAATTAATTAATCAAACCTATAAAATTATGCCATTTTATCTTTTGATGTATTTGAAATTTTAAAAGCCTAATTTTGTTAGGTTTTATTATTATCCTAATATTATTTCTATTTTTAAAGTAGTGATTTAAATATGTTTTTGGTCCTCAATTTTTAGGGGTCATTTCATTTTAATAATAACTTAACAGAACTCTACTTCTTTTCTTTTCTTTTTCTTTTTTTTTTTTATTTTTATTTTATTTTTATTTTTTTTTATGTTCAATAGTAAAAGAATTTCATTTGACAAAGCAAAGCAAATTCATATCTTGGGTCAACATCTCTTCTCTTCCCATTTCTGATTTCTCTCTCCAGGTAAAAGACCAAATGGAAAATCGTAGCAACACCATGTACAGGATCTACCATGAGCATCACCCGGAGAGCACAGATGAACAAGCTCTTTCAAGAAAGAATGATCGAAAGAACAACAAGAAATGTTCTTCCTCCGATGAATCAGAGAGTAGTACACTTAACCTCAACCTCCGTGCATGCCAGGAAGGTGATGATCATTACTTGGACGCAAACAAGTGCCCAACAACTGTTGAGGTTGAGCTTAGCCCCACCGAGCTGTCTCCAATCATTAATCAATTCCGGTACTCTTTTATCATCTATGTCCATGGCAAAATGATAAGCTGTAAGAACCTCTACACACGCCTTGCTTCCCAATTGTCTCTTTTTGGACCTTACCAGCTTTTTGATCAAGGTCTTGGATTCTTCTTGTTGAAACTTTCAAATAGTTTGGATCATACCATAGTAGTTTTCAAGGAACCTTTGTCGATCCCAAATTACTGTGTCACTCTTTTAAACTGGGCTCCAAACTTCAGGCCATCAGAGACCAATATCACACACGTAGATGTTTGGGTTCAGTTGCCAGAACTTCCATTAGAATACTATGCTTTTCTGTCTAGAATAGCATTAACTATTGGTGTTAGACTTCTTAAAATTGACCCCATCACTGAAACAAGAAAGATGTGTAAGTTTGCAAGGTTTTGTGTTAGAGTTGATGTAACACGCCCACTTCCTGCTCTTATCAAGATTGGGGAAATATGACAGCGAGTTAAATATGAGGGGTTGGATATGGTGTGCTCCCAGTGTAGGTGTTATGGACATGTTCAGCGTAACTGTCTAGACCAGTTAACTTCTGCTACCACCAATGCTTCTCGAGGTCAAGCCTCTACAAGCAATGTTTTGATGAACTCGTCTACTGGCTATAGGAAATCAGATGCATCAAAGGTTGTGACGTCCGAGAGTGGCAGTTCCACAAGTGACGATAGTCCTTGGCATCAAGTTCGTCCTTGCAAGCACCTGCACCATCACCATCAACTTGTTCAGAATCAGAACATTGCCACCGGAACTGAAAGCAATCTTGAGCTGATTGATCAATCCAAGCCTAGAGCTTCTGTAAGTTTAATCTTCTGAAACATTTTGGTGATTCAAATATATGTCAATGGTCTCGCCTTTTAGTTTCCCTTTTTATGATAAAATATATAGAGGGATGTTAAGAATATTAATATGATAATAATTACAAAAAAAATTGGTTCAAACATTCATTTATTATGTTATTGAAGTTGCATCAACCACATGAATTTGTAATAGCTTTAGCATTTTTCAAACTGCAAAATTAATGCTGTTTAGTATCAATTAAATTATAGGCACATGCATATTAGTTTTGCGTAATTGCATTACTTTTTGTGATATTTACTCATCCTTTATTGTGCTATATAACTCTTCTGACAAAATCTCTCCTCATCTTAAGGTGATTGCTGAATCCAACACACCATTGATGCAAAGAATGAATCCCTTACCTGGAGAAGGTACTTCCTTGTCTCCAACAAATGAAGGAACACAAATCCATCCAGCTCATAAGGACATACCACCTTCTATGACTGAGTCATTGAAGCCTAAAAAAGGGTTTCCAGATGAATTCTCCATTGCAGCTTCGTCTAATACTTTGCCTCAATATTATACACAAAATCTGTGTCACCAGCCAGCACACGCAATGGTCAAAAAAGCATACCACTCCATACCAACACAGCTACAGGGGAAGCAGCCACAGGCCTCTTCCTCAGTGACTGCCTTGCCTCGACCTTCTTCAATGGGAAAGGAAAGCATTCAGCGAAACTCCGAAGGGATACTTCAGCCAAAAGAAAAGGAGATAAGCAACACACCAATAATGGAAGTCAGCACAGACATTCAGCCTACTCTTTACAGCATCAAACCAGAGGTTGTGAGTCTTGACATTGGTATCTCAAAAACTGGAATGACAAACCAGCATGTAATAAGGTTTCTGCCAAAATGCCCAACCGATTCAGATATTTTGTCACAATCTACTTTGGAGAAACTACCATATGTTGGAGCTGAGCCTAACAACATCATTCTCATCCAAACATTGAAATGTCTTCAGCAGCATAAAAACCTCTCCATGGTACTGCTTTTTGGAAAAAGAAGTATTGGCAATGATGTAATTCAGGCTTCAGAAAAAAATAAGTTCACTGGTTCATACTACATAGACTCGGCGGTCTTTGACGATGGAGTATGGCTGTTTTGGAAGAAAGAAGATGTGGAAATTGAAGTAAACACACCCAAGTACTCACACCAGATTAATGCAAGCGTACGTTTCCTTCCTCATCGAAGCAATTCAATGCCACGTGGTACGGCCAAATCTTCTGAGTCAAATGCCCCATATGCAAGATGATACTACTCAATCACTCTCTGATGCTGTGAGAGGGACAAGCTCAAGAGTCCATCGGTTTTTGAAAATTTTTATGTTTTCTATTGCTTCTTTGTTTCTAGCAAGGACTTGAAATTCATCCTTGTTGGCATGATAATTGTGTCTAGGCAAGGTTTTGTAGGGAGTTTACATGCAAAAGCACCTCCTGCTCGTAAGCTGAGGGGGGTGAGGAAATTTTTTGAGAACCATGTTAATTTGATACATATAATATGTAGTACTTGGAAATCTTTTTGCCGTCGTCATAATAAATATTGAATAAGTTTGTGAATATAGCCCTACTTTTGGGTGAACTACATAAATTTTGTGTTCTCTGCTTTAATTTGGTATTTTCTTTTTAATTTTCTTTCAAAATCATGTTTCTATTTAGCATATCTTAATTAACTATAACTTATTCTATAAGTTTGATTACCTTAATATGAAAATGTTAATTTAATCCGTTTTAATAATCTTTTTGAAATCTAGATGATCATCATTATGAAGTAACTCAATCAACAGGACACTTTCTAAGTTGAAAGGTTTTACATATGCCATTCACTTAGGCTTGTGTCTTTGTCAACCGATCCTATTTTATGATAAATGGACTAATCTTCAGTTTCATGGCACGACTTACAAGTACTAATGGATTGTTCATTTTAGTAGCAATTCGTGCACTGTTCATCCATATTGCGGTCCTTTTTTAATTGCAGCTCATCTAACAGCTTCATAATTCATATACTTCTATGCAAAGAGCTACTGCGTAACTGTTTCGTTGATTAAAGCCCATCATATAACTTATCATCAACTAATAGTCATTTTCAAAGCTGGTAAATCCGAATGTTTCTCAACTCCTTTTTGATAACTTGCTTTGCTTGTATATCTAAGGCCACCATTGACTATTTGCTACCAAGTCATTTAAATATTCAGTTTCGAATGCCAAGGGTTCTTTTGAAAAAAAAAAAAAAAAAATTGATCCACGTCAGATACAGTAATGCTGAAGGGAAAAAAAAAAAATGTCCCCAATGCTCTGGTTAGTTTCTACTTCTCTCTCTGGTTTGTCGTTGTGTACTTGCAAATTCCACGTGTCCCCAATACTCCAATCAAAACGAAGATGTCCTCCATTCTTGTGGTCATGTCCTAGAATCTGGGTGTAATGCTGAACTCTTTGCAATGGTTGCTTGGACCACCTGGTTCAGACGCAACAAGGTCAAAACAGCACTACCGGGCTTCTCATTGGACGAAGTGCATCAGCGTGCAGTCGAGCCTCAGCTGGAATATCGGGCTGCCCATCCAAGGAAGACACCAATGCCAGTCAGAACACGTTCTAGATGGTCTCCGCCTTGCTGGGGAAGTTTACAAGATAAACTTTAATGGCGCCGTGATCAAGGAGAAAGATAGAGCAGATATTGGGGTGATCATTCACAACTGCCACGTGTCGGCGCAAGGGACCACACCTCAGCCAAGTGTACCGTGGCAGAAAAAATTGGAATTGCCACCTAGATTAAGCCTAGGAATTATACTGGGCCTTTTGGGTCAATCACTTATATACATAGGTTTGCATACTAAATTATGGATCCGGAATTTGGTTACAGCTTGAGAAAGTGTCATGCATCTAAGACCATCCAACTTGTGAGCCAGCCTGCATTATGTGTTGCTAGGTTATATTTAATTAATAAGTTTATTAAAAAAGCTCTAATCTTTAATCTAAACATACATCATGCGCTTAAGGAAATAACACACAATATATTAAAGATCACATCACATCACAATATAAAAGGAAACAAATAAAACACAACCAAACAAAATAAATTAAACATGGAAGGTTGACAAATAAACAAAACACACAAGAAAAAATATTAAATGAACCAAACATGGCAAAAAGACTCAAACAAACATGGAAAATAATCAAACAAAATTAATTAATCTAAATAGAGTCAAACAAAATCAAAGAACAAGTGAAAAATGATTAAACAAATAAAAACAATTGATTCCAAAAAAAAAACAAATAAAAACAATATTTTTACCCTAATTTGGGTTTGAGGTGCGTACACATACTCAACTATGCATAAGCATGGTTGAACTATATGCGCGCATACTCGATGGATGCGCACGCATCCTTTAGCACAGATCTAACAAATTACATTTTTATTGATTTAATCATTCAAAGATATAACATGTGAGATCAAACAAGCATATTAGAAACCCTAAAAACTAAACTAACATAAAACAAAAACATAAAGCATCAACATAAATGAACAAACATGAAACAAATCAAAGACTAGTAAACTACATCAAATAAACATGTTAAACTTACATAAAACTAAAATAACAAACCAAGAACAACAAGAACAGATTATAAACAACCTAAAATCATATTAGAACATATCAGAAAGTTCATAACATCAATCATACATGATGAGAACACTTATTATAACATCAAACAAAGAACCGTGTGAATCCTATGTAGCAAAGTGAGAGATCATGGAAAAGAAACTGGCCTTGCTTTGGAATCACAAATTTGAGATAGTTTAACTGACCCCTCAATACCTACAACACAAATATTAGATTGAGGGAACAAAAATAATTAAAGAACACAACAATTGTTAGTAATCACGACTCAAGAACAAAAGGTTTTGAAAAGGTTTTAGAAAACAATTTGGATAACAAACTTTCTGCCATAGAACTAACTAAAGAGAGTTTTTTTTTTATTTGTAAAAAAAGTGCTTAGGTGTTGTGTTTGGGTTTTGAAAAGAGAAAATAGAGTTTTCGAGAAAATGGAGGCAAAAGAATAGCTCTCTCTAGCTAGCTAGTGTTTTGATTGAAAACATAAGATGAGTATTTATAAGTTAAAATTAGAGTTTTCAAGGCTTTTTAATGGTCTTTGGACATTCCGAAGAGTCTAGGGGCCAGTCCACATCAAAGAATGATGTTTTTTGAAATGTTGTTTGTAAATCATGATCATGTTTTCACACAGTAGGTGTCAATACCTAAAATACCCTGAAATATATGCTTTTATCAACGTACCAAAAACTTTAACCTTCTCTTATGTTCTTTTTCCTGTTCTTATCCTTTGTTCTTTTCATCAGTTTTTTCTCTTGTGCCATATACTCACTGTTGGTTTCAAGTAGTGGTCCCTTTTTCTCCGCGTTTGTTACAAAAATCTAAGCATCCATTAGTGTAGATAATCATATCCTCTAAATATGTTATTGAACATAGTGGTTTCTTCTTGCAAATGAGAAGTAGCTTTGAGAGTGGAGCAAAGACAAAAGAAAGTTGTTTGAAAAAGAGATAATAAATAAAAATAAATGAATGAATATAAACTGTAGTGAGCAAGCAATCAGCCATCTGTTGCTGAGGTCCTCATATATTGGGTCTTGTATTATGTGGTGACAAAAAGCAATGTTATTGATTTCGTGTCGTTTCGGCTGGAATGACCAGAATATTTCGTATCGATAAGAGAATACCTCACATTCCACCTTGGGTCAAATTTCAGCCCATTTCAGCCAAGACATAAATTCCAGCTGGTACTAGATTTTGCTTGTTAAAAAAAATTAATAATAATAAAATAAATAAATAAAAACTAAAACCTTTGCACATCAAATAATAGAATTCTCATTTTCTTTGGATTTAGTGGTACATCCATTTTTCTATATAGCTTCCTTACTTGTTTTTATATTTCAAATGGAATCTTTGCTCACTGAGAAAGAGCTCAATAATGTGGGTTTAAATGGGTTCTATGTTTGATTTTGTATATGATTAACCAACATTGTCTGTTCTTCCATGTTTGGTTTTTTGTTTCAAAATAGGTTCCTACAAAATTATTATTCTTTGCCAAGGGCCAAAATCTTCGCCTAAGAGGAGAAAGTGTCGAAGCAATCTTGAAATTTAGGTATGAACCCTTAAATATATCTGCCTCACGCCCAGTAACAGATTCAGGAATGACTTAAGGTGACAGTGCTAATAACAAAAACATAGTTTTTTGCTAATAACATAAACATAAACACATATAATTACTACCATATATAATAAAAAATCTAAAACTTTATAAGGATATAACTTGATTTATTTTTCTGAAGATAAAATTTAAATAAATAAACATAAATATAAACATAAACATAAACACAAAAAAGAGAATAAAATGCAGGGAAAGATTAAACTCACTATGATCGATCACAATAGAAGGATCTAGTTCCTTACATTCTTGAAGAACATACTTCTTCCTTACAAAGTGCTTGAAATCTTTAGGCCATTTTTTATTTAGCAAATTATTTGGAACACAAAAAGAGGTAGAATCATGGCTCTTAAGCAATCCTAGGTAGTGTGCAGGAGGAGCTTTTTGTATTGAGAAATAAGACTGTGATAAGCTGACATTTAAACTAACTTCACTTCAATTATTAAGCAAGTAGATCGGACATTCAAGTTTACAATTCCACTTTAGTTGGATACTGAGTGTGAAATTGCTAGGTTTCTCATTGGAGGTCATAAACAATGACTTTATTAGTTACTTTACACATGATTCTCTAATTAGATTACTTTTTACCAAGTATCAATGATAGAATCATATGTAAGTAATGTTTGATCCAATCACTAGTCGACACATGTGCTATGAAAACTTACAACAATGTTTTTTAACAGAAACCACATGCAACTAAGCTAGCCATCGCTAAAGCTACAATTATGGACAGCGAGAGCCTAATATATTATGTTCAGAAGCAAATAAAATTAATATTCATTCTCAGTAAACCTCTCCTGATAGTTTGAACTGCAAGCCCAACAAAATTCCCAAAGTAAACCCTTCAATGATTATTACACCATACAAAAAACCCCTACCCTCAATTGCCAAGGCCAAAAAGGAAGATACTGATGATAAAATCAATCTTTGAAACTTAAATAGATTTTAAGTTACCAATTAACAAGGTACCAAAAAACCTCGAAACACACATAAGAAATACCAAATTAGTTACGTTGTTTGCAAGGTAGCTGTAACTTTTGGCAATTTTTGATAATGATTCTCAAAAACAATCATGGTTCCAGAGCTGAATATATTAATTACCAACATGCACATAATTTTGACACAAAATATGTATTCCAATTTATCAAAAATGGGAGGGGCTTGATAAAAAATCTAAAACTTTATAAGTATATAACTAGAGCTATTTTTTTAAAGAAAAATTTTAAATAAATAAACATAAACATAAATACAAAAAAGAGAATAAAATGTAGGGGAAAGATTAAACTCATTGTGATCGATCACAAGAGAAGGATCTAGTTCCTTACATTCTCGAAGAACATAATTATTCTTGTGTATGATGGCGCTATTACTTAGAATTTTTAGATGATGGACATCAAATAAAACTATTTGGTTTGATTATTTAATTTGGTTTGATTATTTATGTTGGTTTGAACTTTGAAGCACTATTAAAATAGTTTTTGTTGGTTTGATGTTGATTTTTTATTTGTTAGGTGATTTTTGAGATGAACATTACTTGATATTAGCCATCATTAGGATTGTGTGGGAGCAATTGATGGAACCATGTTCATGCATTTGTTCCAATCGAAATCCAGGGAAGGTTTTATGGTCAAAAGGAGGGGATAGCACAAAATGTGTTAGCTACAATTATGTTTGACCAGAGATTTACATATATGTTAGCTAGTTGGAAAGGTAGTGCTCATAATTCTTGTTTTTTAAATGATGCACTTAGTAGGCCAAGGGGACTTAAAATACCAAAAGGTATCATATAGATAACTAGCCTTTGTGTTTGGTTCTAAGTGAGTTGTCTATCACTTTGTGCAGGTATTTTTGTTATGAAAAGAAATGACTTAAGTTGTCTATCACTTTTGCTACAAAACTCTAAGCATCCATTAGTGTAGATAATCACTTCCTCTACATCTCCTATTAAATATAGTGATTTGAGAGTGGAGCAAAGTCAAAAGAAAGTTGTTGGAAAAAGAGAGAATAAATAAAAATAAATGAATGAATGAATATAAACTATAGTAAACAAGAAATCAGCCATCTGTTGTTAAGGTCCTCATATATTGGGCCTTGTATTGTGCGGTGACAAAAGGCAATGTTATTGATTCTGTACCGTTCTAGTTGGAACGACCAAAATATTTTGCACTATTATGCAAACCGATACGAGAACAGCTCACGTTCCACCTTGGGTCAAATTTCTATTTATTTTGTTATGGCCAATTTCGGCCAAGATGTGAATTTCGGATGATACCAAATTTTGATTGTTAAAAAAAATTAAAAAAAAAACAAAACAAAACAAAACCTTAAGGTCCTAAACTAGTAAACTACACCTTTTTGGACTTCCCTAAAATAAACCTTGTAAGGATACAAATTTGACGAACTAGCCCTGAGAATTGGGTAGGACGGTCCAAAAGGCCCCTAAACAATGAATTTTTAGAGAGTGGCAAAACAAAGCTAGGCTAGATTGATTTAAACAATCAATACAATGGGTTAAGATCACCAGAAGGGAGAGATAAAAAGCTCAAGTTCAAAGAATTATTCTCAACAAGGGTCTGAGAAGATCAATTTTGATACTTCAGTTCTTAGTTTTTTTATACAAGCTACACTTGGAATTTTCTTCTTCTAAGAAGTATTCCTTCACATTATATAGTTCTTTCAAGATCATCTTCACCCTACACTTGTCAATTATCTAAGTCTACACTTGAGTACACGTTCCATCATGCATCTTCTTTGGCCTTTTATGTGTTGTGGTGGCTTTGGTTACGTTGTTCAGAGGTCTTCTCCACATAAATGCGGTCAGAAGAGTAGGTGTAGCACATTTAATACGGTGGTAGCAGCCTTTCCTTAGATATTTTTGAGGATTTCCATTCCTTTAGTCCCGATACACATCTCCATAGCTAGGGTTATACGAGGATCACTCTTCGAACTGCCCTTATTTACCCCAAATACGACAAATTCCGTCTTAGGATTCTATGTATTCATTTGTCTCTCCTCGAACTTTACCTCATCCTCGGATAAAGCTTGGGGCCCAACACATGATTTTGGGCCTTTATTCTCACCAGGCCCAATACATGATTTTTGGCTTTTAGCTCTTCACGGCCCAATACACGGCTTTGGGCCCTTGTCCCTACAAACCTAATCTTCTTTCTTTCATGGTGTCACTTGCTCTCTACTTCTCTTCATTGTCTTTGCCGCTTTCTCACTTTCTCTGCCTTTCACTCTCTTGTTCTCCCTTTGTCCCTTAAGAACAAAGATCAGAGTTCATTACTTTATTCACAAATTCACATCATTGAAGCTTTGGCTCTCTTCTCCTTCAGCCGAATCAGGTATTCTTTCTCTTCTTCGTCTTTTTTTCTCTTTTTTTTTTTTATAAATTTTTTTCTTATGATTTGTGGTTAAGAACTTAAGAGTAAAGATTAAGACTTAAGAGTTAAGAGTTAAGAACTTAATATATGTGATTTGTGGTATATGAGATTTTGTTTTTGAATTTTGATTTGTGGTATCAATGATTTTATAATTTATATCTTATAGTTTATATACAATTAAATGATGTCTTGTGTTTGTTCATTCACTTCATGCAAATTAAATTAAATTTTAGCTACTACATTTGATTGGTCATTTTCATTAAAAACATTAATTTTAAGTAAAATATTTAAATGTTCAATTAATAGAAATGGGACTTTTTCTTTTATTTTCCGTATTCTATATTCTTTTTTTTTTTTTTTTTTGAGAAACAAACACACACACACACACACACACACACACACACACACACACAAGGGAGAGGAAAAAGGGTTCTAACACAAAGGCACACCATAACTCTACTCAAAAGACATGGTAACTTTAAGGAAAGGTGGGATAAGTTGTACTACACACAACACACTCTCTTAAGCAATGTGGGACAATTACCCATTATATTTTAAAACAAGAACTCATTTTCATATTTGGTAATATTTGCTAAGTTGTTTTGAATACATAATTTGGGTATAGAATACATTACACCCGGATTTGGTCATTGTTTTTTATTTTTTAAAACAAAGTAACTTTTCCTCCTTACACACAATCACATCACTAAATAAAGTAACTTTGTATTTTCACAATATTTACGAGTATACCACTGTATGCATATTTATAGAAAACAAAAACGCTGAAAAGTTTTTTTCATTTTTTGTGTTCAAATTCAACTTTTAGGATACTAAGAATAAAACCAAGTACAAATGCTAAAACCAAACCAATTTATTAGTGGTGAGTCCCACAGAAAACTAAAAATGAATACAGAATGTATTGAACTTTTTTCTTTATTATTCGTTTTAATTGGGAATCTATAAGTTACGGGTTATGAATTATGGATTTTTACCAAAATTTTCAGACCAAATGATAGTGTGGGATTAAAGAGTTCATGATTTTATCGATGAGTATTGTAATGCACCTTTTAAAATTTAAATCTGGCAATATAAAACCATTTTAATGCATTGAATTCCTATTTTATAGATTTTATTTATAAGTTAGTCAAGAGCTACACTTATCAATTTAAAAAAAATAATAATAAAAAGATCAAGAGCTCTATATTAGGGAATAGATTCAATTCCAGTGCCATAAAAGTTTTTATAAAGACGTCTTTTTTTATTTTAATGTTCCATAAGCTTTTTTTTATTCATTTTAAATAATAATAATTGTACAAAACATTATTCTTTTTCTTCGTACTACAACATATAACTGTTAATATATGTTTTAGCTATATAGTATTATATGCAAATTCAATTTCTATGATTGTAGTAAATTAAACTAAGATTAAATTATATTAGTATTATTTGCAAATTCAATTTCTATGATTGTAGTAAATTAAACTACGATTAAATTATATACATATGCTCAATGCCTTTCCAATGCATCGCACAAGTTAATGACTAGTTTTAATAATAACTTACCACACTACTTAATTGTCTCCAATAAATGAAGGAAAACAACTCTGTTCACCTCACAAGGGCATACCACCTTCTATATATGACAGAGTCATTGAAGCCAGACGAAGGGTTTCCAGATGAATTCTCCATTGCAGCTTCTCCCAACACTTTGCCTCAATATTACACTCAACATCTATGTCACCAGCCCACACACGCAATGGTCAAAAAAGCATGCCATAAGCTAAATGGGAAGTTGCCACAGCCACAGCCACAGGCCTCTTCCTCAGTGACTGTCTTGCCTCGACCTTCTCTAATGGGAAACAAAAGTATTCAGCAAAACACCAAATGGATACATAAGCCAAAAGAAAAGTAGATAAGCAACACACTAGTAATGGAAGTCTGCACAGACATTCATCCTACTCTTTACAACATCAAACTAGAGGTTATGACTCTAGACATTAATGCCGTCTCAAAAACTGAAATGACAAACTAGCATGTAATAATATTTCGGCCAAAATGCCCAACCAGTTCGAAAACTGTGTCACAATCTAATTTGGAGAAACTACTATAAGTTGGAGCTGAGCCTGACAACATCATTCTCATCCTAAGTACTGCTTTTTGGAACAAGAAGTCGTGGCGTAGTTCAGGCTATAATGGAAATTGGGTTCTCTAGTTCGTACTACATAGACTCGGTTGTCTTTGAAGATGAAGTATGGTTGTTTCTATCACAGAATCAAGAATTGAAAACTGTATATTTCATTAATTAGCCAACTGATTACAGAAACTATATATATACTACTCTGTTCAAGTGTGAACACAAAAATAACCAACTACCTAACCTTCCCACGTGTTAATACTCAAGTAAGTATCTAATTACACTAAACTACAAGTCGTATGGTCATTGTACTTCACTTATGTTTCTCTGTCGTTTATGCTCTGATATAGATTCAACTGCTCTGTGAACAATACTGTGACCCTTTATGTTGCTAGCTTCTACCTTGCTCTTGCTACTGATCTTGGCAGCTTCATCTAAACTCTGATACTCCCCCTCAAGAGCAGTAGGTGTATGTATATTAAGCATCCCCATTTTACAAGTAAGATTTGAAAATTGATTGTAATTCAAAGCCTTAGTAAGCAAATTAGCCAATTGACAATTTGATCTAACATGATTCAGCTTAATCACCTTCTCCAAGACCTTGTCCTTAACCACATGACAATCTATTTCTTCTCATGGAAGACTGGTTTGGAGCCAATGTGCAGTGCAGCTTGACTGTCACAGAATAACAAGGCCTCCTTTTCATGATTCACTCCAATATCCTTGAGAAAGTACAAAATCCGCACTATCTCACATGTTGTCACTGCCATGGATCTGTACTCAGCTTCAGCTGAAGATCTTGAGACTGTGGACTGCTTCTTGGACTTCCAAGACACCAAAGAATCACCAATGAAGATGCTATAGCCAATCATTGATCTCCTAGTGTCAGGACATGCAGCCTAATTTGAATCTGCAAATCCTTTTAAGTACAAGTCTGTACTAGAAGAAAACATGAGTCCTTTGCTTGGTTCACCCTTCAAATACTGCAGCACTCTATGTGCTGCATCCAGGTGTGGTCTCCTTGGCTTGGACATAAACTGACTGAGTTTATGGATAACAAATGTAATGTCAAGTCTTGTGATTATTAAGTACAAGAGCCTGCCCACAAGCCTTTTGTAATGACTGGGATCTCTAAGCTCTTCTCCCTCAAATTTGCTTAACTTTAAATTGTGCTCCATAGGAGTTTTAGCACACTTACAGCCAAGCAGTCCAGCATCATTAAGTAATTCAAGAGTGTATTTCCTTTGACAAAGAACAATTCCTTTGTCTGATCTTGCAACCTCCAAACCAAGGAAATATTTCAAATCACCCAAGTCTTTAAGCTTGAACTTATCATCTAACATGACTTTAAATCTATCCACTTCAGCCTTGTCATTGCAAGCTATCAAAACACCATCCGTATAGACCAAAAGAACCGTGAAAATGTCACCATGCCTTCTGGAAAACAAAGAATAACCAACTTTGGATTGAATGAAACCAAGCTGAATTAAAGTGCTTGAGAATTTGGAAAACCATTGCCTAGAAGCTTGCTTGAGGCCATAAAGGGACTTATTGATCTTACAAACAACCTTCCCCTGGCTATGAAACCCTTGTGGAAGAGCCATATACACCTCCTCGTCCAAATCACCATGAAGAAATGCATTATTGACATTATTTGACTAAGAAACCAACCCTTAATGGCAACCACAGCAAGAAGAACTTTGATAGAGACCATTTTGGCTACTGGAGAGAAAGTTTCAAAAGTAATCAATGCCCTCCTTTTGTGTGAATCCCTTAGCCAGCAACTTGGCTTTATATCTCTTAATAGAACCATCAGCCTTATACTTAATTTTGTAAACCCACTTGCAACCAATTGGCTTCTTACCAGCAGGCAAGGGTGTCAAAGTCCAGGTATTATTGGCTTCAAGATGAGCTGCTATCTTAGCAGCCATGGCAGCTTGCCATTGGGGATCAGATACAGCTTGGTAATAAAATTGAGGTTCAACAAGAGAAGAGATGGCACAACAGAAAGTCTTATATGAGGGGGAAAGATGGTGATATGAAACATGAGAAGAAAGGGGATGAGAAGTACCTGATTCGGAAGAAGACATAGGCTGGACAGAAGCAACCTGATTGCAATGGAACTCCTGCAAGTAAGAGGGTCTTTTTACAGACCTAGTAGACCTTCTAAGAGGAATAGGGTCTGCGATGGGATCAGGAGGTGCTTCTAGGACTTCATCAAGAAAATCATCATCAATAGTATGATGAACTTGAATAATGGAATGAGGAGTAAGGACAGGAGTATTAGGCTTGGATAGAAGAGGATCATCATGAAAAGAAGGAACAGGAGAAGCACAAGGCAAAGGTAAAGAATTGGAAGGAATAGAACCATTGGAAGAAGAAACATAAGGGAAAACAGACTCATGAAAGACAACATTCCTTGAGACAAAAATAGAATGAGTGTCAAGATCATAGAGCTTATAACCTTTGATATTACAAGGGTAGCCAAGGAAAACACATCTTCTTGCCCTTGGTGAAAATTTGGTTTCAGTTTGGGCAATAGTAAAGGCAAAACATAGACAGCTAAAAACTTTGAGATGATTGTAGTCAGGGGACTAATAAAACAAAAGCTCAAAGGGTGTTTTGTCATTCAACAAAGGAGAGGGAAGCCTATTAATGAGGTATGCTGCAATCAAAACACAATCACCCCAGAATTGCAAAAGAACTTGAGATTGAATCTGTAATGCCTTGGAAATGGAAAGCAAGTGCTGGTGTTTTCTCTCCACAATAGAATTTTGTTGTGGACTGTAAACACAGCTATGTTGATGGATAATGCCATGGGAATTAAGAAAATCAGGCATGTCAAATTCTTTGGTATTGTCAGTTCTAATGGATTTAATATTTTGGCTAAACTGTGTAGCAACGATAGTATAAAAGGATTGAAACAAAGGTCTAACATCAGATTTGGATTTCATTAGGAACAGCCAAGTGGCTCGGGTTGCATCATCCACAATTGTCAAGAAATATTTGTAACAATCTAAAGTAGGAATTGAATAAGGTCCCTAAACATCCATATGATCTAAATCAAAGGCAAAAGCACAGATTTTATTATTAAAAGGGAAAGGTAATCTTTTAAGCTCGGCCATAGGACAAACTTGACAAGTCTTATTACAAAAAGATTGTAAAGAAGGAATAGTGTGACTTAAAGCTTTAAGTTTGAGATCTGATGGATGTCCTAATCTTGCATGCCAAAGAAAGGAAGATACAAAACTTGCAGAAGTTGTTGCAGAGAAAGGAAGAAAAGAAGCATTGAACTTGTCATTGATTAGGTAATTAGCAAGTGAAAAAGGAGGAATGTGTTGGAGACTATCACATTGCAATAAGTACAAGCCATCAACAGCCTTGCCCACCCCAATCTTTTTCCAAGATAAAAGGTCCTGAATAAAACAATAAGTGGAGAGGAAAACAAGACAATAAGGCTGAGATAATGTGAGTGTACTAACAGATAACAAGTTAAAGCTAAATGATGGAACACAAAGAACATTAGTGAGAGTAAGTGAAGAAGAAAGAACAACAGTGCCAATGTGACTGACTTAAGCTAATTCCCCATTAGGCAACTGAACCAAAGATTGCATAGTAGCAGTAATTGAAGTCAATAGATCAACTAAACAGACAAAGTGGTCAGTAGCCCTAGTATCCAATACCCAAGTCCACTTATCATAAGTCCTTCTATTGACCACTTGTGCAAAGAAAACACTATGAGATAAGTCAATACTTGACATTGGGGCACTAGCAAAAGTAGAAGATGATGCTACATTAGCCATTGAAGCATCTTTGACTGGAGCAGAAGGTGCAAGGGATGAAGTGGAAGCTCCAAACAAAGCAAAAAGCTGCTGATATTGTTCAGGAGTAAAAGCAATCTGGTGATGCATTAGAGAAGCAATTGGAGGAGCTATAGGCAACACATCTGAAGATACTTGATGAGCCATAGAGGGCTTGTTCTTGAACTTAAAACCTAGTGGAAAACGATGCTTTTTATAGCATTTATCCACTGTGTGACCAGTCTTGCCACAATATGTACAAGTTGGTCTCTCCTTCCCTTTGCCACCAAAACCACCAAGAATTGGACCAAGATGCTTATTGGACAACTTAGCAGCTAAAACAGTGGAATTAACCTTAGCAAAAGAGGCATTAGGCATTGATCTTTATGTCTCTTCTTGAATTAGCAAGGAGTAAACCTTACTAAGAGATGGAATAGGGTCCATAAGCAAGACTTGAGACCTAACTTGGGAGAAAGAATCATTCAATCCCATTAAAAATTTCATGACAGACTCTGTCACTTGCAAATTAGTAAGCCTCTTGTTAATATTGCGAATACATTTACCACAAGTGCAAGAAAGAAATGGACTAAGGTTCTGCAATTGATCCCAAAACACCTTCAACTGGGTAAAGAAGTCAGTGACAGACATCTAACCTTGATGAGCTCTGCTATGTCCTTTTGAAGATTGAAAACTCTAGGTCCATTGTTCTAAGCAAAACGATTCTTCAAGTCATTCCAGATTTCTAGGGCAGCATCTTCATAAATGATACTTGCTTGGAGCTTTGGTGAGACTGAATTGGTTAGCCATGTGCCAACCATGTTGTCACATCTTATCCAAGCTTGCACATTCGAAGGAGTTGATACCAATGGTGATGAGAGAGTCAAAGTCCCATCAATGAACCCTAATTTATTCTTGGTGAGTAAAGCTTTTCTCACTGCATGAGCCCAAGTTGCACAATTTTCTCCACCTATCAATGGCTGTGTTACAAGAACCAAACTTGGATTCTTTGCGTGATGCAAGAACAGAAGGTCATCCATTTGAGAGTCTTGTGAAGAAGAAGAAGAAGAAGAAGAAGAGGAAGATGGATTCACAGATGTGGAAGCATCTATAGAACCATTTGCATTCGTAGCAGAAGCCATAGATGGCAAATGAAGAATGAATTTCCCAAGCACAGAATTTTCTCAAGAACAGAGAAAGATTTTCTCAGGAAAATTGAGAAAGGAAAAAATAAATTAAAACCCTACAGGAATTTGGGAATTTGCTCTGATACCATATCATAGAATCAAGAATTGAAAACTGCATATTTCATTAATTAGTCAACTGATTACAAAAACTATATATATATATATATACACACACTACTCTGTACAGGTGTGAACACAAAAAAACCAACTACCTAACCTTCCCACGTGTTAATACTCAAGTAAGTATCTAATCACACTAAACTACAGGTTGTATGGTCATTGTACTTCACTTATGCTTCTCTGTTGTTTATGCTTTGATATAGATTCAACTGCTCTGTGAACAGTACTGTGACGCTTTATGTTGCTAGCTTCTACCTTGCTCTTGCTACTGATCTTGGCAGCTTCATCTAAACTCTGATAGTTTTGGAACAAAGAAGATGTGGAAATTGAAGTAAACACACCCAAATACTCACACCAATTTAATGCAAACGTACGTTTCCTTTCTCATCTTAGCAATTTAGTGCCACGTGGTACGGCCAAAACTTCTAAGTCAAATTCAAATTGCCCATATGTAAAATGATACTACTCTAATCACTCTCGGATGCTCTGAGAGGGACGCTATATGTATCTGTTCCATGGTAAAAGTTTCCCTATCATGGGGGACAAGCTCAAGAGTCCATGGGTTTTTGAAAATTTTCATATTTTCTTTTGCTTCTTTGTTTCAAGCAAGGACTTGAAATTCGTCCTTGTTGGCTTGATAATTGTGGATCTAGACAAGGTTTTTGGAGAGGGTTTACATGGAAAAGCACCTCCTGCTTGTAAGGTGAGGGGGGTTGAGGAAATTTTTTGCGTGTCATGTTAATTTGATACATATAATATGTAGTATTTGTAAATCTTGTTGCTATATGTCATAATGAATATTGAATAAGGAATTTGTGGATGTAGCCCTAGTTTTGGGTGAGCCAAGTAAATTAAATGTTCTTGTGTGTGCTTTGATCTTCTTTTTTTTTTTTTTAATCTTGTTTGTATTTAGCATATCTTAAATAACTACTATTATTCGGTAAGTCTAACTACCTTAATAGGAAAATGTTAATTTAATCTGTTCTAATAATAATCTTACTGAAATCTAGATAACTATCATTATGAAGTAACTAATTAAATCAGCTGGACACACTTTTTTAGCTGAAAGGTTTTACATATGCCATTAACTAGGCTTGTGGCTTTGTCAAGCTATCCTAATTTATGATAAATGGACTAATCTCCTCTTTCATGGCATGAGTTACAAGTTCTAATGGAGCAATCATTTTAGTAGCGATTCATATAATGTTCATCTATTTGGTGGTCCTTTTTTAATTGCTATTCATCTAAGGGCATCATATATTTCTTTGCAAAGACCTCCTCAGAATTTTTTGGTTAATTAAGGACTATCATATAACTTATCAACAACGAATAGTAAAAGCTGATTAATCTTAATGTTTCTCAACTCATTTTGGTAGCTAGCTTTGCTATTTTTCAGGCCACCGTTGACTATTTGCAATCAAGTCAAAAAATATTTAAATATTTTGTTTCAAATTGTACAATGTGACGGTTCTCAACAATTTAAAACTGAGGCTCAAAAAAGAAAACCGAACTAATTCACTTATTTACGACATTAGTATATTATATATTGTAGTTAATTGCACATATTTTATTCTCCACTTGGACTTGATTATGTAGCACCCTTAAACAAAAGAAGTTATGTAGGTCTAGCTAGTGCAAACATTATTATCTCAGAAACAGGAACAAAATTTTACTAATTACCACATTACATACCAAAGAAACATTAAAAACAAGTTGAGCTGAATTCCACTGAAAACGACCAAACATAAAAAGGACAAGGAAAAAAAATTAAGGAAAGTAACAACCCAAACTAATTAATCTTATGTCCATTGCACCATAAAATTAAAATATCATATTTTTGTGCCTTTTGTTTGATAATTACACTCATAGTATCTCATCACTTGCCCCGAATACGCAAAGTAAATTCATGCAAGGCCAGAAGAACTTCCTTCAACATCTCTTTGGTCTCTGCATGGACCAAGTTGCCATCTTTATCAAACTTTGCAGGTTGCTCGAATGCATTCAAGGAAAACAATGGCGTATTAATGAAATGAAGATCAACAAAAACTCCAACTTGGCGAAGATGATACTGTTCTCGTTCCCCACCACCATTTCCTCCAGTACTTACAATGGCAGCAGCCTTGTTAGCCCAAGCATTTGGTGGTCTAGATGCCCAGTCAATAGCATTTTTCATAGGTGCTAGTAAAAGAATGCAAAATACGTGCACAAAGTTATAAGTTATATATGTACGTGAAAACTCAATTGATTTAATTAAAACTATATAAAATCTAATACTTTTTTCTTGGCACCTCTCTGTCCCTTCTAAAATATGCCAAAATTAAGTAAATCTTGTTTAATCCATAAATTGGTTAAGAGCCTTTTCCTACATTTGCTAAGCATGATTCCAAGCATTGTTAATTAAACCAGTTTTTGCTTCACCTATAACTAGCTAGAGAAAAGAAAATAAAACAGATAGTATTTTAGAATTCTCTTATTTTCTAATGTTTGGGGTGTGACTGTATAAGTTATTGGAAAATTGTGTTTTAAGTTTAAAATGAGTGTTTATAAAATGAAAAAAAAAAATGAGAAGTTTGTGTTTGTAAAACAAAGTTTTAAGTTTTAAAAATGATCTTTTAATCTCTCCAAACACCTAACCAAACGGACCCACAAGTGTACTTCGTTATGCCATATAGAGATATACTTAAAATGAAAATAAATAAATAAAAACTGAGAAAAATATTTCTAAATTTTTCTCTTGGTGTCAAATTAAATTTCACTTCTAAATTGATGAGACATGCACGGACAGAAATTATATTGTTTCTAATAAAATCACAATCTTCGCCTTCAAACTAGATTTTTTTGGGGGTGGGGGGTGTTAACTGTTAAGTGCTTTTTACCTTTTGAACTAGATTTATCATGACAACTCTCTTGGATTTTTATTAAATTATAATGATTGATACAAAGAATAAACTATAGTTCAATACCAGCTATATATGTGCACATCAAAATAAACAACTTAAAGAGCTTCATTTCTCAAGGTTATTGAACTGAATAAATTAGCAAACGCCAATATATCCACAAAGAAACAGCACAATATATATTGGAGAATGAGAGAGAAGAGGGTACCAGCGATGGAAAAGTTGTACTCAGGCGAAGCAAATAGAATACTATCAGCTTCTTTTATTTTCTGACGGAAAGCTTCGACTGCGGGTGGAAATGTTCCCTGGCCTTCAAGGTCAGTATTTAGCAAAGGCAGCTGGTTGATTTCTACTTGCTCAATTTGAATTTCTTTGACGGACTCTTTGCATAGTTGGATTGCTACAACAAATTAATTACAACCCCATCATAAAAAATAAAAATAAAATAAAAATAAAAACTCAATTAAAATTAAGAAAAATGTATCAACAAAAAATTAAAGAAATAACTTAGTCAACAAATAAATTAATATCCTTTTTATAATAAATAAATAAATTTGAACACATAATCTTATTTAGTTGTAAACATAACTACATGCCAGCTTGAATGAGGCCTCGGTGGAAGGAACCTTCACGGAGAGACCCACGTACGGCTGCCACTTTGATTATAGGTTTCGCCATCTTTCTCTTTCTTTGTGTTCAAATCGTGTTCAAATCGTGTTGAAATAACGTAAAAATGTCCAATTAAATGCTATGCAATTTTCTCTCTTTTATGCAAAACCAAATTTATACGAAACCTGGATCTATGATGTTGATCAATATAAAATAGAGTAATGTTATTGTTGGATCATGATTAGACGGTGTAAATCTTATTACGTTATGTGAAGGGTTTGCATGTAGACATGATTCTTGAATGTTCTAAATTCTAACATGAAATATGGACAATTCTAGAAGATTACAGTTATACGAGTCCGTGGGAAAGGGGAGTTTCTTAAGTGAGCGATGAGGTCTTAAAAAAGATTAAGGTTGTGTTTGGATTTGAATTTGAATTCTAAATTAATATATTTGAAATGATATGATTTCAAATTCATTGATTTTAGATATTATTTCAAATCCAAGAATTTAATGATCGATTTGTCAAATTCAAATTATTGGCCTATTTTAAAATATCCAAATCCATATCCCCAAATATAAATCTACATCCCTAAATCCTGCCATACAAACGCATCATAAAGAATTATAGAATGGTGCCTGACTACACGTGTGAAAAATGAGATAGCAGCCTAACTTCTTACTTAGGGTTTAGGACACAAAATACTCCTATCCAATTAATATTTGGCTTTCTGCCATTTTTTTTTTTTTTTTGGGGGGGGGGGGGGGGGGGGGGGCTAAAAGTGAGTTTAACTATACATATATTTTAAAAAGTGAGGAAAAAGAAAAGAGCCTTTAAAAAAGTTGTATATATAAATAAATAAAGAAATGATGGCAAAACAAATAAAATTAATTGCATCTTACTTTTTCTTTATCATTTTTTTTAAATGTTAAATTTATTATTAATTTTATGATAAATAGTTAACAAATTGACCTAATAATGAATATGATTGGTACCATTTTAATAACATAATAATCACTTGACTAAATTACTTTTTGTTGATTGGTGATAGCATTCGCCACTTTGTAAACCTTTTGTAATAAAATTTGTAGTATCGTTATTATTAAAATTTTAAAATTAAAAAAAAAAAAACACAAATTTCATTTAGGCCCTTTTGAAGGTACTAGTATTGTAAGTCTTGTAAGCTCTCCCCACTCCCTTGTGTGTGTGAGTTAATTACTAAGTATTTATCAAAAGAAAAAGAAAGGGACTTAAGTCCCACATTGGTCGTGAGTGTTCCGAGTCAATGATTTATAAGCCTTGCTAGTCCCTTCAAGAGTTAGGCCCTTTTGAAGTTGCTAGTATTGTAAGTCTTATAACCTCCCGCCACTCCCCTGTGTGTGTGAGTTAATTACTAAGTATTTATTAAAAAAAAAAAAAAAAAGATGTTGCAACAAGTTCCTTAGTTCACAACTCCTTGACAGACTGGAGAAGGGAAGAAATATTACAACATAAAACACAATTTAAATAAAAAGATAAAGGAAATATTACAACATAAAACACAATTTAAATAAAAAGATAAAGGTTTACCTAAACTATAAACAACATTATTAACTTCTCTTTAGTCTAATTAAAATTGGAGCATGAAAAGCATTTCTTCACTTCTAGAATATTCAGCAAAATATTAGTGATGGACCAATCCATAGCATTGTCAAGGTACTCCAGGGTATCAAAACATAACTTTGAGGTGTAAATTGGTATCATGATATGATTGGTGATATATTGAGATTCTTGAGATATGCACAGAAGCATTTGCCTAAGCTTGGTAAAATATGTAAGAGCATCCGTAGTAGATGTTGCAAAACAAAAATGTTATTTTGCCACACCAAAAGCCTACTTTATTATTTTACCACATCATTTTACAACATTTCATTTATCAGATGTTTTATCATTCAATTCTATACATCAAAATAATATTTACTACATATTAAAATAATATATTATCTCCCCCCATTTATATCAACAACAACAACAACCACCCACACAGCCCACTACCACCACTGTCACTGTCACCACCCATAGCCCACAGCTCACCACCACCACTGCCATTGTCACTGCCCACAGCCCACACCAATATCAGATCAACCCAAATTGCAAAAAAAAAAAAAAAAACCCACAACCAGAGAGAGGCAGAGTGAAAGGCAGACAAAGAGAAGAGGGAAGAGGGTGAGATCAACGGCGGATTGGCCGTGACTGGACGGGGCGAGATCGGCCGTGGCTGCGCAATAGTGACGGCGGCTAGGCGAGATCGGCAGCGGCAACTTCAGATGATGAGGGAACAGGTATGGAAGAAATGGGAGAGCGGAACAGAGGTGAGAGAGAAGAGAATCGGTGAGAGAGAAGAGAAAGAAAAAGTGAAGAAGTGGAAAAAAAATTATGCCATTTTGCTCCGTACCGTCCCAAATATGTGACGGTACTGTAGCATGTGGCATAATTTTTGGCATTTGCAACATTAGAGCATCCGTAGCAGATATTGCAAAAAAAATGCCATTTTGCCACACCAAAACCCTACTTTATTATTTTACCACATCATTTTACAACATCTCATTTATCAGATGTTCTATCATTCAATTCTATACATTAAAATAATATTTATTACACATTAAAATAATATATTAAATTCATCCCCCCATCATCATCATCAACAACACCAACAACGACAACTACAACTACAACAACATCCAGAAAAATTGTTGCGAACACAATCACCAGAAAAAAAAAAAAAAAAAAAAAAAAAAAAACGTGAACGGAAAAAATGGAGCAGAGGCCACCATCGAAATTGTTGCTGCCACCGAAACGGAAAAATGTGAACGGAAATTGTTGCGGCCACCACCGATTTGCCTTGATCTAGACAGTGAGACAGTGGCAAGCGAGATCAAGATGCACCGGCGACTTCTCAAGGGCGATAGGCGAGATCGGCTGGGCGTCTACTGGGTGAGATCGCGCGGCGGTGGCTACGCGATAGTAACGGTGGTTGGGCGAGATCGGCGGCGGCGGCTTCAGATGGTGAGGGAACGGGTATGGAAGAAATGGAGGAGAGGCATAGAGGTGAGAGAGAAGAGAACCAGTGAGAGAGAAGAGAGAAGAGAGCCAGTGAGAGAGAAAAGAGAATAAAAAAGTCATAAAAAATTATGCAACATGTTACAGTACCGTCACATATTTGTGACGGTACTGTAGCATGTTGCATAATTTTTAACATTTGCAACATCTGATAAATCTCTATTTTTGTGTTTGATGTGCTACATGTGCCAAATATTTGGCATTTATTACATTTAGCACGTTTGCTACGGATACTGTAATAAAGCTCTATTTTGTATTTGGTGTACCAAATGTGCCAAATATTTGACATTTGGCACGTCTAATACGGATGCTTTAAGATTAATCATAGATAAACTTGTGTTGAGGAAACTTTTTAGAATGATATTTTAGGACCCAAGCCTACAAGGCACAAGCCCAACCCAAATTCCCAACGTATTTTAGGCTCACCGAAAAATCTAAGATCTCACTTTATTTCAGGCTAAAAATCAGTAAGCCCAAATACTCACTACATGAAGCCCATTATAATATACAGGGCTACACCACACGTGGCCCACGAAGAGGTGGCCAACTTCACCATACACAAATCCTTTGCCAAGACCCCAGCTAAGTAAAAAGCCCAACAAAGGCCCAAGGCCAATTCCAAAATAATGAGCCCTTTTTTCTATGAGCAACGGAATTGTATCTAGGCAATTTGGTTAAGCCGTTTGGTGAGATATTTCTAATAACGTTGTTTATATTTTTTAAAAATACGTGTGGATGAAAAAATGTGAAAATACATATAATGTTTTTTAAACACTGAAAACTGTTGTTTAAACCACAGTAACAGACAGGCCCATGCCAAATACTATATGTTTTCAATATTTTCATAACACTTTTATAACAAATCCTAAATTATAAATTGTTACTAGCTATAACTGATGGGCAAAATAGTAATTTAAGTACCGAGTTCAAATTAAAACTAATAATAACTTATTATTTAAGATTTACTGTGAAAATGTTGAAGAAATATTATAGACGTAGCACTTGTCAATTGTCATGCCTTCACTAGTTGAGTAAATCACTAAATAAATTATTTTCTATATGAAGGTTCATTTATTTATTCCTAAATAAATCTTAGATGCTTAGCTATCTTTAATGAGTACAAATCTTCTGTCCTATTTTTCCTGCTCCACTCTATACTCCACCAATAAAAACTTATCACTGTTCACCTAATTAATTAAATATTATAATTATTGACTTATTAATACTACCATTATTAATTAATAGTAGTATTTAATTAGTTAGATGAACACGTGGCAAGTTTTTATTAGGAGAGTATAGAGTGGAGTAAGAATAATAGGACAAAAAATTTGGACTCATCTTTAATGGCTACATAAGTGTCACTGCATTGTATTGAAAAACTCCTCGTGTGTGTGTGTGTGTGTTTGTTTAGCTTGAATAAGTGCTAAATTGGACCAACTCACTAGCAACAGTCTTACCTCTTTGGCCTAAACGTTTAATATCCACGTTTAACAAGTAGAAAGTAGAATGAGATTGGCGATGATATATTGAGCTTCTTGAGGTGCAGACGCGTTTGCCTAAAGCTTTGGTAGAACATGAAGGTTTATCACAGATAGACTAGTTTTAAGGACCCTTTTTTAAATGAAAAATTTTAGAACCCAAGCCTACTGGGCACAAGCCCAACTCAAAGACCCAACGCACTTCAGGCTCACAAAATAATCCAAGACCTCACTTTACTTCCGCCCAAACTCTCATGTACACGAAGTCCATCAGAAAATACAAGACCTTAGCCCCACAATGAAGGCCAGAGGCCCTTCCCGTACTAATAAGCCCTTTTTCTCTTTAAGCAACGCAAAAATGTCCAAGTACCCAATAACAATTCCACCGACTCTTTCTGAGTCAGAGTGAATCATGAGGAAGAAATCTTGATCGACAGCATGTTTGGTTTGCTGAGTTTTGTAACTCAAAACTCAGTTTCAGCCTCTCAAAATTAGTGGGCCCACCTAAAACATAGGTGTTTGGTTTTCTTTTTTAGTTAAGTTTCCATAACTCAAAGTTTTCAACATTTTTAAGTTCTGAGTTTTAAGTTCCAAAAGTAGTATTGTAAATAAATTAGGCGAATTATAACTTGTTCATATATGGTTTCAGGTTTGGCTGAAATTTAAGTTATCTATCTATGGTTTAAAATTTAACACTTTACTTACCTGCAATTTGACCGAAATTTAAGTTGTCTACCTATAATTTGAAATTCCATAATGCAAGTGTTCCGCTGGATTCTTTTGATCTTATTTGATTTTGTATTTTTATGTTTTTGTGTTTTTGGAGGAGAGAAACATAAAAGTAAAGCAAAATTAAATATTTAGCCATGTTTTTAACAGAGATGAGTTAAGGAAATTTCTATCTCAACTAACTTTAGGTAAGTAAAGTGTCAAATTTTAAACCACAGGTAGGCAATTTAAATTTTGGCCAAACTATAGGTGGGTAAATTGTAATTTTCCCAAATAAATACATCCATGTGGGGCCCACATTAGGGAGTTGTCTCCATCAATTCAGTTTATGAAAGCTACTCATTCTCTTTATTCTTTCTCATTTACAAACTTCACTCAAACCTCAATAATAGCACACTAGCCCTTCTTCTCATTTTATAAACTTCTTCCCTTTTCCAAAACCTTCTCTCCTTCCTCCTCTCTCTTTTCCTTTGAATTTTTTTCCCTTTACATTCGTAGACCACCTCCAGCCTGACCAAAACCGAGAAGTTGAGTTTCAAAACCCAATTGATCTTTGGGTCTCTAATTAGTGTTCACACCACTTCATGGTTGTATCATCCCTCTCTCACTATTCCTACTTATCTTTTTGAATCAAGAATTGAAATTAATAATTTCACTGAGTGAGTAAATCTTTATTTTCTATGAAGGTTCATTTATGAAACACATAATAAATCCTAGATTTTTTTTTAATTGATAAAATTACAACCTATGGCGTCAGCAAAATGATGATCTATCTTTGAAGGCTACACGTGTGTCATGGTATTGGATTTAGACCTCCGATGTGTGTTTATTTAATTTGAATAGGTGTTGGATTGGACCACATCACTAGCAATCAAGACTGATTAAAGTGGTGGGTTGAACTCCCTAGAGCAAATTTGGGCCTCAACAAAATCCCGATTGATAAAGTCCTTGTGCAATAGTCTTAACTCTTATCTCTTCGACTAATTACATCGGCTTAAAGGCTTAATATCCACCATAACAAAGAGATCCCTTAGAGCATTGGCATTGGGTCCTGCAAATGGTATATATTGGTATATTGTAACATCAAAGCACAAAACAAGCCCATTACTCGATCTTCTAATTGCAAAAAATTTTCTAATAGTGCTACAGTACCATCTTACTTGTATGACAATACTATAGCAAGTGGTATAATATTAAATTATTTTTTTCTCTCACTTCATTTATTCTCTTCTCACCTCACAATTCTCCCTTCTCCTACTCACCTCACAAAATCTCCGATTATTTATCTCTTTCCATTTCAATTCACACACACACACACACACACACACACACACACACACACACACACACACACACACACACTCTCTCTCTCTCTCTCTCTCTCTCTCTCTCTCTCTCTCAAAGCTTTCCACCGGAGCTAGCTTGGATAGTTTTGCATGGAGACCAGCATGCGAGGTGACAGTGGCATGATTGAGGTGGAGATCGACGCGGTGGCTAGGCGAGATTGGTGCGTGGCGTGTGGGGTGTCAAGGTGCCATGTGGCGTGGTGAGATCGGCATTTTGTGCCTCACAGTGGTGGTGGTGGGGGCTGTGATGGTGGGTTTTGGCTCTGGCGTGGTGGTAAGTTTTTTAGCAATGGTTGTAGTGGGTTTTGTTGGTGGAGTTGATTGTGGGTTTTATGGGTTTTGTTCCTGGTGGTGGGGATGGTTTTATTTGTAGTGGTGGTAGTGGGTTTTGTTGGTGGAGGTGGTGGTGGGTTTTATGGGTTTTGTTCCCGGTGGTGGGGGTGGGTTTTTTTCGTGGTGATGATGGCGGGCTTTGTGGATTTTGTTGGCGGAGGTGGTGGTAGGTTTTGTGGGTTCTTTTTTGCTATGGTGGCGATGGGTTTTTGCTATAGTGGCAGTGGGTTTGAGAGGAAGAATGAGGTCAGTGGTGGTGGGTGGTCTTTTTTTTTTTTAATGGTGGTGGCTATGTTTTTATTTATTTATTTATTTATGGTGGTGGTGTTCTTTCAAACACAAAGATGGTGAGGAAGAGAGAACACAGAAATGGGTACTGAGTTTGGTTGCTGGTAGGAAGAGAGAGAGAGAGAGAGAGAATAAAAAAGAATATTTAAATAAAGTGAAAAAAAATATAGAGGTTAGGATGTTGGGTTATTGTAAAATAGTATAGTATAATAGATAAACTAGCTTTTGAGATAGTAAAATGAGATATATTTAAGAAATTGGATGCTAATGCTCTTACGGTGACACTTTTAGCATAGGTATATTCTTATAAATAGTAGATATATCTAATACGTGAAACCACCATGAAAATTGGAAACTTTTTTTTTTTCAGAAGTTAGGTAAGAATGCTGGCTTTATTTCACTATTTCATTTCTCTATGTGAAATGGAAAGATTGTGAGTTTTGCTTCAGATTTTTTTAAAAGTTTTTTCTTTAAAAAAAAAAGTGAATTATGTATGTATATTTGTATGAACAAAAACTTAGAAATAACAGAAACAGGATACTTGCAGAAACCCAATGGGCAAGCAAACTATCTTAATTAGACCAGATAGGAAAACAAAAACACTAGGACAATAAAGATGGGTTGCCCCCAAGATGAACAATGCACAGCCCAAGCGGCAATATTATGGGCAAAGCAACTGGATAATGAAGGAAATTTACAATAAAATGATACTTCAGCACAAAGTTTTGGTCAAGAAGATGGATTCAATTATGTCACGCGCATTTTAAAATGTATATACGCTTGCTCATGCTAAATGTATCCTCATGCATGTCATTCTTATAAATGTTAGGTGGCAAATGAGATTAGAGTGATTTGTAGTAAATATTATCATCCATTGGATTTTTACCTTTTTACAGTATATAGAAAATGAAATATAGGAGAACTCAAGAGCATGCTACTTCAATAGCATTGTCTGATTCTACCAATAAAGACAACTTAGTTTCAAATCTCACTTTCTCGTTTATTATAAAGGGGAAAAAATGAAATATAGGAGAGAACTAAAAGTTACAATGTTTAGGAACAAGTTTGATTGACCTTACTTATGGAAGATGAATTAGCTGGTATCATGGAGTTCAAGAATAAATCTAACGGACCTTGCTTTATTTGTCACTGTAAAACCTGCATTAAAGTCACAAGTACCTCCCTGCACCTCTTCTTTTTCCTTTTTTTTTTTCTTCTTCCTTGCTTAAAACTAGTTTTGGATTAATTTTCCATTAAAAAAAAAAAATCTGTACAGTTCCTTGAATTTTTTTTTTTCACAATATCTTTGTTCAAATTGCAAAATGACTTCTATGGTGATAGCTGATGAACAAACCCATCCCATTTTTGAAAAAATTGAAATACATATTGAGTGTCAAAATTATGTGGCTGTTGCTAATTAATATATTCAGCTATAAAACCATGATTGCATTTGAAAATAATTTCACACAAATCGCCACAAGTTTCTAATTTTGTATTTCTTATGTGTGTTTCAAGGTTTTTTGGATCCTTGTTAGTTGGCAACCTAAAATCTATCCAAGTTTCTAAGATTAATTTTATCATGGAAGTCACGATAATGATGATTTATCATCTCTATCTTCCTTTATGGCCTTGGCAATTGACGGTAGTTTGTGGCCTTGGCAATTGAGGGTAGGGATTTTCTGTATGGTGTGATCATCATTGAAGGGTTTTGTATGAGCGTTTTGTTGGGCTTGCAGTTCGAACTGCTAGGAGAGGTTTATAGAGAGGAGGCTCAGTCAATTTTTTTTTCTTCGACACAGATTGGAGGGGTTGTTGGAAACTTTCTCTTTAGTAAACATATTATTGCCCTAATTTATGATTTTCAAGCAAAAAGACAGTTGGGGGAAAAGGGTGTCGGAGGCACTGATTTAACCTGTGTTGGAGATGAGTGTTTAAGGATTTCCTTGTACATGATGGCTGCTTTAACAGCTGCCAGCTTGGTTCCCTGCGGGTTCCCTTGGAGGACATTCTCGTAAATTCTCACAGCTTTTTTTGTTGGTTTCATACATGTAATGGAACTGGTCATTGGGACTGTTGTTGCCTTGATTTTGATGTAATGTTTGTTTATACAGGACTGTGAATGAGCACCTTCCCACACCCTTGGATGCCACTTCTGAACCACCTCCACTGTTTAATGGAACTACAAGGTTCACTCTTCTCTCCCTTTTTGTTTGTTTTTTATTTGGGCCTACTTGATTTTGTCCAATTCATTGTCTTTACTATGTCTTTGTTTACGATGTTTTATATGCAAAAGTGAACTTGGATCTGTTTTTGTTTTTGGTTTTTCAAAGGTTGTACACCAATTATGCATGCCCATTTGCACAGCGTGTGTGGATCACCAGGAACTATAAGGTTGAATTTTTGTCCTCTTTGGTCTCATTTCTAGACTTCCTCTTAAGTTGTCCGATGCTACTTAAGTAGCTTCTAATTTCAATAACAAGACAGACCAAAATTAGCTCTCATTTGTCCTTTTCCTTTTCTTAGGATTGTTTTGGACTTAATAATTATGTTGCTGAATATTTTGAGCTGCAGGGATTACAGGACAAGATTAAATTAGTTCCAATTGACCTTCAAAATAGGCCTGCTTGGTACAAAGAGAAAGTCTACATTGTGAACAAGGTGAAACAAAATTTGGCTATCTAGTGCGTATATAATTGATTGAGCTGTTTCATTTTCTTGATTGACCAACAATGTCTTGAAATTAACAGGTACCCGCATTGGAACATGATGGCAAAATCATTGGGGAGAGCCTTGATTTGATTAAATATGTAGACAGCAATTTTGAAGGGCCTTCTCTTCTCGCCAATGTAAGATTTGACAATTCATTGTGCCCTTTTCTAACTCTGTTGGAATTTGACAAAAGTTATCATGTGAGTGTAGGAACCTGCTAAAAAAGAGTTTGCTGAGGAATTTATAGCCTTCATTGATTCCTTGATCAACATGACAGTGCACAAATCATTCAAAGGAGACACAGTCAAAGAAGCTAGTAAGATTTTAAACTGGCTGCCTATTGAGTCTTGACACCATTTTGTATAAAAGCTAGGCTCACGAAAACCTTAAATTAACTTGCATCAGGTCCTGATTTTGACCATCTGGAGAATGCTCTTCACAAATTTGATGATGGGCCTTTCTTCCTTGGTCATGAGTTTAGTTTGGTAATTAACTTGACTATGTTATTTTTATCTATTGTTGCTTCTGTGTTGGTAAATTCGCATTAAACATAGTAAAGATTCAGAATTTATTTTTCCTGACCAAGATTATTTAGCTATATATATGGAAAGTGGAAACCGTTAATATTGATTATTGAGTGAAACTTTGTGATCTTTAGATGGACATAGCTTGCATCCCATTTGTTGAAAGATTCCAAATCTTATTTTCAACCTTGTGGAATTATGACATCACCACAGGAAGGCCTAAACTTGCTAGGTGGATCGAGATAACTTAAAACACATGTGATGTATAGTGACAATTGCTAGTTCTAATGGTCTTAAATTTACGAATTAAAAAATTAATCATCTCCCCCAATTGGTTAAAATTTAATTCTTTTAAGTCAACAATCTTTACTGTTCCATTTGGATTAAGAGGTAGAGAGAGGAGTAGTTAGTAGAGTAGAGTTGGCCAGAAATTAGGCTACTCTACTCTACTCCTATTTGCTTCCCCTCCCTCCCCCAACGGGCCCAAGGGGGCATACTTGCACATGCTATATCTATATTTTACATTCTTGTCTCTTTAAACATGGCTTTGAAGGAGGTTTGAGTCCCTTAATGTATTAGAACTCTTGGTTCTTGAATGGTAATTATTCATGTCAACCCTTGTGCAGGAGTTAAACAAGATTGATGCTTATAAGACAACAAAGGCGGATCCCAAAGTGGTTCTTGAATCATATAAGGTCCGCATTTAAGTACTAATTACTTACTACATGGAAATGGAATTATGAATTTTATTTCGTTAAATACTCTTTTTTTCGTTAGGAATCCTTTTTAACCACTCTTTAATCTAATTTTGTTCCTCAGGCTCAGCACTGAACATGACAGGGGCAGCACAATTCCTTTGGACGAGTGGCTGTCTGCCTTTGCGCACCGTTTATTTTTATATTTTGAAGATGTCTTATGTGTGTACGTATAGTAGGTAATAGTTGAAAACATGGACAGCGTGTGGTCAGCATGTATGAATTGCTTAAATAGATAGAACTATGGGTTTGGTCTTGTAATAAAAAGATATTTTTCTTTTCTTTTTATAATAAAAGATATTGTGACACACGTTTTGTTATATACTTTGTCACAACTTGCATATGTAAGTCTATCATTGGTACTTGGTGAAAAGTAATTTAATTAAAACATTAGCATCAGGCGTTCTATCTCAAATACCATTTGCACAGCACACCCGATACTGCTTTTTCTAGCCTCTAATCTATAATATATATATATATATATATATATATCTAAAAGTTGAAGCGTAGCATTTATTGTTGCTACGCTCCAGTTGAGCCACATAAGCATCCATGTAATTATATTTTTTCTTTCCAATTTTTCTATAATTGTTTTTAACAATTTTTTTTTAATATTTACATTTTTCCAACCTTTCTTCCTTCCTCATTTTCATCTCCCCACTACTTCTCCAACATTTCCATCTCCTCACTACTTCTCCAACCTTTCTCCCTCCCGTACCTTTTCATCTCCCCACTACCCTCTACATTAATATCATTCTTCCTATTTTCCTTCATCTGCCTCTATTTTTGTCTCTTCTTATTCACACTCTCTTCTATAAATTTGTCACTATCTCTCCCATTTTATGCATAGTTTTCCCTCACAATAAAAAGGTTCTCTCTCTCTCTCTCTCTCTCTCTCTCTCTCTCTCAATTTTTTTTTGTTGGATTTTTTTATTTTTCTTGCATCTCTGCTTTAGATTGATAATTTTTTATATTCTTAATTTAGAACTCTACTTTGGATTAATGCGATTTAGTTTAGTTTTTTAATTTTTTTTTTCTTTTTGGTTCTCTTTGATTGTTAAATGTTATCTTATTGCATTATAAAGAATTAAATATATCATATAAAAATATAATATAATTCTATTACATATGATGATTTAGATAATTGGTATTTATCGTAATTTGGTATTTATTATATTATATAGCATGATTTTTTATAATACTCAATTTAGATGTTAAACTATGAGACTTTACTAATTTTTGTTTATTTTTTAATCTTTTGTGGTGGACAAAATACTCTTAATAGTTGTATTAGAAGTACTCTATAATACCATTTATTTAGAGAAAAGAAAAAGGTAGCCAAACGAAGATAATCGGATGGATGACAAATTTAGGTTTTGCAATTTTATTTTAATTATTATTTTATAACAATGCATATATAGAAATTTTAATTCCTAGATTTTGCTAATAATTGTTTATCTGATAATATGTTTTGGATGGATGAAATTACAATTTCTACAAAAAAAAAAAAAAAAAAAACTTTAATAGATTATCAACAGCAAAATGTTTTCCTAATTAGTCGAATTAATCATTGTTAAGTTTTATTAATTTTTTTTAGTTACGTTTTTTGGTATTTTGGATTGCAGGCAGAAAAAATAAAGTTTGTTTAAAATTAAAAGAATAATTTCCAAATTTTATGTTCTTTTTAATAATTTACAAAATGTTATAAATAACTTTTATTAAAAAATGAATATTTTTGTTAACTTGCTTTTTGAATATCTGAGAAAATTGTATTGTTTTCATTTTGGCGCGACAAAATTTATATTTATAATTTATGATTATTCCTATATTATATTTACTAGTCGCTGACTCGTGCGATGCACAGGAAACCTATTGACTATGAAAAAAATTCAACAATGAAAGAAGAATTTAAATTATCATTTATGCAATTTTGTTGACAATGCCAAACAGTTTTAAAAATAAAATTATAGATCATAAAAATATCATTATAAATTAATATATTCCTATGTCTACAAAATAGGAATATATTTTTTTTTTAAATCAAGTTAAGAAAATAGAAAACTATTAAATTCATAAAAGCAATCTTAGAAGAAAGTGAACAAATAACAATGCTATTTCCATTCAATGACACATATTGAGAGTATATAGGAACAATAACGATACAACTCAAACTTGTGAGCTACTATGAGTTAATAAAAATAAATAAATAAATAAATAAAAATAACCCTTGTGTAGTAGCCTCAATTGATGGCTATTACATATTGGCTATTTCAACTGATTTTCAATTCAAGTGTTTATCTAAAATTTTAAAATTTTCATCAATCTTTGGATTTAATTTTTGCATAACTTGGTTAATTGTATAGTCACCCTATTTCCACCCTTAGACACTACAGTAAACACACAACTATGATTAAGTTGTCACAAAAGTTTTTTTTTTTTTTTTAATATTCTTTTTCAATTCACTGATCTATGAAGGTTTTGGGGTTAAGGTGAAAATTCTAGAGAAATCAACAAATAGTCCAAGGCTTCGATTATATTGTACAGTCACACTATTTCCACCAAAGTTTTAAATTCCATTTTAGAGGTTGTTCCGAATTAGCTACTAGAACGGAATATTTTGGTATCGGTGTGTGCCGGTGCACCATTTCAAGATTACACACCAGGTATATATTTAAATATATATATATATATAATAAAATTACTGTTATTTATTATTATTAAGCTAAAGTTTTTAAATTGATTTCTTCAAAAAAAAAAAGTTTAAAAAATGATTATTTATAAAATTCTAATGAAGGAACGTTCAAAATTAAATATGCTATTATTGTAAATAAGCAAGCATAAAAGGGTATTTGTAAAACATGCAACTTTCCTAGAAACTTTTCAAAAATTCATCATTCCCAAGCACGTGACTCACCGCTCCATATCTCCTCAGCCACTACCCTTCTTCCTTTCTTATTTTTACTTTTTCATTATCACAGAACCTTTTCAAACTCTCCCCTCATCTTTTTTCACCTTCCTTTAATTTAGAGTCTTTAGCCAGAACTCTAACCTTCTCGTCAAATCACAATAGTGTTGAGTACCTCATAACAATCAGACCTACTCATTCCCGATGATCAACTGAGATCAAGTACTCGGAATCGAGCAAATCAGCAAATAAGGCTAGCTTTTTAAATGCTGAAATTTCAGACTTATTTTCCCCCTTAGAAGATGTGGGTGGTCTTGGTTTGTATTGGGCTTGTGGTATAGAGGGAGATGGGAATGAAAGGAAGCAGAAAGGTCGATCGGGACAAATGAGTGGTGGGGGAACGACAGAGAGCTATATTGGGTTTGACTGTGAATCTGCGTTTTGGAGGAAGGAGAAAGCTATATTGAGTTTGGCTGCAGAGCATCGGGTTTTAGAAAAAGTTTTATTACTTTTTTTTGTTTTTTATTTTTATTTTTTTAAATTGTACTGATATGAAAAATTGTGGGAGCTTTAGATGTTTCGATTTTATATATATACTAGTCGCTAATCCGTGCAATGCACGGGATAGTTACATAAAAATTAAATGTACTTATTTTACTTAAAGGTATATGACTTAAATTTTAAAAATGTATAATTTGAAAATGAATGAAAATAACTAATTTCTTCAATATAATGATTTAGAAAAATTCTTTTTCTTTCATATCATTGGTTTCACATAACACATTTCGACGTGGGCTATTCTATGGTGATAATTTTACATAATATTCAACTGTAATTATATCTACTATCCACTACCAATCTAATCTATGTTATCTTGATAGTAGATCTACAAATTACATTCTCGTATTATTAGAGCTTGCCACATTATTGTTATTATCTATATATAATATAAAACTGAAAATATTAACTTTTTGAAAGACTTACATTAGAATTAGGATTAAAAAATAAATTTTTTTTTTAAATTAGACCTTACGTTAGTTTTTTTTTTTTTAAGGGCTCACTTTAGGTTAAAAAAAAAATACTCACGTGAAAAAAAAAAAAAAAAAAAAAAAAAAAACTCCTATTTGGATTAAGGAAAAAGAGAGAGACTCCTATTAGAACTCTCTCACTATTTAGTTTAACAAATTAAAATTTTTTATAAATTAAAATGATGAGGAAAAAAGAAGGAAAGAGACTCCTATTAGGATTCTCTCACTATTTAGTTTTAAAAATTAAAAAAAATTATAAATTAAAATGATGATGTGGAAAATTGTGGGAGTTTCAGAGGCTTCGATTTTTAATATATATATATATATATATATATATATATAGACTAGTATTATGCCCGTGCGATGCACGGCTTAATAAAAAAATTATATATAAATTTTTAAAAATATATTTTTTGATGATATATTCAAATCTAATAAAAAAATAGTAAAAATATTTTTAAAAATTAAGTTACATGGAAAATGTATATTATATAACTTTTTTTTTATCAAAAAAGATATTATAAAATATTTTTAAAAATTATGATAAGTTTTAAATTTCTAAAAGCTCTTAGTAGTAAAATTGTAATTATATATATATAACACTTGAAAATATTTCCATTATACTTGCTAACATGCATGCATAGTAGCAGAAGTGCTAATCATATATAAATATCTTGTATAAATGACCAAAAAAAAAAATTTCATAAATTACAAAAATGTAAGTATTTAGATTGTAATGTAAATGTTTACCTATAAATTACCATTCATAGCCATTTTAATGTTGCCATAAGTATTTAGATTGTAATGTAAATGTTTACCTATAAATTACCAGTCATAGCCATTTTAATGTTGCCATAAGTGAAGAAATAATTTGCATAATTAATTAAGAACACCATATCAAAAAATACATCAATAATTAAGTTGAATTGCATTATGTAAAATATTTTTAAAAATCATAGAATTTAAGTAATATTTGAACTACATTAATAGAAAAATTGAAATGCAAAAAAAAAAAAAAAAAAAAAGAAGAAAAAAAGAAAAAAAAGATAGCTATTCTCATGGAAAGAGCCATCAAATCCTTCCTTCTACAATAATTTTGGTTTTTTATTGATTGATTTTAGCATTCTTAAATAATAGAGTAGAGTAGACTTAGTAGAGTTTTAGTTTAACTCAATTTCTCTTGAATTCAAATAATTGTTGTTTTAGTTATTTATATATTTATATATACTTGTAGCAATAGGTGTAGATATTTAAATGAAAAAAAAAATGGATTAGATGAAGATGCAGATTTTGGATTGTAATCAAATTAAAAGGAAATATAGATAAAGAAAAGAATTTGGATTGTAGTTAAATTAAGATTTTTATCAACTTAGAAATAATAGGAGAAGAAGATAAGAAAAAAAAATTATATCCATTTAGTAGACTTAGAGTTTTAGTTTAACTCAATTTCTCTTGGATTCAACTTAATGAGGTGTGAAAAATATTATGTTTTTTTTTTTTTAAATATTTTTTACGTGTAGTAATAGGTGTAGTAATTTAAATGAAAAAAAAAGGATTAGATGAAGATGAAGATTTTGGATTGTAATCAAATTAGGAAGAAATAGATGAAGAAAAGAATTTGGTTTGTGATTAAATTAAGATTTTTGTCAACTTAGTAATTTTAGAAGAAGAAGATAAGAAAAAAAATTGTATCCATTTTTTCTTTTTAAAATCTAAAAATCTAACAAAATTTCTTCAGTTTGGTGCTGCCACTTGGTATAATCACGGCGTCTAAGCCCAACTTTTATTATATATAATATGATATATATATATATATATATAGATGAGTGTTTCTATAAAAAAAATATGATTACAAAATACATTACTCTTTATTATATTAGTTTAAATTGTAAAAAAAATTTAATAAAACCACCATAAAAATAATTATCACGCGCGGCTTCGCGGCTAATAATACTAAAAGCTGAAGTGTAGCAATTAATGTTACTACGCTCACGTTAAGCCATGTCAGCAATCATGTCATTACCATCTTTTTTTCTTAAACTTCTCCTATAATTTTAATATAGTTTTTATAAATTTTAAAATACTAAAAAAATAACAATAATTCTTAACTTTCTCTCCACTATAAAGCCCAGTCTTTATAGCTTTACTTCCGCAATAAAGCTCAAGCCCAAGCCCAAGTTTGTGTCTCACGATTTCAAATTCCCTTTCTTACGTCTCCTCACCTTTTGGTTTACTGTGTTTCACGATTTCTGTCTCCCCACCTTTTAAGCAGCAACCCTTCATCAGTGTTAATTTTTCAGCGATTTCAATTCCTCAACGACAACCCTTCAGCTTTTGCTAACGCTAGCCTGTAACAGCAGTCACTTTGTCTTCCCTTCTTTGTCTCTTCCTCTCCTCAAAATATATTAATACTGACAAAAGGTGGATGATTCAATTCAAGTATCTATGCTCCATTCTTGTGACTGCCGCGCATAATAATTCAATGTAAGGATTAGTTTATTTTGATTGATTTTTTTTTTCTTTTAAAAATTTGTTACTGCCTCTTTCGTGCTGTAATATAGATGATTGTTATGTTGATTTTTCTTTATATTTGATTTTTCTTAGGATGTTGAAATTTTGATTGCTGGGTTTTTTAATTGGAGCTCTATCTCTTTTGTATTGTGGGTCATATATGGGTTAGTGTGATTCTGATTTCTTCATGTAGTGTTGTTGTGTGGATACCTCAACAATTTGGTTTGGTTAACATGTGGGGAAGTTCTTGCTAGGGATAATGCCAATTGGGTTTTTAAATTGGAGTTCTACCTCTTTGTGTTGTGGGTCATAAATGGGTTTATGTAGATATTGTTTAATGAGAGAGGCTGAATAGTTCATGCAGACTTATTTCCCATATGATATGAGCGGTTGCCCCAAATTAATAAAAAGTGAATCAGAGTGGTCCAAAATTTCCCATATTTGATGTTTTGGTATTGACGCTATTTAGATTCGTCCCTAGTTGTGCAGATTGGTCCAAGACCAATCTCAGCCATAAGTTTTATCATATTGAATCAACCAAACAATTATCAAAGATTGCCAAATTCACTTTCAGTTTCTTTTTATTTTTATTTTTTTTTTCTCTCTTAAATTTCCAGTTATACTTTAAGAAGTAATAATAAAATAGAATGCTCTGTTCTCTTCAGCTGCAAATGATCGAAATTCAAGAGCTGCAGGTGATGACAAACCAAATAAGAGAAGCTCCAGATTTGTTTGCGCAATGGTAATACAAAAACAATGTGGTTAGTCCATCTTCTACTCTCTCTTTTCTTTTATAGATTTCTTCTTCTTCTTCTTTTCTCTGTTTTATTTTCAAGTGTAATTCCCAAGTTTTGAATGTGCCTGCTGTAAGGTTATTTGACGATTATCCAATTGGGGAGAGGTGAGAAATTTTTTTACCTGCAAACAAGTTCAGGTATTTAAATTTCTTCTTCTGCCCAAGTCATTATTTTCTTTCTCAACATAACACAATGCAAGACTTATGCAATGATATATTTGTCTAGCTTAGATTATTGGGGAATTTATGTGAAACAATCTTGGACAATATTAAGGGTCTACTTAGATCCATAGGAAATTTTAGGAAACATATCCATAATTTTTTAGATCTATAAAATTTTCATTTGCCCAAACTCAAACACTCAAAAAAAACCTCATACAGTCTAAGTTCCATAGACTACAAAAAATATTTTTTTACAAATTCCTGATGCAATATGTTATTCTTGATATAAAGTATGCATAATAAAAGAACACCAAAATCAGCTTAAAATTCTACAGGGCAAGGATTCTGTTATTATAAAGAAAACAAACTTTTCCCTATCCTAGCTACCTTGACTAAGTTAAGCAAGAAGTATCATTTTCATTTTTCCTTTTCTCGTCTTGGATTTTTCCATTTTGCACGATAAGTAATGTCTATAATTCTGTTTATCAAAAAAAAAAAAAAAAAAGTCTTTAATTCCATTGTTTTACTATTTCATTTTTCCTTCTACTCTACTTAATAGAGTGGAAAGTGGCCCCATTTATGATGACTCAATTCTTGATAGACCCTTATGCAGGAATTGGAGTCTTAATTCTAATATACCTTAAGTCCAAGTAATGGAATGGACTGGATTCATCTGTATAGTTTTGTACAGGTGATTTTGCTGTAGTTTGGGTTCTCCTTTACTATAATAGTATCAGTCTTTGTGTTGTATATGGAGGTTGCAAGTTGCAGCTAAAGCTACAATATGCTATATAGAATGATGCAAAGCTTGCTCTGCTGTCTGGTTGTTTGGCTTGCGCTAGTGTTTTTTTTTTTTTTTTTTTTTTTTTTTTTTTTTTTTGTGTTAGATAGGGATTAATTTAAAGATTTTGAGTTTATTTACGTTACATGCATCATGTGAGCCTAGATTTTTGGGTTGGGTCTTCTCCTGTGTGATTTCAATGACTATTTGTGTAGGTATGTGTAAGTATTTTCTGTCATTTTTGTGTGTAAGTATTTGGGTTGGGTCTTATCCTGTGTGATTTCAATGAACACGTAGTGTAACAGTATACCTTTTGCTGTCATTTGTCAGCAACTTTGTTTTATGGCTACTAAAATTGTTGTATAACTTAATTTAGTCCTTTGAATTGATTCTGTTGTGGACCTATTTTATGTGTAATTTAATAATTTTGTAGAATTTGAGTTTGATTCATTTCTATTTGTTTAAAAGATTCAGTTTTTGGAAATTCTGAGAATTGGGGTTTCATATATCAATTTTTTTTTTTTTTTTTTTGAGATGTGGATTTGTTTATAAATCTATTTTAGGATGCTAGGTTTTGTATATTAATATTTGAATTGTTGTAATCTAAGACTTTTTAGGGATTTTTATAGGTTTGGGGTCATCGGGAAGATGGGTTTGATTGAATAAAGAAAAGGGGTTGTTTGGCACAATATATGTGAGTTCATAAGATTTCAGCAATAATTATGTTTTGTTTGGTTTTTGAGATAAGGTTGGAATAGAAAATTAATTTGCTTTTTTTACTGTGGTTTGATTTTGATGGTCAATGTAACATAACCTTGTGCTATTAGGGAGCTTGGTACAACTTTTCATTTTAGTCCTAGAGTGGCTGTATAGCTTGAGGACTGAAACAAAATAAGTAGTCGGATTAAAGATTTTTTTTTCCAAGCTTTTTTCTCAACAACCAAAGAGTTTTTGTAATTTGATTCAATGGACCACCTTATGCTGGTTGATGACACATTAGGCGACAGTTTAGATTTAGAAGTTGATGACTTAATTAAAGTGTGGCAACATAGTGGATAAAGATGTGAGTGATAAAGAGATTGAAGCAGAAGAATTGGAAAGGCGAATGTGGAAGGATCATATCAAACTTAAGAGGCTTAAGGAAAGACGGAAGATTGCAGCCCAACAAGCTGCAGAGAAGCAAAAGCCCAAGCAGACCACTAAGATCAGGCTCGGAGGAAGTAGAGCACAGGATGAGATTCTCAAGTATATGTTGAAGCTGATGGAAGTTTGCAAAGCTCTCGGCTTTGTCTATGGTATCATTCCTAAGAAGGATAAGCCAATGAGTGGTGCTTCTGACAACATTAGAGCTTGGTGGAAAGAAAAGGTGAAGCTTGATAAAAATGGGCCAGCAACCATAGCCAACTATGAAGCGAAATGCCTTGCCATGAGTGAGGCAAAAAATAATCAGAATGGGAACTCTGAAAGCATTCTCCAAGACTTACAAGATTCTACTCTTGGGTCACTTTTGCTTCTTAAATGCAACACTATGACCTCAAAGGAAGTACTTGCTAGAAAAGGGAGCTCCACCACCTTGGTGGCCAATTGGAAATGAATATTGGTGGGTAAAGTTAGGGCTACCCCATGGTCAAAGACCTCCTTATAAGAAGCCACATGATTTGAAGAAGATGATGAAGAAAGTTGGAGTATTAACATGCTAGACCTGAATGAATGCAATCACATGCTGCAATCTTATAAAAAAAAAAAGTTGTGCACATCACTTTCAAGGATTCTGCAATCACATGCTACTGAATGCAAATTAAACTTGAAATGTCATATTTACATGTTTGCATGTACCAAAATAAAAATGTCGCCTTAAGTTTGATTGCTCATATGAATATTTATTCTTAATGTGCTGCTACTTTAAAGTTTAAAGTAGTGAGAAGGGAATTTGAATTGTGCATGTCAATCTATAGAACAAATGGGGTTTGACGGATAGCTTAGTGATATTTTTATGTTCTGGTCTTTTGCAAGATGGTTGAATAATAAAAGTGATTGACTATGCATGGATTGTAGAAGGATTCACATTTCTAAGATATTTCTGAATGCTTTTTTTTTTTTTTAACTATTTGCTTTGTCTTTGCCCATTAAACAATAAGTTAGATCAAGATTTGCACTTATCAAGTTTAAAAAAGGATCAAGAGCTGCATATTGAGAAATTAATTATTTCTATATTTGATCTTATAAAAAAAGAATCAAATTCAATTCCAATTGCATTAACAAATTCTATTATTTTATATGGATTGTAAATAATATAAAATGTCTTTTTAATGAATGTTTTATAAGTTATTATTAATATTAGTTTAAAATATTATTGATTGATGATTGTGAAAGGGATTTTTTATTTTTGTTTTGTTTTATGCTTTGTCAATGGGTATCATGACAACAATCTAAAATCGACCTACCTTTGCAAGTAGAAAATTTGAATGGAAAAACATTTGTTTTCCAAAAATAATTAATTGAATATAATCTCAAGTTTGGATGGGAATTCTACATAGTTAAGAAAGTTTTTAACTCTATTATAGAAATTGACAAACACATTTAAGCTTGAGAAGTGCATCTTTTTTTAATATAGCAAAATTACAAATTTGATATCTGACTTCTAAGTCTGTTTGGATACAGCTGAAAATTGAAAACTGAAAATACTGTAGCAAAATATTATTTAAATGTGTAAATAGTACCTTGAAACCCATTTTTAATGAAAAAGTAACTAAAAAGTGAAATTTGTGGGTCCCATGAACAGTGCACATGTGCACTGTTCACAGAAGAAAAGTCCACAACTGCGGCTAAAAAAAGAAAAAAAAGGAGAAAACGTGCCATGACTTAAGTTGAATCCAAACATAGGCTACATGTCGTAATACATTTCTCAACATGTTTTATTGGCAAGCTTATATTAGTGGTACTTCAAAAGAATATAAGAGCAACAAAGGAAGAAGATACAAAAAGCACTTTAAAGTTGTCTTTCAATTTATTGGAAATTGATATTTTAGCATTTATTGGATATTTGTGGATGTAGAGGATTGAAATCCTAATTTTAATTTTAATTTTAATTTGATTTATATTTTCCATTTCGTGATTTTATGTTTCGTATCAAGGATAGGAATCCTAATGTGAGATCAAAGATGAAGAAACAAAGTTTTGTTTCAATCTTCGTACATAATAACTTTTCCGTGCATCGCACGGATTAGCGACTAGTTTCAATTAAAAGACAGATCCTTTAGCCCTTCTGGGATCATTTGACCTTTTCCTTTTATGGGTTTTTTTTTTTTTTTTATTTAATATCTATGTTGGTGAATATCTTGAGGTGCAGGGATTATATGACAAGATTTAAGTAGTTCCAATTAACCTTCCTGCTTGGTACAAAGAGGAAGTCTACCACCTTGTTTTCAGGCCTGAAAACAAGGTGGTATCTTATTGTAAATATGTCTATCTAATGCATACTTGATTGTGCTGTTTGACTTTCTTGATTGATCATCAAATTTTCCATATTAACAGGTACCTTCATTGGAACACAAAGGAAAAATAATTGGAAAGTGCCTTGATTTGATTAAATATGAAGACAGAAACTTTGAAGGGCCTTCTCTTCTCCCCAATGTAAGATTTACATAATTTATTCATGCCCTTAAAAAACACTCTCCCTTTCTTGGAATTATACTAAATCTATGATGTGAAAATATTGTAGGATCCTGCTAAAAAACAGTTCGCTGAAGATTTGTTAGCCTATAGCCCTACACCGATACCTTCAACAAGACAGTGTACACATCATTCAAAGGAGACACAGCTAAAGAAGCTGGTAATATTTAAAACTATCTGCCTCTTGAGTCTTGTCAGTATTTTATATAGAAGAATCGCTAAAACTTCAAACTTCCGTCAGGTGCTGCTTTTGACCACCTAGAGAATGCTCTTCGTAAATTTGAAGATTGGCCTTTCTTCCTTGGCCATGAGTCCAGTTTGGTAAGTTGACTTCTCCATTATGTTATTTTTATCATTCTTTGGTGCTGTATTGCTTGCCTTTTGTTCATTCATTGACCTTGGTATATTCTTTTTAAACATATTAAAGAGTCAAGACTTTTTTTTTTTTTTTTTTAACCTATGCTACAGACAATGACTACTTAGCTATATATATGGGAAGTGGAAACCAGTACTATAGTTATTAAACGATATTTTTTATAATATGAGTATTTCTCCTTTGATTTATGAGCTATGCAATCTTCAGGTGGACGTAGCTTACATCTCTTTTGTTGAAAGATTTCAAATCGTCTTTTCAGCATTGTGGAATTATGACATCACTGCAGAAAGGCCCAAACTTGCAAGATGGAATGAGGTAAGTTAGAACCCATATGGTGTTTAGTGGCAATTGCGAGTTCTAGTGGTCTCAAATTTATAGATTAATTAGTTCTAGAAGCTATACCTCATTGATAGGAACTGAATCAACTGATAGCTGTGGCTTGGAAGTTGTGACATTGATTTGCAACATTAGGGTTACAGTTACTATAGATAATGGTAATAGATTTTGTGACTGAAAATGTTTGCCTTGCCCCCCAAAAGGCAGTACACGTCTTCGGTATTGTTTCTGAAACCTAAAGGATAATGAATGCAGATTGATTGATAGTTGGAGGAAGATCTCTTTTATTGATTTGTGATATCCTTTGTTTGAGTTGATCGAGCCTCATCATACTCTTCTGTTGAAGTTTAGAAACAATCAGTCTATCTGTTGCGTGGTGGGGCATGCATGCAAATGCTATTTATACAAAAACTTTATATCCTCTTCACTTAAAGCATGGTTTTGGAGGTTAAAAGTCTTGTAACTTAGTAACATTATCCAGTTCTTAGGTGAGGAATTTGTCCAGTCCCCCTCCCCTCCCCCCCCCCCCCCCAACTTGTTGTAAGGGGGAATAAGGGGGGGAAACGGCTTTAAAGGAGACATGAGTTCCTAATGTATCAGTGTTTTGGTTTCTTGAATTAGAATTGTTCTTGGTAACCCTTGTGCAGGAGGTAAACAAGGTTGATGCTTATAAGCCAACAAAGACAGATCCCAAAGAGCTTGTCGAATTCTACAAGGCCCGCTTTTTGGTATTGTCCATTTAGTCATGGAATTATGAATTTGACTTTGTTAAAGTTTTTCTACTCTTATTTTCCACGTGTATGCCTTTTCCTAACCCATCCTTAATCTAATTTTCTTTCTCAGGCTCACTAGTGAACAATCCAGCAGGTCTTTTGGATGTTAATAAGCTAAATAAGTGGCTGTGTGCCTTTGTGTCTTCTGTACTAGTTGAAGATATGGATTGTCTCGGTGTGAGCTTGTGATCAGTATGCATGGATTACTTAAATAAATAGAAGTTGGTAATGTACTAAAACAGCTATTGTATGTTAATAAATGATAATTATGTTTTTAACTTGGTTTAAATATATGTTTCTTTGAAGACTTGTGAAGCAGATTGTTGATTGTTGATTCTCTAACAACTGGCTCGGTTTACCATTGATAATATTGGCAATACGCCTTAACTTGATACTATAACTAAATAGAAACAACTCACAAGTATAAACTAGGAGCGACAATTCGTGTTTGCGTGTCAGATTCGTATCGTGTCAACTTATGAATATTCGATTATATGGATCAACACTAACCCGACATGTTTATTAAATGGGTCAAGATTCCTCAACCCTAACACAACTCATTTATTAAACGAATCAGTCGTGTCGACCTGTTTATTAAATTTTATCAAAATAAAAATATATATATTTATGAAAAAACGAGCAAAAAAATATTTTTAATATAAAATTCAAAACTAATGAGTAACTGCATCACAAATAATCATTCAAAACTAAAGTATATTTCAATATCACAAATAATCAATCACAATATTTCAAACAAAATAAACCACAAACAACTAATAAGTTTATATACTTAAGGTTTGAATAATATATTGGTAAAATGTTATTTAATTAAACAGGTCAAACGGCTTCAACATGTTGAACACTAACCCAACCCGTTTATTAAACGAGTTAGTCGTATCAATCCGAATATGACACGAATTCATTAAGACTCAACCCATAACCTGCTAATTTCGTATCGTGTCGTGTCGGGTTTATGGGTCGTGTCCAATTTTACCACCCATAATATAAACACTGTCAGAATGTGTAGTCTGAAACTCTGAATACAAATGAGGATTAGGAATGACAAAATCAAGGGGGAAAATTCATAAATTATAAATTCCACGTGTGTAGGCCTTCTGAGCAAGCATGTTTGCACAGAAATTGATCACTGGTAGATATGTTGAACACTGTTGCTCAAACCACATTATAAGAGCCACCACCTGCACTCATAAGAAGCTCAACTATAAACCACAGCTAAAGCCAGCTCCAACTATAAAGCACAGCTCAAAAAACATTTACAGTTTTACGCTACTTGTACGGCTCAGGATTGCCGAGGTCGAGGTAGATCATAGATGTGGCCTACAGTACTGGACTACCTACCATTCTTTCTAAACATGAAAAAAAAAATAAAATAAAATAAAATAAAATCGGGGAGAGACGATGGGCTCAGTGAAGATCGGAGAGAAGGAGTCAAGATTTTATCTTTGGGAATTGAGGGTAAAGCATGACCAAAAAATAAGAAAGAATCATTATTCGAGAGTAAGAAATATACTAAAATTTAAAATTAAATAAATATATAAAAAAATCCAAACTATTGTTATTTAGTTTTTTTTTTGTGAAAATTGTTATTTAGTTTTAACAAAGTATAAATGAAATAAGAAAATATTTGCTTCGACAAAAAATGAAAGACATTATTTTAAATTCCAAATATCATTATATGTGATTTTTTGTACTAGATTTTATGATAATTTATCTTTTAATGTACAAATTCAAAGATTTCATCAAAAAACCATCTTCAATTTTGTTGCAATCCTAATTTTGATGATATTTATGACTATAAAAATCAAATATTGTAATTAATTTCTTATAATCTAAATCAAATAAAAATAACATTTATTCTCCCATATGTTTAGTATTCTTTTAATTAAATAAATAAATAAATCGTCTTGTCATTTTACTCGCCCAACATTATGTTCTATAATATGTCCAACATTTTACTTTTTTTTTTTTTTTTTTTTAGAGAAAACGATAATAGACTTTATTAATTTAATAACACATTATACAATGAGAAAGAGAAAAAGAGCATTCTCCTCAATCTCTTTGCAGCACTAGCTAAAGCTAGAGCAACATGAATACATTATAAAGAAATAATAACATAGGATATACTAACAGAATATTCCTATATCAACTTAATATCCTCATGAATCCAAGCCACTTCCAATGACACAGATCCTATTTTGAGTTCAAAAGATCCACAAATTCAGCAATAATCACATTCCACAAACTCCATTATGTAAGTAGCAGCTTGTAATCATTAGCATCAGAACAATTCCATATCTTCCTTGGAATACAATTCTTGAAGGGTAGAATTTATGACTTCCTTAAACCAAATATGTAGAGTCAACCGGAATGTGTTCCAAAATGAAGCCTTAAGCCAAACGGCTTGTGTTAAGAACATTCTCATAACAGGTGAATACATGATTTGTTTTAAGAGACCAGACTCAGTTCCAGGAAGAGTGAAGATACGTGAGTCTTCAAGGCGCTATATCAAACCCTATTTCTGCTTCAAGTTTACAAAAAACCATGAAAATCTAGTTGAGCTTCACAAAGAAACAAAATCTAAGGGACCTTTTTCTCTAACCGAACAGTAGAGTTCATGAACTGCCTCTGGGATCCCAAGCCCACAGCAGCTTAGGTTGAGAATTTTTATGGAGGACAGGGAGGTTGAGTTCCAACCCCAGTGATAGGAAAGTCTGAAACTAGTTTCATCTGCTTGGTATGAGGTTCAAATTCGGTATTTAGATCAGAAACTACGGCAGGCCGTTTGGAATGGAGGTGTGAACGATTGGAAGAGCTTTTTGAAATTGGATTTCCTATGTTTCGCAAAACACGCTTCCAGCTACGAAGGGAATATTTTTTCTGCTCCGAATTCTCAGTGTTCACATCCGCAATAAATTCCATCTCAATATCCTCATGATTATCAATAGGCTCTTCGATAGGATTTTCAAAATTCCTAGTATTTTCTTTAGAATTAGGGAAGTTAGAATGTAATATCTTAGAGTTTGAAAAGGATTCCAGGATAACCTCCCCAATATTAATACCCTTATCACTTAGTGTTTGAAAACTCAACGGGTCCTCCTTATCTCTATCTTCAACATCCGGATTTAAAGAGGGAATTACCTTAGTGGGCAAGATCTTGGATTGATCCAAATCCAAAATTTGATCTTGAATAATCAAATTTGAATTTGGATTAGAATCCAACACTAAATTCGGATCAGCTATGTCCTTTTGAACATTTGAATCCTCCTGAGTAATAGAAGAGCAAATGTTTTCCCGCGCTGAAATAGCTGTATCGCATTGTCAAGTAAAAAAGAAAATTATAAATAAAGACACTAAATTATTTAAATGGCAATATGGAGTCATACAACAACATGAAATCATCCAAATTTCAAAGTTTAAACTTTTAAGAGTATTGTGCTTATCCAATATGAAAGTATCATATTTTAACCAATTATGCTTGAAATTCACCAATATTAAGTTACGTAAAGTTGTGTAAAAATACATAATTGATTCATTAATCATGTAATTTTATATAAACACTATTTATTTTGCAATTAATTTTTTATTATTTCTTAACATGAAAAAATAAAGTTGATGATAGTTGTTGTGTGTAAAAAAAAGATAAAAAAATTCATAAAATCAAGGAAATTTTATATTTTAATAAAACTTAGTATAAAATAGATAATCTAATATGAGATATTTAAAAAAATATAAGTATGTAAAATTAAAAAAAAAAAAAACTTTTATATTAAAATAGAAATAAATTTTTGCATGAGGTTATCCGCTATAACAATGAGTCCCAACTTTGTATCCGAAAAGGCAAACAACTAAAAAGTACTAAACTAAACAATAAAGTGAAAGAAGACGTGGAAATTGAAGTAAACACACCCAAATACTCACACCAGTTTAATGCAAGCGTACGTTTCCTTCCTCATCTTAGCAATTCAATGCCATGTGGTACGGCCAAAACTTCTAAGTCAAATTGCCCATATGCAAAATGATACTACTCAATCACTCTTGGATGCTGTAAGAGGGATGCTATATGTATCCGTTACATGGTAAAAGTTTCCCTATCAAGGGGGACAAGCTCAAGAGTCCATGGGTTTTTGAAAATTTTCATATTTTCTATTGCTTCTTTGTTTCTAGCAAGGACTTGGAATTCCTCCTTGTTGGCATGATAATTGTGTCTAGGCAAGGATTTTGGAGAGGGTTTACATGGAAAAGCACCTCCTGCTTGTAAGCTGAGGGGGGGTGAGGAAATTTTTTGAGTGTCATGTTACTTTGATACATATAATATTTAGTATTTGTAAATCTTGTTGCTATATGTCATAATAAATATTGAATAAGGAATTTGTGGATGTAGCCTTAGTTTTGTGTGAGCCAAGTAAATTAGGTGTTCTTGTGTGTGCTTTGATTTTTTTTTTTTTTTAATATTGTTTGTATTTAGCATATCTTAATTAACTATCATTATTCGGTAAGTCTAATTACCTTAAAAGGAAAATGTTAATTTAAATGTTCTAATAATAATCTTATTGAAATCTAGATGACTATTGTAAGGACACAAATTTAGGATTTGGCCAACGAACGGAGCAACTGGAGGGTCGGGCTGTGTATAGTATCCTTAAAATGAATTTATAAAGAGAGTGGGTTGAAGAATACTCGATTGAACACGTATGGGTTGAAAGCCCAAATATGATTATGATCAGATTAGTATTGATAAGATACTTGAGTGTTACAATGTACTGCTCGGCATATCCCGAGGAGTGTGCTTATGCAAATGCTATGAATACTTCTCTTTATCTCTCCCTCAATCTCTCTTTTTTGTTTTTTTTTCTTTTCTTTTGTTTCTTCCATCTTCTATTTATATGTCCTTCCTCTACTACGTGGGCATTTCTTAATACTTGTCCAATCAACCCCCCTCTGGAGTCTTCATCTGGTAGCTGCTAAAGATGGAGGTCACTGTTTAGGTGTCTTTTCCCATTAATGCGGCCATGATGTTAGCTACAGGATCATAAATGCGGTGGCAGCAGCCTTTTGCTTAATATCTGATCTTCGCCACATGTCCTTTTTGTCCATATAAGTCAGGGGGTTCTTCGGTGGAGCTTGGATTGACATAGGAGCATTGATTTTGGGCACCCTTTTGACAGTCCGAATAGGCAAGGCTCCTCGGACAGTTCATTTTTCCATATGTCTTACACTTCTGAATTGAGTTAGGCTGGGCAAGCCCATCAAAATTTGTTGTCCTTGGATATATAGGTCTCCTCGGACAGTCTCACGGCCCAAGATCTGATATTGGGCCTTTTACCCCTACAACCCTACAACTATCATTATGAAGTAAATAATTAAATCAGCTGGACACACATATGCCATTAACTAGGCTTATGACTTTGTCAGCCTATCCTAATTTATGATAAATGGACTAATCTCTTCTTTCATGGCATGAGTTACAAGTTCTAATGGAGTAAACATTTTAGCAGTGATTCATATAATGTTCATCTATTTGGTGGTCCTTTTTTAATTGCTGTTCATCTAAGGGCATCATATATTTCTTTGCAAAGAGCTCCTCAGAATTGTTTGGTTAATTAAATCCTATCATATAACTTATATATCAACAACTAATGGTCAAAGCTGATTAATCTGAATGTTTCTGATCAACTCATTTTGATAGATTACTTTGCTATTTATCAGGGCACCATTGACTATTTGCTATCAAGTCAAAAAATATTTAAATATTTTGTTTCAAATTGTACAATGTGACGGTTCTCAACAATTTAAACTGAGGCTCAAAAAAGAAAAGCCAACTAATTCACTTATTTACGACATTAGCATATTATATATTATAGTTAATTGCACATTTTATTCTCCACTTGGGCTTGATTATGTAGCACCCTTAAACAAAAGAAATTGTGTAGATCTAGCTATTGCAAACATTATTATCTCAGAAACAGGAACAAAATTTTATAAATTACCACATTACATACCAAAGAAACATTAAAAACAACTTGAGCTAAATTCCACTGAAAACGACCAAACATAAAAAGGTCAAGGAAAAAAAATTAAGGAAAGCAGTTACCCAAACTAATTAGATCTTATGTCCATTGCACCATAAAATTAAAATATCATATTTTTGTTCCTTTTGTTCGAGAATTACACACATAGTATCTCATCACTTGCCCTGAATGCGCAAAGTAAATTCATGCAAGGCCAGAAGAACTTCCTTCAACCTCTCTTTGGTCTCTGCATGGACCAAGTTGCCATCTTTATCAAACTTTGCAGGTTGTTCGAATGCATTCAAGGAAAACAATGGCGTATTAATGAAATGAAGATCAATAAAAACTCCGACTTGGCGAAGATGATACTGTGCTCGTTCCCCACCACCATTTCCTCCAGTACTTACAATGGCAGCAGCCTTGTTAGCCCAAGCATTTGGTGGTCTAGATGCCCAGTCAATAGCATTTTTCATAGGTGCTAGCAAAAGAATGCAAAATACATACACAAAAGTTATAAGTTATATATGTAAAACTCATCTGACTTAATTAAAACTAAAAAAAAAAAAAAAAAAATTAATATTTGACTTAATTAAAACTATAAAAAAAATCTAATATTCTTTTTCTTGTTATGTTTTTCCCTTGTAAAATATGCCAAAATTTAATAAATCTTGTATAATTCATGAGAGCCTTTTCCTACATTTGCTAAGCGTGATTCCAAACATATTGTTAATTAAAACAGTTTTTGCTTCACCTGTCAGCTGTCACTAGAGAAAAGAAAAAGAAACAGATATTATTTTTAAATTCTCTTATGTTCTAATGTTTAGGTTGTTATGCCATGCATAGATATATTTATAAATTAAAAAAAAAAAAAAAAAAAACTGAGAAACATATTTCAATTTTTTTTTTCTCGGTATCAAATTAAATTTCACTCTAAATTGATAAGACATGCATGGACAGAAAATTATATTATTTCTAATAAAATCACAATCTTCTCCTTCAAACTAGATTTTTTTTAGGGGGTGTTAAGTGGCTTTTGAACTAGATTTAACACGACAACTCTCCTGAATTTTTTATTAAATTATAATGATTTACACAAAGAATAAATCATAGTTCAAAATCATCTATATGTACATCAAAATAAACGACTTAAAGAACTTCATATATTTCCACAAAGAAACAGCACAATATATTGGAGAATGAGAGAGAGAAGAGGGTACCAGCGATGGAAAAGTTGTACTCAGGCGAAGCAAATAGAATACTATCAGCTTCTTTTATTTTCTGACGGAAAGCTTCAACTGCTGGTGGAAATGTTCCCTGGCCTTCAAGGTCAGTATTTAGCAAAGGGAGCTGGTTGATTTCTACTTGCTCAATTTGAATTTCTTTGACTGACTCTTGGCATAGTTGGATTGCTACAACAAATTAATTACAACCCCATCATTTAAAAAAACTCATTTAAAATTAAGAAAAATGTATAAACAAAAAATAAAAGAAATAACTTAATCAACAAATAAATTAATATCCTTTTTATAATAAATAAACAAATTTGAACATGTAATCTTATTTGGTTGTAACCAAACTACGTACCAGTTCGAACGAGGCCTCGGTGGAAGGAACCTTCACGGAGAGACCCACATACTGCTGCCACTTTGATTATAGGTTTCGACATCTTTCTCTTTCTTTGTGTTTCAAATAGATCGTGTAGAAATAACTTGAATGAGTACGTAAAAGTGTCCAAATGCTATGCAATTTTCCCTCTTTTATGTAAAAAAGAGAAAATATATATGAAACCTGGAGCTATGATGTTGATTAATATAAAATAGAGCTATGTTATTGTTGGATCATGATCAGGTGGTGTTAATCTTATTACGTTATGTGAAGTGTTTGCATGTAGACGTGATTCTTGAATGTGTTAGTATGTCAATGGTCAACAAAATGAGATGTTCTAATTCTAACATGATGATATATGGACAATTGTAGAAGATTACAGTTATACGAGTCCGTGGGAAAGGGGGATTTCTTAAGTGAGCGATGAGGTCTAATTAAAGAGACTAAAGTTGTGTTTGGATTTGAATTTGGATTCTAAATCAATATATTTGAAGTGACATGATTTCAAATTCATTGATTTAGATATTATTTCAAATCCAAAGACTTTAATGATCGATTTTTCAAATTCAAATTGTTGGCCTATTTTAAAGTATCCAAATCCATATCCCCAAATATAAATCTACATCCCCAAATCCTGCCATACAAACGCATCATTAAGAATTATAGAATGGTGCTTGACTACGCGTGTGAAATATGAGATAGCACCCACTACAAGAAAAACGAGCTATTGCGGCGGGCCTATTGCGGCGGGTGCAAAAACTGCCGCTATATGTCGCCTATTGCAGCGGGTTTTTGGCCCGCCACTGTACATGAGATCTATTGCGGCGTTTCATATGCCCGCCGCAATAGTTATAGTATTTTGCGGCGTACTATTGCGGCGGGCCAATGACCCACCGCAATAGACCAGTTTTAGCGGCGTTATTGACCCGCCGCAATATGCACTCCTTTTTGCGGCGGGTTGGACCACCGCAATAGACCTTTAAATTTCCCTTTATTTTTTTCGTCTTCTTACTTAAAGATCAAATGGTAAATTACACCCGATTAGCATGAAAATTGGCATATATGTTAAGAACATATAGAACATGTAATCCAACGGTTGGATTTTCAAAATATGAATTCAATAATAAGTTATTGATTGGTGTAACATTTTTTTGAGTTATATCGAGTGTAACATGAACCCAACCTTATATTTCTTAATTTGTTGTGAATCTTGACAAATCTACCGTTAGATTACATTATTTTCATATATTTTTCATGATTACAAAATTTCAAGGTGATCAAAGATTAATAGTCATGTCATCAATCAATTGTTTAAATTCAAATTTTTGTAGTTTAAAATAACGCATAAAAGATGAGTTTAAAGATCAAATGGTAAATTACATCCGATTGGCATAAAAATTGGCATGCATGTTAAGAACATATAGAAAATGTGATCCAACGGTTTGATTTTTAAAATATGAATTTAACAATAAGTTATTGGTTAATATAACATTTTTTAGAGTTACATCAAGTATAACTTGAACTCAACCCTATATTTCTTAATTCAATGTAAATTTTGACAAATCTACCGTTAGTTTGTGTTATCTTTATATATTTTTCATGCTTACAAAATTTCAAAGTGATCAAAGATTAATAGTCATATCATCAATTAATTGCTTAAGTTCAAATTTTTGTAGTTTAAAATAACGCATAAAAAATGAGTTTGAAGATCAAATTGTAAATTACATCCGATTGGCATGAAAATTGGCATGCATGTTAATAACATATAGAAAATGTGATCCAATGGTTGGATTTTCAAAATATGAATTTACAATAAATTATTGGTTGGTGTAACCTTTTTTAGAATTACATCAAGTGTAAATTGAACCCAATCTTATATTTCTTAATTCGATGTGAATTTTGAAAAATCTGCCGTTAGATTACGTTATCTTCATATATTTTTCATGCTTACAAAATTTCAAGGTGATTAAAGATTAATAGTCATGTCATCAATCAATTGTTTAAATTCAAAATTTTGAAGTTTAAAATAACGCATAAAAGATGAGTTTAAAGAACAAATGGTAAATTACACCCGATTGGCATGAAAATTGGCATGCATGTTAAGAACATGTAGAAAATGTGATCCAACGGTTTGATTTTTAAAATATGAATTCAATAATAAATTATTGGTTGGTATAACATTTTTTAGAGTTACATCAAGTGTAACTTGAATTCAACCCTATATTTCTTAATTCAATGTAAATTTTGACAAATCTTTAGTTAATTTACGTTATCTTTATATATTTTTCATGTTTAAAAAATTTCAAAGTGATCAAAGATTAATAGTCATATCATCAATTAATTGCTTAAATTCAAATTTTTGTAGTTTAAAATAACGCATAAAAAATGAGTTCAAAGATCAAATGGTAAATTACATCCGATTGACATGAAAATTGACATGCATGTTAAGAACATATAGAAAATGTGATCCAACGGTTGGATTTTCAAAATATGAATTCAACAATAAGTTATTGGTTGGTGTAACATTTTTTAGAGTTACATTAGGTGTAACTTGAACCTAACCCCATATTTCTTAATTTGATGTGAATTTTGACAAATCTACCGTTAGATTACATTATCTTCATATATTTTTCATGCTTAAAAAATTTCGAGGTGATCAAAGATTAATAGTCATGTCATCAATCAATTTTTTAAATTCAAGTTTTTATAGTTTAAAATAACACATAAAAGATGAGTTTAAAGATCAAATGGTAAATTACACCTGATTGGCATGAAAATTGGCATGCATGTTAAGAACATATAGAACATGTAATCCAATGGTTAGATTTTCAAAATATGAATTCAATAATAGGCTATTTGTTGGTGTAACATTCAATAATAAGTGATTGACCGCGCCTTTCTCTAAATCCAACCGTTTAATTGGGACCATAATTTATCAGAATGATCATTGCATTACACTCTTCAAATCCAACGGTTAGATTTCAAATCTAAGTATGGTGCGTGATGGACATGTGCTGTGTACTTATATGGTTATGTTCTCTCAATCTGACCATCTAATTAATTATATTATTTTTTTAAAAAAGTAAACATAATTAGTTACATATTAAAATTTTTACATAAATTTAATAATAGCTATGACCATTTTTTTTTTTAATTTTTAATAAGATAGAATGTGTGATAATTTTTGTTGTGTTTTTTTTTTTTTTTTTTTTTTTGAGAAAGTTATCTGGTGATTTTTATTGATTAAAATTGCCTTATTTTATTTTTTTCTTAAAATAAATTTGTCTTATTTTATTTTTCCCACCTAAAATTTTCCAAAAATTTGTTTCCCTCCTAACGTTTCACTTTGCTCTCCCTCCCCCCCCTCCCCCTCCCAAAAAACCCAAAATTTTAGGATTAAGAATAATTATTACATTAAGAATTTAAACTTCTTTTATCAATTTTTTTTATCATTTTTTAATTAAAGGTAATAACAAAGTTGCCATCCCAAATGGGTTGATTGAAACATCAGGTATTAAAAAAAAAAGGTATTAAAAAAAAACATTATGTTCTTATCAAAAAGGTATCAGAAAGAAAACAAAAAGAAAAAAAGAAAAAGAAAAAAGAGCATGTTACGCCTAGGAAAGAAAAAAAAAAAAAAGAAAAAAAGAAAAGAAAAGTTGAAAACATTGGAGGATTAGCACAAAAAAATAATAAATAAATAAAGAATTAGAATTTAAAAAAAAAAGATCAACGGATAAAAACAATACATCAAGAAAGATCAACGGATAAAAACAAAAGGCTAAAGTTAGGGTTTTTTTTTACCCTATCACATATTCAGCCGCCTCACTCTCTCTTCCTCATCCTCACCTTCGGGTCTCTCTCTCTCTCTCTCTCTCTCTCACTCAACCCACTCTCAAACCCAATCAGCGCCCATGGCGAAGCCAAGCCGATGAGGCCGCCAGTCGCCGCCGTCAGGGTCCGCCCTCGGAAAGCTCGGGGAGAACAAGGACGCCGCTCTCATCGCTCTCCGGAAAGTCGCTCATTCTCTCTGCCCATCTCTCACGTTTCTCAGTCTAACTCCTCAGGACTCTCTCACACAGTCACAGTCAGGTAATCTCTCTCTCTCTCTCTCTCTCTCTCTCTCTCTCTCTCTTCGATCGGTCTCTCTATGGAGTTCAATTTTCCTCTATCCCAGGCCTCACTCTTTTTCTTCATTCTTCTATTTAGACCTTTTAGGGATTACAAAATTTTGGGCCCAATATTTATTTTTCCTTTTTTTGTTATTCCTGTATAATTTTATTCTTTCGTATGCAATTTTTCTCAGCTACTAAACATGGATTAGGTTGAACAAATTGGGTATAAAAAAAAAATTTAGGGATTTGTTTCAATTTTAGTTTTTTTCCCAATAAATTTACGCTACTAAACTGAAATTGGGTTGTTATTGATCTAAGCATAATCATAACTGAACTTCACCGTTTCGTTTTCAGATACATTAATGTGAACTTGATGAAATCCTTTTACAATGGGGTAGTTTTCAATTTCGTCCCTATACATTTTATTGAGCTTTCCGGAGAGCGATGAGACAATTACCACATTGGATGAGCAGATATTGGATACTACCCCTTCTGGGGCCGATGATTCTTCTACGCAGATTAGGAGTGAAGTTGAGGCGAAAGCCGCAGCAAAGAAAATATTTCAGAATGTTGCTAGGCACAGGTCCAAGTAAGTCCTTACTCCTTTGACATTGATTCAATTGGTGTCTATCAATTTACATCATGTGAGGTGATGATTGCCTCTCCATTTGAAACTTCTTTTATTGCAATGTTGCCTTATTTTCTTTCATTGCGTACACTTGAACTTAGGTAGTGAATTTTGTTATTAATTGTTGCTTCTAGATATGGAAAACTACGAGCCATTCTGTTTCTTGTTCAATTTACTTTGTTATATTTGTAAAATAGATGGAGCACATATGATGCCTTTGTAATTATCCTTAAGTTGATTTCTCATGCATACATGATGTCACTGTAGTTTTTCTTCACTTCCTAATCAATTTCAATGAACTGTTTCTCTGTCAGGTTCATCTACATGGAGGACTTGATGCGTTTCTTGCGAGATGATGAGGCTATGAAAACCTTGAGTCTCTTTGAAGGAGCCTCTGAGTCCAGGAGAATCAGTAAATCATCCTTGAAGAACTGGGTGGTAAGGATTGGGCAAGAAATGGTTTAATTTTTATTGCTTTTTTCCCTTTTTCTTGGTCAATGCTAGAAGTGAATCTCTTAGTCAGTAAGTTGGAATGATCATGATTTACAATATATGAGTTTCACAATGACAAAAGTTTGTTTGTGCATTCCTCTGCACGCGTTTTTATAAATTTATCAAAAAGGTATCAAATGATGTCATGTCAATAGTATCAAAATCCAATAAGTGTGAAATATGTCAACAAAAAAATACTACTCAGCTAACAAATAAAAGACTTATACTGGTGGGTAGTTATTGTTACACACATGTCTCTTATTTATTGGGTTTTGATACGAATGACATGGTATCATTTAATACAAAACAATTTTTCCAAATAAACAACCAACCCCCTCCCCCCCCCCCCCCCCTTTTTTTTATGAAGTTTAGAAAGCAGATATGCACCTTGTGCCTATTTATCTAAATCATTTGTTTTGGCATTCTTTGTGTAATGCCAATGATCATGTGAAACCTTCAAGTTTCTTTATAAAAAATAAGAATATTTTTATCGTTTCCTAATCTATGCACCATCAGACATTAACATAAACTGTCCTCCACCAATCCATAAAAAAAAATAATAATAATAATAACAATATGTTATGATTCAGACAAGGATGAGACCATTCTGCGTAAAACACCTGAACTTGTGGGAGGAGATGAGCATGTACCAGATAAGGAGTTATTAATAAGTTCCATCCAAATTTATTGCTATCCGATTGTTATTCCCTTGTTATTTCAAGTTGTTGATTAGGATTAGAATGTTATCTCAATTTCAAGTTGTTATTAGGATTAGTTCATTATTTTTTATTTTTGAAAGTAGTTCATTATTTGAATTTGCTGAGTGATCGGACTCATCTCTTAAAGTAATGCAGTCTGTACTCTCAGCTCTGCAGCTTTCTGCAGTATTGCTTGCTTTGTTTTGTGAAAACTGAAAATCTCTCTACAGAGAGAAAGAGAGCGAGATAGATATTACGAGGAGTGCAAGTAACTTTGAGAGAATGTATATATAGGAGAGAGAGAGAGACAGAGATATATATATATATATATATATATGAGTGAGTGTGTACTGACTACGGAGCGTGAAGACGAGTTAGGAAGTAACCGCCTGATGTGATTAGGTTAACCCAAGTTGGGTTAAGTTTGTGTACACGTGGCATTTGTCATGTGGGATGGGGTTTTTAGTGACGTGGACACCTTTAAAAATTTTTTTTTCTTTTTCTTTGTTGTGTCTACGTTGAGGACCTCTACGCTGATTTTGTGGGATGGCAATGGCTTTTTTTTACAAGCTTTATTTATTTATTTATTTATATATATATATAAAAAAAAAGATTTATAAAGATAAAAGAACATACATTCTAGCACTATAAACTGTTTTGTTTATTTAGTATCTTCCCAAGTGTATAAGGAAGATGTTAAAAATTTCCAGAAGAAATGATTAAACCCATGTCCCCCTTCCCCCCCAACACCCCCCCCCCCCAAACACCCACCTCTCTCTCCCACCCACCACATACACCACCACAACCTTATTTACCACTGCCACTTTTACAACCTGTATCCTCCTTTTCACATACCTCCATACCTTCATCTTTCCCAGCCCAGTAACCTCTTTTTCCTTCTTCTGCCCCTTTTTTATTCCCCCAATCTTTCTTCTTTCCTAATCAGCTTGGCCAGTTCTTCCAGCAACCACACTTTTTCCCCACCAGCCAAAAACACCTCTACACAACCTACCTACCAATTTCTTATCCCCTTCCCTCTACAAAGCCTTCCAAAATTTCTCCACCCCCCTCTTCTTTACCACAACCTATACTGCAAACCAAGCTTGTTCTTAAACCGGAGGTGGTGGAGGGGAAATCAGGTTCTTTTCTTTTTCCAAATAGATTCAAAAGCCTTTTCTTTGGCTTTTGACGGTGGCAGGATGGACTCTTTTTCCATTACTGAATGCTGGGGGTAAGTTTCATGGCTCTATTCGAGTGTGTTGATTGGGTTTGGACCGGATCATTGCTTGCTTATCTGAATTAAGCCGTTGGGATTTTAGGAAACAACATTTTTACAAACGTTTTTGGGAGAGCTTTAAATGTTTAGAGATTACCAGCAGATCAAATAATGGGGGTTTGTTTGTGGAAATTTCCGAATACCATAATGGGGCAGGAAGGGGTTGCTTGTGTGTTCTGGAGGGAGTTAAAAAGTTGGCTGGGCTCTCCTTGAACTGAAACTATGTGATTATTTTTTCGGAAAATTTGCATCTAGGCTAGGGAGAGAGGCGGTGGTAGGTGGCGGTGCAAGTATTAACTCCTCTGGTGCTTAGGGGCCTAAAGTTTGGCAAAATATTAATATGCATGACAAGAAATCAGTAAGGAATTTACGTTTTGAGGAGAAATTTCCAAAACTTACTGGCAATTTTAAACAGGAGAGATTTGGACTTAAATAAAATCCATTTGACTTCCTAAGTTAATATAAAATTTTCTTTGCACTTACCACATCAGTCACAAATGACCTTTATAGTTTTTCTATGCCTTTACTAACCCATAGTGTTGAACTTTTGTTATTTGTTATTGCTTCACTTTTTTGATTTCTGCCCAAGGATTATATTTTATGTGTGATTGCTATTGCAGGTTTTGATATGTCGAAATGAGGCTGAGAAATGCTTGATAGAAACATCTATCAATTCACTGCAGATAAGCCTCAAGGTGAATCCAAGTTATTCTTTTGATGTTTTCTTGTGCTTACAGAATGAAATTGTGGCTTGACATCATCTGTTGCTTTCTTATGCTTAAATAGAACAAATACACAACATTATGAAAGTATATCTTTCCTCCCATAGTGGTGATTTACATTTTCTAGGATAAACTTAACTTTTGATAGTGGTCCTTTATGTGTAGATTTCTATTTAAATTATTTTTCCTTCTGTTGGCTGTAGGGATTTGTTGTTTCTATGAGATGTTTGAATATTCAACTTTCACTTGGTTCAATCAATACCCTAGGGTGCTTAATCGGAACTCTTTAGATAATCATTCCGGAGATAAAATTTAAGGATCAAGGAGTAATATATTATCAAAAAGACCATTTCCAACATACCATTATCTCTTAAAATTTATAGTTTTACAAAAGCATTGCAGTTAAATAGACTCCGTTGTATATACAGGTATAAACAAGATAGGTTGTAATATATATCAAGTTTAAAGTGGTGAGAATTTCAAGTGCTGTTGAAGAGGCTGTTAAAGAGATAATTTTAAAGTATTTCATTTGATCGTGTAATGGCTCGATTTCTGGTGATCGATCAAAGCAGATCGATTAATTGAGTTTTAAAGTTTGATCTGTTGGAGTGTAAATTTTGATCGATTGATATCTTGGGAAAAACAGCCTTCTGCAAAAATTTTAGATAATGGTGTTGAGTGTCTAGTATGCTTTGTGAACATTAAAATCAATCCAAGTGACTTTCCAATGGTGCCTTTTGAAGGGCGATAACCTCCTGGCTGTAAATAGTGATCCATATTCATTTTATGGGTGCCTTTTCTCCATTTTCATTGAAATTCACTAGAATTCTCTAAGATTGCTACATGTAGAATTCTTGACTTAGTTATCTTAGGGACAAGTTTGCAATAAATCCTTAGCAATATTAGTATGGGGCAAATATTGTCCAAAGAAAGCAATTAATTGTGCCTCTAAGCGCTTGTTCTTTGATTAATTCTTGCTCTTTTCATAGTTCATTGAAGAAAATTTTCCAACATACTCGCAATTATAGTCTGATACTCCCCTCAAGAAAACATCTTTGAGATGTTGAGAAAAGGCCTCATATAACATTTGCCTTTGTTGCAGTAGTTAACGTAACTCAGAAGTAAGTTTGTATACAGTTTCTTCCAAACCAAGAGCAACTTATCCTCATGTCATATAATTCAACTTACACTTGGCTCATGAAAATCATCATTGACTGCTCCAGGAATAGCATAATTGTTGTCATGTTCCTTTCATTTCTGGGATAGGTTACCAGTTTTTTTCTGAATTTGGATATGTGTATAGGATCATAAATGTATAGTTTGCAATCTTTGGTCTTTCTCTCATTTTCTGAATTTTCTTCTTTTCCTATTTATAGGTAAAGCAGGCAGATGAACTTGAAAACATACTAACTAAAAAATTTCTTAGATTTTTATGAACGAGGGCAGAAGCATTTCAAGTATTGAGGAGAAAGCCAGTACAGGTATGTATGCACCCCTCTCCAAATAAATAATATTTTCAAAGCCCTAGAATATCATTTGAATATTTTCACTGGTAAGGAAAGTCAATAATTTTCTTTATAAAGTATATCTTATTTCTATAAATTTCTTTGAAGTTATGGTGAAAGTGACAAGAGAATGACGGTTATAATAAACTTTGTATCTAATAACTACAAGTCTCATTAAAAAATTAACATAACTACATATTTTAAAACTTAATAATTAAATTGTATGTTCTTTTTATTTTTAATATGTATGTCAAATTTCACACCAATCGATCTTATTTATTATTTTATCTATAAACTCATTTCATAATTGTAGACTATAAAATATAAATTTTGAACATTTGATGACAAAACTATTGATTTTTGATTTTTTGAAAATTTTGCAACGAAAGAAAATATTATCCAAGTATGAAGATTTGACTTGGTCTATGTGGTTTCAAAAAAACACACCAATACACAAGCGGTGATACATACATGTGTTTAGGAGTAAACAACTTCTCTAGCATGAGCAATTTGGGAGGTAGGAAGAACTAGAAGACTTGGTAAAGGATTTTCAAGGTTTTGAGTTGTCATCTTCCTTCCTCGTTAATTAGGGTTGAAATTTGGTATTTAGGTGTAGGGTTTGAGCCTTGAGGTATATTGACCGCAAAAGCTTCGGTGAAAGCCCATGTCGATGCTTTCCTTAAAAGAATTGCTTGATGGGAAACTGTGGTCCATCTGAATGCACTCGCAGCAGCAGTGTATTTGTGAAGTGAGCAACAAGGAAACAACTAGCTAGTTAGACAAGGCCAAGGCGGCTGGTCAAATGGTTTACTCATGGTCCTTGCTTTGGAACACGTGGGTGCACTTTGTGCATTGTGTTTTGACAAAGTACCAGGAATATTAATAGGTGATAAGGATTTTCTTTTCCCCAATGATATATTAATCTCTCTTTTCCTAAACTTTGACACAGCCTTGAGGCCAATAATGATTAGTTGTTTTCTATACTCTAATATTTATAACCAAGAAAGATTTTGCACCTTGCCACGTAGCGATGATAATGATGTCTTGGTCTTGGTCTTGGTCTACATAAATGATAAAACTGAAGAAAAACTCTGTACCTTGCAATTGGGATTAGAGACAAAGTATATACGGACATTTTTCCTAAATAAGCAGTCTATTCTTCATTGTCATTGGCTCTATTTTAGTTACCACGTTTGGGTGCCAAGAATATTAATGATGATAAGAGAGTAAAGTATCTTCCACAATTTTGTATGTAGAAAATTTCAGAGTTGAATAGGATTTCGGCCCATAATTTGGGATTGGAAATCGGCTGGGCCTATATCAGACTTAGTCCATTTTATTTCCCTTGAAGGATGAGATGGTTACCAGTCTGGTCTTGAGACTGTGCTACTCTTTTGGTTCTTAGGAATTCTTTATTCAGTAGTGTGCCTGATACTGGCCCAAAGAGTTTTGTGGCCGCATATAAAATGTGAATGGACTGGTCCTCACCACATATAAAAAAAGTCAATAATTGTTAGGCCCAACCCTTTTTCTGCCTCTAAACTTCCAATTAATTGCATGTTTATGACAATTTTGTTGTATATGATCTTCTCTGTTTGAAATGGATTAATTTAAAGCTTAAGATTTTGTTAAGTGTGTCTTTAAAGCGTTGATATTGGAAAAAAAATTAATTTAAGAGTAGTAGTTTTTATGTCAATTAATTTGGAAGAACTTTTCCAACTTGAGCAAGTCTTGATTCATCACATTGAAAGCACGAGTATCTCCATTAGTAATCTTGAAAATACTTAAGAACTTCTTATAATGGTGTGTTATATAGAAAAGCAATAAATATTCATCATTTTGGTTATAATAATTCTAAAAGTAAGTTTTGTGGTTTCTTTTTTCTGAGATTAAACTGCTGTTTTTAACCTGATTTCTAAGGTTGTATTTTTTATGTATAAAATATTGTCTTTGATTACGTTTTTGCAGATTGTTGGTTATGCTTATTTATTATTGATTAGAAGCTGTTATTATTAAATGAAGTATGTTTATAATCTTTTAATAGGTTTAATTATTAAATGATCAAACCTATTAACAAAGACTTAGTCAATGTTTTTCCTCTTTGTAAGCATTTGGTTTAGTTGTTGTGAGTGCGTATAAATGTCTTCATTTAGCTTATTTGAATTTGTTGCCTTGGTAATATTTTCTTATCAATTTATTCCATTTATAAATTCTTATTGAGTAATCCTATTTTGTATGTAGGACATTCCTTTGGCTCAACAATCTCCAGCTCTTCAAAAATCATCAGCCGCATCCTATCAACCAAGCAGCTTATAAGTTTTATCTTGATGTTTAAGGACTTTCTTGTGTACAAAGAACTACAAAAGAACAACTGTCTTTTTTGCAAGTGTTGAAGGATATTTTTCAACACTTAGAAACATTGATTATTGTATTAGCTTAATTTGACCAGTTGTTTTATTCAGAGGACCACATCTTTTTTTGTTAATCTTATGATGGTGGTTATAGACAACGTAATGTATTTGATAATATATTTATGTTAATATTATGGTAGTTTGGAGACATTTGTAGTATTGTTAAGTAAATATATTTGTGGTATTGTGTTAGTAAAACTGAAATTATTACAGGTTTTAAGCAGGTTTGAAAATATTTGATGCAAACAGTGATTTTAAAGCCTCCGAAGAGGAAAAAAAAAAAAAAGGACCTATAACGGCGGTCAAAAAGCGCCGCTATAGGTTCACATTTTATGTTTTAAATCGAACCCTATAGCGGCGCTACGACCCGCCGCTAAAAGTACGTATCTATAGCGGCGGGTCGTACCGCCGCTATAGGTACAAACATATAGCGGCGGGCAAATTGAACTGTTAACCGCTGCTAAAAATATAATTGACCCGTTTTGGTTGATAACCTATAGCGGCGCTCTATGCCTGCCGCTATAGGTAGACACCAATAGCGGCGGGCGGTGCCCGCCGCTATAGGTACAATTTACCCGTTTTGGTTGATTACCTATAGCGGCGGGCGGTGCCCGCCGCTATAGGTAGACACCAATAGCGGCGCTCTATGCCTGCCGCTAAAAGTCAATTATTTTTGAATTTGAACGTTGTATAGCGGCGGTTTTATACCCGCCGCAATAAGCTAAAACCGCCGCAAAAAGGTGTATCTATAGCGGCGCGTTTTTCGACCGCCGCAATAGAGCTATTGCGGCACCGCAACGGTGGCGGGATTGCCCGCCGCAATAGCACCCGCCGCTAAAGGGTCAGATGTACCTATAGCGGCGGTTTTGGGTCTTTAGCGGCGGTTTTTGGCCCGCCGCAATAGGTCGTTTTTTTAGTAGTGACCCTAACTTCTTACTTAGGATTTAGGACACAAAATACTCCTATCCAATTAATATTTGGCATTTTGCCAAATTTTTTTTTGCTAAAAGTGAGTTTAACTATACATATACTTAAAAAAGTGAGGAAAAAGAAAAGAGGTATTAAATAATTTATATATAAATAAATAAATGATGGCAAAACAAATAAAATTAATTCCATCTTACTTTTTCTTTCTCATTTTTTTTAAATGTTAAAGATATTATTAATTTTACTGTAAAGGGTTAACAAATTGACCTAATAATGAATATGATTGGTACCATTTTAATAACATAATAATCACTTGACTAAATTATTTTTTGTTGATTGGTGATAGCATTTGTCACTTTGTAAACCTTTTGTAGTAAAATTTTTAGTATCGTTATTATTAAATTCATAAAAAATGAAAATAATAAAAAAATGAAAACTCAAATTTCATTAAGGACTAAAAGATGTAGTAACAAGTTCCTTAGTTCACAATTCCTTGACACACTAGAGAAGAGAAGAAATATTATAACATTAAACACAATTTGAATCAAAGGATCAAGGTTTAACTAAACTATGAGCAACATTTTTAACTTCTCTTTAGTCTAATTAAAATTGGAGCATGAGAAGCACTTCTTCACTTTCAGAATATATATTCAGCAAGATATTAGTGATAGACCACTCTATAGCATTGTCAAGGTACTCCAGGGTATCAAAACATAGCTTTGAGGTGCAAATTGGTATCATGATATGATTGGTGATACATTGAGATTCTTGAGATATACACAGAAGCATTTGTCTTAGCTTGGTAGAACATGTAAGGTTAATCATAGATAAACTAGTGTTGAGGACACATTTTAGAATGAGATTTTAGGACCCAAGCCTACAAGGCACAGGCCCAAGTTGGGCTGCCCAACCCAAATTCCCAACGTATTTTAGTCTCACCAAAAAATCTAAGACCTCACTTTATTTCAGGCTAAAAATCAGTAAGCCCAAACACTCATTAAATGGCCCATTATAAAATACAGGGCTACACCACACGTGGCCCACAAAGAGGTGCCCAACTTCACCATACACAAATCCTTTGCCAAGAGCCCATCTAAGTGAAAGGCCCAACAAAGGCCCAAGGCCAATCCCGAAATAATGAGCCTTTTTTCTATGAGCAACAGAACAATATATAGGCATTTTAGTTAATTAGCTATGCCAAATACTATATGTTTTTAACATTTTTACAACACTTTCTCAACAAATCCTAGTTAATAAATTATTACTAGCTATAACTGATGGGCAAAATAGTAATTTTAGCACTGGGTTCAAATTAAAACTAGTAATAACTTATCATCTAAGATTTACTGTATAAATGTTATGATTCTATATGAAGGTTCATTTGTTTGAGTCTTTTGGCTAAAAATTACAAAAAACGGAATTTATTAGTATTATAGGAACTGTTCAAAGTTATCTGGCAAAATGAGGAGAGAGACTGAATTTCGGCAACTGTGTTGCCGAAATTGCAAGAAAAAGTAAAATGTGTCAAGGGAGAGAGAAAATTGAATTTTGATAATCAGATTACCGAAATTCTTGTCCTGCCCGTACTGCCAAGCCTGCCCGTGAAGTGCCCAAAATGCGTGCTATGGGGAGTGCCGAAATGGAAACCAATTGTGGCAATGGTATTGCCAAAAATGGGAGAAAAAAAAAATTGTGGCAACCAAGATTAGTTGCCACAAATGGTGGGGGGAAAAAAAACAAAAGATGCTAGGTCCACAACATTTTTCACAACAAATTACAGGTGATTAGTTGTTATTGGTTCAAATTTGAACCTAATACTAAAATTACTTTTTTGCCCCAATAATAACAATCAGTAACAACCTGCCACTTACTCTCTATTTCGACAATGCCTTTGCCAAAATAGAGGGAAACAATTTGCCACTTTTTTTTTTTTTAGTACCACGATTTAAAAAAAAAAATGATACGTCCACAATATTTTCACAAATATTTTTACAACAAATTCTAAGTGGCATGTTGTTACTGATTGTTATTATTGGGGCAAAAAAGTAATCTTAGTATTAGGTTCAAATTTGAACCAATAACAACTAACCACTTGTAATTTGTTGTGAAAAATGTTGTGAACGCAGCATTTTCTTTTTTTTTCCCCTCCATTTTCAGTAACTTGGTTGCCACAAAATTTTTTTTTTCCTTCCATTTTTTCAATGCCATTGCCACAATTGGTTTCCATTTCAGGCACTTCCCCTTGCATGCATTTTGGGTACTTCACGGGTAGGCTTGGTAGTACGGGCAAGATAAGAATTTCGATAATCTGATTATTGAAATTCAATTTTCTCTCTTCCCTGACACATTCTACTTTTTCTTGTAATTTCGGAAATACCGTTGCCGAAATTCAATCTCTCTCCTCATTTTGTCAAATAACTTTGAACAGTACCTATAACAAAAATAAACTTCGTTTTTTGTAATTTTTAGCCGAAAGACTCCATTTTTTTAGCCCTAAATAAATCTTAGATGCTTAGTTATCTTTAAGGGCTACATGAGTGTCACAACATGGTATTGGAAAACTCCTCGTATGTCTAGCATCAGTCTTACCTCTTCATCTAGTTACTTCGGCCTAAACGTTTGATATCCATCATTAACTAGTAGAAACTAGAATGAGATTAGCGATGATATATTAAGCTTCTTGAGGTGCAGATGCGTTTGCCTAAAGCTTTAGTAGAACATGAAGGTTTATCATAGATAGACTAGTTTTAAGGACCCTTTTTTAAATGAAAAATTTTAGGACCCAAGCCTACTGGGAACAAGCCCAACTCAAAGATCCAACGGACTTCAGGCTAACAAAATAATCCAAGACCTCACTTTACTTCGGCCCAAACTCTCATTACACAAAGTCCATCAGAAAATACAAGAACTTAGCCCCGCAACAAAGGCCAGGGGCCCTTCCCGTACTAATGAGCTCTTTTTCTCTTCAAGCAATGGAAAAATGTCCAAGTATCCAATAACAATTCCACCGACTTTTTCTTAGTCAAAGTGAATCATGACTCATGAGGAAGAAAGCTTGACAGCGTGTTTGGTTTGCTGAGTTTTGTAACTCAAAACTCAGTTTCTGCCTCTCAAAATTAGTGGGCCCCACCTAAAACATAGTTTTCAACATTTTCAAGTTCTGAGTTTTGAGTTTCAATAGTAGTATTGTAAATAAATTGGGCGAATTATAACTTATCCACCTGTGGTTTCAAGTTTGGCTAAAATTTAAATTGTCTATCTATAGTTTGAAATTTAACACTTTACTCACCTGCAGTTTGACCGAAATTTAAAGTTGCCTACATGTGGTTTAAAATTCCATAATGCAAGTGTTCAGCTGGATTCTTTTGATCTTGTATTTGTATGTTTTTGTGTTTTTTGAGGAGAGAAACATAAAAGTGAAGCAAAATTAAATATTTAGTCATGTTTTTAACAGAAATGGGTTAAGGAAATCTTTATATGAACTAACTTTAGATAAGTAAAGTATCAAATTTTAAACCACAAGTAGGCAATTTAAATTTTGGCCAAACTATAAGTGGGTAAATTGTAATTTTTTCAAATAAATACATCCATGTAGGGCCCACATTAGAGAGTTGTCTCCATCAATTCAGTTTATGAAAGCTGCTCACTCTCTATATTCTTTCTCATTTACATACTTCACTTAAACCTCAATATTAGCACACTAACCCTTCTTCTCATTTTATAAACTTCTTCCCTTTTCCAAAACCTTCTCTCCTTCCTCCTCTCTCTTTTCCTCTGAATTTTTTTCCCTTTACATTAGTAGACCTCCAGCCCAGCCAAAACCGAGAAGCTGAGCTTCGAAACCCAGTTGATCTTTGGGTCTCTCATTGGTTTTCACACCACTTCATGGTTGTATCATCCCTCTCTCAATGTTCCTACTTATCTTTTTGAATTAAGAATTCAAGTTAATAATTTCACTGAGTGAGTAAATCTTTATTTTCTATGAAGGTTCATTTATGAAACACATAATAAATCCTAGATTTTTTTTTAATTGATAAAATTACAACCTATGGCGTCAACAAAATGATGATCTATCTTTGAAGGCTACATGAGTGTAATGGTATTGGATTTGGACCTCCTATGTATGTTTATTTAATTTGAATAGGTATTGGATTGGACCACGTCACTAGCAATCAAGACTGATTAGAGTGGTGGGTTAGACTCCCTAGAGCAAATTTGGGCCTCAACAAAATCCCGATTGATTAAGTCCTTATGCAATAGTCTTAACTCTTACCTCTTCAACTAGTTACATTGGCTTAATGGCTTAATATCCACCATAACAAAGAGATCCCTTAGAGCATTGGCATTGGGTCTTGCAAATAGTTTATATTGGTATATTGTAGCATCAAAGCACAAAACAAGCCCATTACTCAATCTTCTAATTGCAAAAAATTTTCTAAGAGTGCTACAGTACCGTCTTACTTGTATGACAGTACTGTAGCAAGTGGTATAATATTAAATTTTTTTTTTCTCTCACTTCATTTATTCTCTTCTCGCCTCACAATTCTCCCCTCCTACTCACCTCACAAAATCTCTGATTCTTTATCTCTTTCCATTTCAGTTCACTCCTTCTCTAACATCTCTCTCTCTCTTTCTCTAACATCACTCTCTCTCTCTCTCTCTCTCTCTCTCTCTCTCTCTCTCTCTCTCTCTCTCTCTCTCTCTCTCTCTCAAAGCTTTCCAACGAAGCTAGCTTGGATAGTTTTACATGGAGACCAGCATGGCGAGGTGACAATGGCACGATTGAGGTGGAGATCGACGTGGTGGCTAGGCGAGATTGGTGCGTGGCGTGTCAAGGTGCTGTGTGGCGTGGTGAGATCAGCGTTGTGTGCCTCGCAATGGTGGTGGTAGGGGCTGTGATGGTGGGTTTCGGTTCTGGTGAGATGGTGAGTTTTTTAGCAATGGTTGTAGTGGGTTTTGTTGGTGGAGTTAGTTGTGGGTTTTATGGGTTTTGTTCCTAGTGGTGTGGATGGTTTTGTTTGCGGTGGTGGTAGTGGGTTTTGTTGGTGGAGGTGGTGGTGGGTTTTATGGGTTTTGTTCCCAGTGGTGGGAGTGGTTTTTTTCCGTGGTGATGATGGCAGGGTTTATGGGTTTTGTTAGTAGAGGTGGTGGTAGGTTTTGTGGGTTCCTTTTTGCTATGGTGGCGGTGGGTTTTTGCTATAGTGGTAGTTGGTTTGAGAGAAAGAATGAGGTCGATGGTGGCGGGTGGTTTTTTTTTTTTTTAATAGTGGTGGCTAGGTTTTTTTTATTATTTATTTATGGTGGTGGTGTTCTTTCATACACAAAGATGGTGAGGAAGAGAGAACACAGAAATGGGTACTGAGTTTGGTTGCTAGTAGGAAGAGAGAGAGAGAGAGAACAAAAAAAAAAGAATATTTAAATAAAGTGGAAAAAATATAGAGGTTAGAATGTTGGGTTATTGTAAAATGACATGGTATAACAGATAAAGTAGCTTTTGAGATAGTAACATGAGATATATTTAAGAAACCGAATGCTAATGCTCTTACGGTGACACTTTTAGCATAGGTATATGCGTATAAGTAGTAAATATATTTAACGCATGAAACCACCGTGAAAATTGAAAACTTTTGTTTTTCAAAAGTTAGGTAAGAATGCTGGCTTTATTTCACTATTTCATTTCTCTATATGAAATGGAAAGATTGTGAGTTTTTCTTCAATTTTTTTTTTTAAGTTTTTTATTTAAAAAAAAATGAATTCCGTATGTATATTTGTATGAATAAAAACTTAGAAATAACAAAAACAAGAAACTTACAGAAAGCCAATGGGCAAGCAAGCTATCTTAATTAGACCATATAGGAAAACAAAAACACTAGGACAATAGGGATGGGTTGCCCCCAAGATGAACAATGCACAACCCAAGCAGCAATATTATAGGCAAAGCAACTGGATAATTAAGAAAATTTACAATAAAATTATACTTCAGCACAAAGTTTTGGTCAAGAAGATCACTACAAAAAACTGGACCTATAGTGGCGTTTCAAAAACGCCACTACAGGTCAAAAAAACGCCACTATAGGCCCAATTGGCTATAGTGGCGTTTCCTATAGTGGCGTTTGTAAACGCCACTATTGTACCGCCACTATAGACCTATAGTGGCGTTTACAAACACCACTATAGGTACACCCTAAAACGCCATTATAGGCTGAAATTGTTTTTGTAAAAATGCTATAGCAGCGTTTCAGAAACGCCACTATAGGGTAAAGACCTATAGTGGCGTTTTCCAAACGCCACTATAACCAAATTACGAAAAAAATTAAATTACCTATAGTAGTGTTTGAAAACGCCACTATAGGTCTAGAAACGCCACTATAGGATGGACCTATAGTGGCGTTTTTAAAACGCTATTATAAGGACCGGTTTTTTTTTACAGACGTATAGTAGCGTTTGTAAACGCCACTATAGGTCCATCCTATAGTGGCGTTTATGGTCCTATAGTGGCGTTTATCACACGCCACTATAGGTCAAGAATAGATTTCTGTAAGTTGTCTATATTGGCGTTTTACAAACGCCACTGTTGGTCCAAAAACGCCACTATATATATGTTTTTTTTTTTTTTTTTTTTTGTAATAGAAGCTAGCTGGGTCTACAAATGCAGCTATATATATATGCACACGTATTTCATTTGTCCTGAGCAAATCACAAGCATATATCAATAGTCACAAACGCCACTATATATATGTATATACACGCATTCACATATTTCACTTGTCCTGGGCAAATCACAAGCATAGGGTACACAAAACATATCACCCTTAGAGTACACAAAACATATCACCCTTTCTAAGGGTACACAAAACATACCACCCTTTCTAAGGATACACAAAATAGGCCCTAATATATGGAGCATTCAACTAACTACATATGGAGCAGTGGGACAATAATTATAACTCCATCAAAAAAAAAAAAAAAAAAAACTGTCATCACCATCATTAAAAGCATCACCATCATCAAAAGCATCCTCATCATCAAGTGTATCCCCAAATGCATCCCCATCATCAACATCAGCATGAGCATCATCTTCACCCTAAATAAGATGGAGGCAACATTATAACAAAGGGACAAACAAAGCCAAATATTTTAAACTACATAATCAATATAAACACATGGAGAAGAAGGGACAATACTCATAACTCCATCAAAAAAATCTGTCATCACCATCATCAAGTGCATCCCCATCATCAAGTTCATCCCCATCATCAACATCAGCATGAGCATCTTCTTCACTCTAAATAGGACAAAGGCAACATTATAACAAAAGAACAAACAAAGCCAAATATTATATCAACTTAAGTTTTATACATATATATCTCTATATTTTAAAAAGATTCACAAAATTAGTTATTACCTTTTCTAATTCCTAAATTGCCCTTAAAATTTTAGAAGCACATCACAAAGCAATCGAGTACAAAAGTAATTTTTGGTAAAATGACAAAAACAAGCCTGCAATATATTTTTCCCTATTTCACTTCTAAAATATGACACAAGGGTATAAATAAAATCTACATACCCAAATCTACCCTCGAATAACTCCTACTCATCAGCCTCTAACTGCTCACAACCTTCCCACTAACACATACATAATACAATGACCTATCTTTAAGCCATTTTTCAACATAAAAGCCCAAGTCAAGGGCTGAAATGACCTATCTTGTCTTTGTATGCATTTGTATCAAAGAGTACCAATGACTAATACATGAAACGACATTAATAAATTAAAAAGTTATACCTGAGTCTGCAATTCACGCACATGCTGGCTAACTGAATCCATCATTTTCTTGAATTGGGCGTCTCGTTCTATCCTTTGAGTTCTCTCAAGTGTTACTAATTGGACCAGTGCCTCTATTTTATTTGCATCCTCCGCTCGAGCTCGGGTCAATGTTGCTATTTGATCCTCCAACTCCACAACCCTTTGGTCACTGGCGTAAGATTGTCGCGGAGTCGTACTGTCCGGCAGAACATCTTTCGCCTTTCTACCGGATGGGGTCGGTCCAAACCCTACTCCACGTACGCGTCCATGACGCTCTTTTCCCATCACTTGAGCATAGGCATCATCTGGTGCCCAAAGAATGCCTCTACCATGACTACTCTCTCCAATTAATTGGGTTCCTGCATTCAGCAGTTCTTGCATCCTCCTCTATTTTCATAATTTTACCAAATGACTTATTAGATTCTACATATAGTGCAAAAAGATAAGTTTATTTATAAATATAAATTTCCTTGTCAGTTTAAAAAATAAGTAAGTCACAAATGATTAATAAAGAAAATACTTACCATGTTTTCAGCAGCTTTATCTATTACAGGTGTCCCATCTTTATGTCTATAAGCTTTGTCATATACTACAGCACGTTCCACTGGCCTACCTGTTTCGTTTTCCTAGAACACATTCATTATATCCATTAATTATTGTGCTAAGTAAAACTCTTAACAAGACAACAATTAAAAAAAAAAAAAAAAAAAACCAACACAAAACAAGACAAGACAAGCCACCTTATTTCTATATGCCACAAACATCTGAAATTTTTAGGACACAATTACGTGATGCAAATTTGCAATGCTTATATATTGGTTCTAAGCTCATGCATGGTTGAATAATTGCATGGTGTCAAGGTTACCATGCAATTATGCAACATAGTTGAATAATAACTTAATGATTTTGGCTTGGCATTGCAGAAAACATTAAAATATACTACTTGCCATACTTGGGAGAAAATTTGAAAGAGAACCAAAAGTTATTATATCAATACTTTTAGAACCTTCATTAGGATCCCTTGATACAAATATCTCCTCCTAGCACCTGTTTAGCACTTCAAATGAAATTTAAGCCTTGTAGGAGGTAGATAATAATTAGAAACATGTATTGAGAAGTTATTTGTTAGTAAACATAGTTTATAAAAATCAACAACCAATGTAATATTTACTTCAATGATAAATTCTAAACAATCTCCCCAAAAGAATTGCTGACAATTTCTCAAATTGATCCCAAAAGTGTGACTATTTGTCATGTATGGACTGATTCCCAAATTTTTTCCAAGGGAATAAGTAAAAATTCTTTTCTTTAAAATAAAATTATTTGCTAAGTATATACGGAGGAGTCAAGTAGATCAAGGCCTTATCATCTAGAGCTTATATTGTCTATAATTTCCTAATGTACGAAGTCATCCAAGATTAATAAATCAAATTTGCAACTATGGTTGCTAAGAACTTTTCTTTTTCGAAATTAAATTTAGAATTTCACAAACCACTCTCTAATAGATGAACTTGTATCAACTAACGATACACAAACTATAGTAGCTCCATTCATAATATGCTTAGCCCAAGATAAGACTTATGGGAGATGAACCATGATATAGCTTTACAGCAAGGCCACAAATAATGAAGCACGTGACTTTTTCAATAAAAGTAACCTCTTTAACAATGATTAGTCTTTTTGATATGCTTATTATGGTAGACAATTGAATTGTGAGAATAGCGTAAGAAAGATCATTTGTAGTACTAACATCTCATATTTAAATCAATAGCCTATTTAGCATATTCAGTTTTTGTTTTTTTTTATAGAAGTAATGTAAGAGATAGACATCATACAAGAATAGCAACTAGTTGTGCCAAACTTCTTGGTCCAGTTCTAGGTATTTCTTTTTGGAATCCACGGCTGGCCTTGTTCTGCAGAGCCTTTGTCTACAAATGCAATCACACAAATCACCACCAAACAACATCAATCTAATATAGTTACGTAAAGTCCAATAATATCAACTCATTGTTATCGCAAATAATTTCAATAAGCAAAAAATGTTAGTACCTGTACGCCCTTTGTAAACCAATATTCCACCAACTTCTTCCACTGTTCTTCATCACAATTGTTTGGTATATTGTCCACAACTTCTTGTTTACTCATACTTGCCAAACAATGTTCCTTCTTTAACAAGGTCCTGCGCGCCCTTCTTAGGTGCCCCAATAGTTGCATTGCCCAGTCCTCTTGTTCCACTAGCGGGACTTTGTCTGCAGGGATGGCCCATCGTCTCTGAAAAGAACACACTTAGTCAATATACATGTCAAAATTGATTTTTGTTGAAATTATAATTACATAGCTACTCATAATGATACTCTAGTCTATATTACATCATCTAGCATAACTACACATAACCATTCTTATAAGTTGATAATAGTCAAGCAACATGCAAAGTTGTTGTCACTATTACCTCAATCTCCCCCCAACACTCTCGTTTATACTGGATAGGCACTTCCCGCCAATCAATAGGCACCACTGGGCACATATAGTACTTCCTCGTAATAGTGCCCATCCACCTCTTAAATGTCGCCCCACTTGGCCCAATTGGTTGGCCTTCGCCATTCAAATGCAGTACATGTTTTGTTCCTGGCAGCAGATTCCAAATGTCTCGCATTAGTGTACTACCACGTTTTGGTCGTGATATTACATTAGCAGGGGTTGCCACCATGTCATCTGTACATAGTGAACCACAATGAGAAACTACTTCCAAATATTCACATCACAACTAGCACACACATGGAAGCAAGAATTTGAAAAGTAGAGTTCATACCTGGAGGTTCTGTGGCATCATCGTCCTGTGTAGCGCCATGTGGAATGTCTTCCTCCAATGCAGCATTACGTGTCTCTTCTTGTTGGCTCCCTATTGCATGAGAAGAGCACTGCCCACTTTCCACTAACTCTAGCCGCCGTTTTCTACCCATTCCTCCCTCCAAAACCTGAAAAACACAAACATAATAATAGTTATATAGCAATAAATCAAATTGAAAGGAAGTGTGAAGGCAACAATGCTTATAGTAACAATCAATTCCATGTACTTATTTAGGATATACTTCAAGCAAGTAATCGTCTACCATATTAAATAACTATCATTACAAAATACAATGCACTAGGTTTAAAGGTTTGAGCATAAAGGGACATGTTATCAATAACTTAGGAACACGTGGGTTAGTAAACTATACATACAAGTAGTAAATAATATCTACGGATCATCAGTGTCCTCATAATCTTCTTCATCGTCAAAAACATCATTCTCGTCTATGTCGTCCCATCCAGAAACAGCTAAGTCCCCACTAACTGGGGCGTCAATTGTCATGCCCTCTATATCATCTCGAGCCCAGCCCTGGTTGTCATTTGCACCATCGAAAGAATCGTTCGTACTTATATTGTAAGGAACGTGCTCACAATATGTATATGCATCATCATCATCATCACGTTGTGGACCAGTACCAGCATCAAACACATCTCTCGCTTTAGTTTTAACAACAACATACCAATCTTTCTCCCTTTTGTCTGCAACATAAAAAACTTGTGAAGCTTCTGATGCCAAGACAAATGGTTCATCAGTCATTTTATCCCCACGATGTATCAAGCGGGTCAAATTTACCATAGGAAACCCAAACTCATCAACCTTATATCCCCTAATACTATGAACATCAACCCATCTACATTTGAATAAGACGTGTCTTATACGGTCACTATAATTTAACTCAATAATATCAGTTAAGACACCATAGTAAGTTACGCCACCTTCCGTGACAACACTAACTCCACAATTTTGGGTTTTCCTATGAGCCTCATCATCCACACATCTGAATTTCAATCCATTTATTACATAATGCTTCATCCGCTTCACTGTCTCATATGGCCATCTAGATAGTGTTATTATTGTATCACTTAGTCTCGCCCTATCAGCGTCAGTCATTGTCACCACCTAACAGAATCAAGCGCATTAATTATTAGTAATACAATACTAATTATTACAGTGTTATGAATAATGAAGTTGCATGTTTGAAACGTACGTGACGTCTAAGCCAACTGCAGAATTGCTCCATGTGGTGCTTATTTATAACATCCTCAGATATACGACGGTGGGCATTTTGGAGTTCTTCCTCCACCAATTTTCTGTGCAGCCTATGAGGGAAATTATGTTAGTCCTATGATGAGCTAGCGTTATCAAATTGACATGCAGCAATATCGGTATACTTCTCTATTACTTACTCAATGAACTTGGTAATTTCTTTGCTACTGAATAGAATGTATCGATGAGCTTGGGTTAATTCGATATTCATTAGTTGCATGCTCGACACAGGCCCTGTAGATCCCTCAATCAACCTGGTCGGTCGATTGAATATAGTTTCAACTCCTTCCATGTACCGTACACAAAATGTTAAACACTCCTCCACGTAGTACCCTTCAGCAATAGATCCCTCTGGAGCAGCTCTATTTCGCACGTAGGACTTAAGTCGGGAGAGGTACCTAATTGGAATAATAATATTAAAAATTGAATATTAAATTTGAATGAAACCATTAAGCATATACTATTTTACATATTTCTAACCTCTCAATGGGATACATCCAACGATAGTGAACTGGCCCACACATCTTGGCCTCAGCGGCTAAATGTATCACCAAATGTACCATAACTGTGAAGAATGATGGAGGAAATATCTTTTCAAGTTCACACAACGTCACTGCAATGTCCTTCTCAAGATTCTCAATCTCGGAAACCTCCAACGTCTTCGAACAAATTTCCCTGAAGAAACAGGATAACTTCATCAAGGGCCTAGTTACCGAAGCTGGCAACGATTTGCGTAATGCTATTGGGAGGAGCTACTGCATCAATATGTGATTATCGTGACTCTTTAGCCCTGAAATCGTACGGTCTTTGAGATTTACACGTCGTGAAATATTGGAAGCATACCCATCGGGAACTCTTACATCCTTTAGAACTTGCAAGAACCCATCTTTCTCTCTTGCAGTCATATTAAAACATGCATGCGGCATAGTATATTTACCACCGACACTTGATTTTAGGTGAAGAGCACTCCGTATACCCATGGCCTGTAAGTCAAGGCATGCCTCAGGATTATCCTTTGTCTTGCCCTTCAAACCCAACAATGTGCCTATTATATTGTCTGTCACATTCTTCTCTATGTGCATAACATCAAGATTGTGACGCAACTTATGATCCCTCCAATAAGGCAATGTGAATAGTATACTTCGCTTATTCCAAGCACCTACATTTTCCTCCCCTCTCTTTCTTTTTTTGAATGTAGCTTGAGCTTTCTTACCTAGACAACGTCCATCTAAACTTTCTGTATCCATAAGTATATCTAACCCTGATGGAGGCACAGGAGCCAATCTCATATCTTGAGTACCATCAAAGTTTGTATCTTCTTTACGATATGGGTGATCTCTATCCAACCAACGCCGATGTCCCATGTAACAAACTTTGTGGCCATGTTTTAAATAGCGAGAGTCCGTATTAGAGGCACAAGAAGGACAAGCAAACATGCCTTTCGTGCTCCAACCAGACAAATCCGAGTATGCAGGAAAATCATTTATGGTCCACATCAATGCTGCACGTAATTGGAAGCATTGGTTACATCATATCATGTCATATCATGTACATGATATATCATATCATGTACTATATAATAAAAGTTGAGTTTAGAAGCATTGGTTACACTAGTGACTTCACTAAATTGTGGAAATTTTAAAAAAAAATTCTACAAAATATATATAATTTTTCTTCTCCTATAATTTTTAAGTTGATAAATATCATAATTTTTTAAAAACCCAGCGACATAGAACATGTTTATATGATTTTAATTTCTACTATAATTTCTAAGTTAATAAAAATTATAATTTGATTACAACCTAAATTCTATTTTACTAGAAAAAATCTTAATAAAAAAAAACTAGCAATATAATACAAGCTAAAGTTTAAAAAAATGAAATCTTAAGTAAAAAAAAAAAAAAAAAACCAGCAACACAGTACATGTTTCTATGATATAAAAAAAAATAGATATAACTACCCTTAAAAGGAAAATAGCAAATAAAAAAAACATATAATAATAATACTACAAGTAAAAATGACAATAATTTTTATAAAAACCAACAACATAGTAGACATTTATATGATTTTAACTTCTCCTATAATTTATAAGTTGATAAAAATCTTAATTAGAATACAATCCAAATTCTTCACCTAACCTTTTATATAAAAAATAGTAATTTTTAGTTGAGAAAAGTCATAATTTAGTTACTATCAATAAACATTATTGTTAATTAGGATTAATTGGGTTAATATCCATTAAATCCAATTAATTGGGTGGGCAAATGGATGTAGGTTGATTTTGCCTCCCCTAAGTTGAATTTGTTAATTTATAATGACTTTTTTTCTTCAAAAATTTACGTTTCATAAGTTTTTTTTTCAATTTTTTTATTATGCTAGGTCTTCTTTCTCCTTTAGTCCTTATTTAAAAAAAAAAAAAAGGTGACAAGGGAAAAAAAAAAAACTGAAATAAAAAAGTAATTTTTACAACAAATTTTATAATGGGTCACAAAATTTTTACAACAAATTTTAAATGACAGGTTGTTACTGGTTGTTATTGTTAGGGCAAAAAAGTAATTTTAGTATTAGGTTCAAATTTGAACTAATAACAACTAACCACCTATGATTTGTTGTGAAAATGTTGTGGACGTAGCATCTCTCATATATAATATATATATATATATAAAGACAAATGATATGTCCACAATATTTTCAAAACATTTTTACAACAAATTTTAAGTGGTAAGTTATTACCAGTTGCTATTGTTGGGGCAAAAAAGTAATCTTAGTGTTAAGTTCAAATTTGAACCAATAATTATTATTCTTTTTGGTAAAAATGTTGTGAACGTAACATCTCTTATTTAAATATAAATATATAATAATAAATACAATTAAATATATATATTATATTCAAATATTATGGAATTTGCCAAAGAATATTCTTGGCATATTCCATAATTTTGAACCGTTCAGTTTTTTTTTTTTTTTTTTTTTTTTTTTTTTTTTTTTTTTTTTTTTTTTTTTTTTTTTGCTGGGCTATAGTGGTGTTTACCAAATGCCACAATAGGTCCTGGGTTCTATAGTGGCGTTTCAAAAACGCCACTATAGGAACTACTCAACCGGGAAAAAAGAGGTACCTATAGTGGCGTTTGAAACGCCACTATAGGTCCTGGAGTTATGGGCCCTATAGTGGCGTTTGATAATGTCAAACGCCACTATAGGAAATACCCAACCCGGAAAAAAAAAAGAGGTACCTATAGTGGCGGTTGACAAACGCCACTATAGGTCCTACCCAACCCAAAAAAAAATAAAAAGCCTATAGTGGCGTTTGTCAAACGCCACTATAGGTCCTGGACTTACGAGACCCTATAGTGGCGTTTGACAAACGCCACTATAGGCCATTGAAAACGCTGTTATAGTCCTTTTTTTAAAAACGCCACTATATGACTCTCCAAACGCCACTATAGATATGCCTATAGTGGCGTTTTTTACAAACGCCACTAAAAAAACGCCACTATAGCACCAGTTTTTTGTAGTGGATGGATTCAATTATGTCACGCGCATTTTAAAATGTATATACGCTTGCTCATACTAAATGTATCCTCATGCATGTCATTCTTATACATGTTAGGTGGCAAATGAGATTAGAGTGATTTGTAGTAAATATTATCATCCATTGGGTTTTTACCTTTTTACAGTATATAGAAAATGAAATATAAGAGAACTCAAGAGCATGCTACTTCAATAGCATTGTCTGATTCTACCAATAAAGACAACTTAGTTTCAAATCTCACTTTCTCGTTTATTATAAAGGGAAAAAAAAATGAAATATAGGAGAGAACTAAAAGTTAAAATGTTTAGGAACAAGTTTAACATTTGCAATAATTGAGCTGGAGAGGACAAATTTTAATTGAATGCGAGAATTTTCTTTTCTAAAATCAGTCCACAATAGTTCAAAAAAAAATTAAGTTAAATTTACAATGCCCTTTTTTATTCTTGCTGGAACAGTCCTCTCTTTTGCTTTATTTGTCACCGTAAAACCTGCATTAAAGTTACAGGTACCTCCCTACACCTCTTCTTTTTCCTTGTTTTTTCTTCTTCCTTGCTTAAAATTTTGTTTTTTCTTCTTCCTTGCTTAAAATTAGTTTTGGATTTTCCATTTAAAAAAAAAAACTTGTATAACTCCTTGAATCTTTTTTTTTTTTTTACAGTATCTTTGTTCAAAGTGCAAAATGACTTCTACGGTGATAGCTGATGAACAAGCCCCTCCCATTTTTGAAAAATTGAAATGCATATTTAGTGTCAAAATTATGTGGCTGTTGCTAATTAATATATTCAGCTCTAGAACCATTATTGCGTTTGAAAATAATTTAACACAAATCGCCACAAGTTACAACTACCCTGCAAAAAAATGTTTCTAATTTTGTATTTCTTATGTGTGTTTCAAGGTTTTTTGGATCCTTGTTAGTTGGCAACCTAAAATCTATCCAAGTTTCTAAGATTAATTTTATCATGGAAGTCACAATAATGATGATTTTATCATTTCTATCTTCCTTTGTGGCCTTGGCAATATAGGGTAGGGATTTTCTGTATGGTGTAATCATCATTGAAGGGTTTTGTATGGAGGTTTTGTTGGGCTTGCAATTCGAACTATTAGGAGAGGTTTATAAAGAGGAGGTTCAATCAATTTTATTTTCTTCGGCACAGATTGGAGGGGTTGTTGGAAACTTTCTCTTTAGTAAATATATTATTGCCATAATTTATGATTTTCAAGCTAAAAGGCAGTTGGGGGAAAAGGGTGTTGGAGGCACTGATTTAAAATATATTAGCTTCTCTTTAGCGTAATTAAAATTTCAGCATGAGAAGCACTTCTTCACTTTCAGAATATTCAGCAAAATATTAGTGATAGACCAATCTATAGCATTGTCAAGGTACTCCAGGGTATCAAAACATAGCTGTGAGGTGCGAATTGGTATCATGATTTGATTGGTGATATATTGAGGTTCTTGAGATGTGCACAGAAGCATTTGCCTAAGCTTGGTAGAACGAATTGTTAACTATTGCACAGGGCAATAGTTAACAATTAGTTTTAAGAAAATTTTAACACCACTTTTATAGAATATTGAAAAAACTGTCAAAATGTTAATTTGCTTTTTTTTTCATAAAATATTTTTTTAAATAAATTATTAACTATTGCCCGAAAGGCAACCCTTGGTATTTCCCTTCATGGATAAACTAGTGACAAAGACACCCTTCAGAATGAGATTTTAGGACCCAAGTCTACAAGGCACGAGCCCAACCCAAATTCCCAACGTATTTTAGGCTCGCCAAATTATCTAAAACCTCACTTCACTTCATGCTAAAAATTAGTAAGCCCAAACCCTCACTACATGAAGCCCATTATAAAATAAAAGGCTACACCACAAAGTGGTTCCCGAGTTACCATACACAAATCCTATGCCACGAACTCAGCCTAGTAAAGAGCCCAACAAAGGCCGAAGGCCCTTCCCGAACTAATGAGCTCTCTTTTTCTATATGCAAAGGAACAATATCTAGGCATTTTGATTTATTAACTACGCGAAATACTGCATTAACACTTTTATAACAAATTTTAAGTAATAGATTGTTACTAACTATAATTAGTAGGCAAAAAAATAAATTAGTAGGCAAAAAAATAATAATAATTTAATGCTGAGTTCAAATTAAAACTAGTAAAATGTTATAAAAATATTGTAGACGTAACACTTGTCTGTTGTCACACTTTCACTAGTCGATTGAATCACTAAATAAATTATTTTCAATATGAAGGTTCATTTATTTATCCCTAAATAAATCTTAGATGCTTAGCTATCTTTAATGGCTACATGAGTATCACTGCATGGTATTGGGAAACTCCTCGTATGTGTGTTTGTTTAGTTGAGTAGGTGTTGGATTGGACCGACTGACTAGCAACTAAGGAATAGCTAGGTTAAAGTGGTGAGGTCCCAATTGATAAAAGTCCTTGTGCAACAGTCTTACCTCTTCAACTAGTTACTTTGGCTAAAACGTTTAATATCCACCATTAACAAGTAGAAACTAGAATAAGATTGAGCTTCTTGAGGGGCAGATGCATTTGCCTAAAGCTTTGGTAGAACATGAAGAAGGTTTATCACGGATAGACTAGTTTTAAGGACCCTTTTTTAAAATGAGATTTTACGACCAAAGCCTACAGGGCACAACCCTAACTTGAAGGCCCAATGTACTTCAAGCTCACCAAATAATCCAAGACCTCACTTTACTTCTGGCCCATCAATAAGCCCAAATTCTCACTACACAAAGTCCATCAGAAAATACAAGACCTCAGCCCCCAACAAGGCCCAAAATTCCCTTCCCGCACTAATGAGCTCTTTCTCTCTATGAGCAACGGAAAAATGTCCAGGTATTTTGGCTAATTAACCATTATTAACACACACACACACACACAGGGATTCAATAACAATTTCCACCAAGATTTTCTTAGTCAAAGTGAATCATAAGGAAGAAAGCTTGCTCACAGAGTGTTTGGTTTGTTGAATTTTGTAAATAAAAACTTAGTTTTCATCACCCAAAACTCAAAAATTGTAAGTTCCTCGATGTTTGGTTTAGTTTTTGAGTTTCTACCACTCAAAACTCAAAATTTTGAATTTAAGACATGGAATATGGGAATTAGTTTTCAACATTTCCAAGTTTTGAATTTTGAGTTTATTATAAATAAAGGGAAATGTTAACAAGCATAGTGCATAGACATGGCAAAACGGGTAGATCAGGTCAAGTTGGGTCGGGTTGACCCATATTTTTCACATGAAATTTTTTTTTTTAAAGAAAACAACATGTATTTGTCATTTAGAAAGTCATGCAACAAATTATTTGAAGTAAAATGCATTAATTTGAATCATCACTTATATCAAGAATAAATTACACTTATTAATACTTATTCAATAATTTAAAAATTATACAAATCCTAACATTGCTATTTAAAACAAAAATAACACAAAGATAAGTAAAAAAAATACAGTTTTATTTCAACACAATATCAATATCCCAAAATATAAAACAAAATTACAAATGACTTATTGGATAATTTATTTGACAAAGAATAAAAACATATAAGAAATTTACAATATTGAAAATTAATTTTATAATTTATTGTCAATTGTGGTTGGCACTCTATTTCAATTTGAGAGATATATTAAAGTTTGATTGTTTACTTATTTATACATGGTCTCTTTTATGAATATCATATTATTGTTAAGCAACACACACTCTAAAAAATATCATAATTTATTTTGAAAAGCCGTTTATTTTAGATATATATTGTTAAAAAATAGGTCTAAGCATTCATAATTTATGTAATTTGATACTTTGGTTTCACTATTTTCACGCTTGTGAATGTTTTTCATACATGTCTACAATTTTAAATCTATATTTTTAACTGTACTATAATTAGATTATCTTGGCATGTACTTTGCTATTTGATATCTAAAAATATTTATTCATTATCGAATGCTCAATCATTCATCTTTCAATTAATTTGCATATAGTTATGTCTCAATTGTTTCCTTAAAACTCACAACAAACAATTAAACCAATTTGCCTTAATTTTATTTTTATTTTTTTAACCAAAAAAAAAAGTTTTTAAAATGGTTCAGGTTTGGGTCGAGTTGCAGGTCAGGTTAGGTTAGGTTAACCCGCAAAAAACACTGGTTGAGTTACGGGTCGACTTGTTTTTGCTTTGGGTCAAAAAAATCAGATTCGGATCAGATATTTATCGAGTCAGGTCGGGTAAAAAAATTCTGACCTGTTTTGCCATGTCTAAGGAATCATAAGGAAGAAATCATAAAAAAGAAAGCAGTCCTAGTTAACATTTTCTTTTTGTGTCCCACTTAAAAAAAATTGTTAAAAAATTATCAAAAGAGGTTAAAAAAAATGTCAAAAACTGTTAAAAGTTGCCCAAAAAGTTGTAAAACTGCCAGTATCTGTGTTGTTACCGGGCTCGTTAACACCACTCATATATAAATACATCCATGTGGGGCTCACGTCAGAGAGTTGTCTCCATCAATTCAGTCTATGACTGGTTGCTCCGTTTTACTCTTTCTCATTTACAAACTTCACTCCAACCTTAGTAATAGTACACCCACCCACCCACCTTCTCATTTCATAAATTTCTTCCGTTTTCCTTCTTTCTTTTCCTCTAATTTTTTTTTTTTTTCCTTTTGCATTTGAAGACCTCCTCGAGCCCAGTTGAAAGTTGAAACCAAGAAGCTGAATTCCGAAACCCAGTTGATCTTTGGGGCTTTCATTAGTAGTCACACCACTTCATTGTTGTATCACCCCTCTCTCACTATTCCTACTTACCTCTTTGAATCAAGGATTGAAGTTAATCCTTTCACTGAGTGGGTAAATCTTTATTTTCTATGAAGGTTCATTTATGAAACACAATAAATCCTATATTTTTTTTTAATTGAAAATATTTCAACCTATAAATATAGTGTTAGCAAAATGATAATCTATCATTGAAGGCTACACGAGTGTCAACAGTCCTTGCCCGATAGTCTTGAGTGTAGATATATTTAACACATGGAACCACCATGAAAATTGAAAACTTTTGTTTTTCAGAAGCTATGTAAGAATTCTGGCTTTTATTTCACAAATCATTTCTCTATGTGAATTGGAAAGACTGAATTTTGCTTAAGGTTTTTTTTATTTTTTATTAAGTGAACTACGTATGTATATTTGTATGAATAAAAACTTAGGAAAAAAAATAAAAATAAAAACCAATGGTAAAAATAAGTATGACTAAAAAAGTGTGTGAAAATACATATAATATTATGTAAAAATTAAAAATATATATTTAAACTCATATACCTAACGGGCTTAAAAACTCTGAGACAGTTGAGATGGGTTGCTCCCAAGATAAATAAATGCACAGCCCAAGCGCACCGCAATATTATGGGCAAAGCAACTGGATAATGAAGGAAATTACAATAAACTGATGCTCTAGCATAAAATTTTGGTCAAGAAGTTTTGATGGATTCAATTATGTCACGTGCATTTTAAAATGTATATACTCTGGCTCATGCATGTCATTCTTATACTCCATGTTAGGTGGCAAATGAGATTAGAGTGGATTTGTAGTAAATATTATCATCCGTTGGATTTTTACCTTTTATAGTATATTGCAAATGAAATATAGAAGAACTCAAGAGGATGCTAGTTCAATAGCACTGTCTGATTCTACCAACAAATACAACTTAGGTTCAAATCTCTCTTTATCAGTTATTATAAAAGGAAAAAAAATATGAAATATAGGAGGGAACCATAAGTTAAAATATTTAGGTATAAGTCTGACCGACCTTGCTCTTGGAGGATGACTTAGCTGGTATTATGGAGCATTTGCTCAATTGGATCAGTTGTGTAGCATTTGATCAGATAACAGCACATCTATATATTTAATAATAGGTAAAGCAGAGAGAAAATCCAATTAAATTTCAAATTAAAATTCAACTAATGTCTAATTTAATGGCATGTGTCTTATCTAATCTAAATTTTAGAAATTTGTGTCAAGTGGGTTAATTTAGGTAAAAATTGAATTTCTATTAGAGTTTAATTTTGCGCCATGTGTCCCATTTAATTTAAATTTTAAATTTTTTGTAGCAAATTAGTTAATTTAATGTAGAAAACGAGAAGTCTAATATAATAAACTATAAAAAACATAATCATATAACTAAAAAATTTCAAATTTATAAGTCATATATAATAATTGAGCTGCAGAACACAAATTCTAATTGAATGCGAGATTTCCCATTTCTAAAATTAGTCCAAAAAGATTCCAAAAAAAAAAAAATTAAGTTAAATTAAGGCTTCTCAAAATTTAAAAAATATATATATATATATATATATATATCAAAAATCATTAGTTTGGTGCTTAACCACACCTTGTATGTGTTCTCATTCGTAAATACCAATAATACAACCTAATCAGATCTTTAAACACACCTTGCATGTGTTCTCATTCATAAATATTGTAGAGGGCTGTTTTGAACCCAATGCCCAACTCATTATGAATGGATTAGGATGGGGACCCAATACAACTAATTTGTAGAGATGAGAATGCAAGCAAACATTTTGATTCCTTAAGGAAGCGCCTTTATGATTAAAGAAGTAAGACAGACTCCAAAGATGGCCCAATACTAGTAAGAAATAGACAAGGAAAGATGAAATTCTTGTTTATTACTCTCCTTGGGTTGGCCAAGGATCAAGGGTTCTTGAATGGAGTTACAACTTGTAGTATGATTCTTCTCTCTTTTCTCTCTCCTATTTTTTCGGTCCCCCTTAGAGCACTTGCAGCAGTGGAGCTAAATAGTTATATAGCTATTTTAGCTCCACCAAAATACAAAAAACACTCGCACAGTAGTGGAGCAACATCTATAATTTTTTGCTTCATTGCTACAGTGCACATCTATCTTAAGATGTGCACTGTAACTTGGAGCTAAAAAAAAAATTTTTTATTCAGCTCGGGATTAAAATAATCACCGTGCCACTCTCGCCACTCTCTTCAGTCACTCTCATATCTATCTGAGCTCTCTCTCAAAACTCTCTCCTCAAGCTCACTCTCTCAACACCACTCTCTCAAGTTCACTGTCTCAGTGGTGGTTAGATTTTAGGGGTGTCGATTTGGTGGTTGCTGGGTTGGGTGTCGGTGGTGCTCGTTTGGGTGCTGGGTTGGATTTCGACGATTTGGTTGCTGGGTTGGGTTTCGGCAATTCGATGGTTGCTGGGTTAGGTTTCGGTGGTGCTCGTTTGGGCTAGGTTGGGTTTCTGCGATTCGGTTACTGGGTTTGGTTGGCGATTTGGTTGCTGGGTTGGGTTTCGGCGATTCGGTTGTTGGGTTGGGTTTTGGTGGTGCTCGTTTGGGTGCTGGGTTAGGTTTCGGCGATTCGGTTGCTAGGTTGGGTTTCGGCGATTCGGTGGGTTTCAATTCTGTCTCTTCCTCTTTGATCGTTTGGGTTTCAGTTCTGGTGGTGGTTTGTGTGGAGAGTGGTGGAGATCAGATTGGGGCTAGTGGTTTTTTTTTTTTTTTTCCTTACTGTGGACTGGTGGTGGTGGTGGTGGCTATGACTATGGCTGATGCTAGAGGTGGTTGTGATCTGTATTATGAATGTTTTTTTTAGTAGTGAGATATAGTATTTTATTATAAGAATATATTATTTTATTGTGATGTTTATATTATTTTATTGTATTAGAAGTTAAAATAGATTCACTGCTAGTGCAGCATGTGTATAGGTAAAATAGATAAAATAACTTTTGGTAGAGCTAAAATACTAAATTTTTAGCTCCACTACTGTGGATGCTCTTAAGGATGATCTTCTTTCTTATTTATAGTTATTTGACTTGCATCCCAACCTTCCACTTGGAGGGCTGCTGATCTTTCTTTGGATATTTATCCCATCACTACCTTGCTAGTGATAGTAGAGTAGGTTACAAGTTGTGAGGGCACTATTTAAAGGTCATTCTACCATTAATACGGCAAGTTGAGTTGTTGCAATGCATTTAAAGCAGAAGTGATGGATGTTTTATTTGAAAGTTTCCTCTTGCTTTTATTCGTATGTCACTTTGGTCTTGCTCTGCTTCCAATCTCATAGCTCTCTCCTGAGAAGTATCTATTCCTTGGCCTCCTTGGGCGGATTTCCATCTTCGGTTTTCCTGATCCACCTAGTACTTTGATTGTCTTGATTGGGTTGGGTCTGATTTGATGCACAGTTGGGTCCAATTACACCTCAGGTGGATCCCGTTGATGATTCCTTCTTTTCAGGCTCCCTCCTCCACAAATACCAATAATACAACCTAGGCATCTAGGACTGGAACTCAAACTGAATCATGAAAAATATTGATACAACCATCACCTTTATAAATCATTATACAAATGCATACAATTACAAACTCGTCAAGAAATAATTTTTTTGCCTGGACAAAATAATCCAATATTTTCTTTGTGACGAGGAAAATATTGAATCGATCATCTATACCTTACAATAGCATTACAGATTAGGTTACCAAAATGAATCAGTTTATCATATTGTCATACAAAATGTAATTCTATTACAGGTTGGATAGACCTAGTGTGCTTATATGCTTCTTCTTTGATGGATAAATTCTAAATTCACAAAGCTAAATGGATTGAATCCATGATCTTACTTTCAATTTGTTTACGAGGGGAGACATACCAATTGTTCCAAGGACCATTGGCACTGGCTTTTCTACAAACAACTCTCAAGAAACTTAGCACATGACATGCCAAAAGAACATGAATTCAACTTCTTGTCTTCCCAACTTCACTTTTATAGAAAATAATTAAAAATATATAAACATTAGTAAAAAAAAAAAAATACTTATCAATTAAGGAATTAACAAAAAGTAGCCAAAGAATTCATGTGGCAAACCTCAACTAGTCTGTTATCATTAACAACTCTAAAATTCAGGATTAAGACTTATTGTTATTATTTTTGTAGTACTATACAAAAAATCAGATAAGTTGTAATGCCAGCATAGTACATATTAAATCACACATTAATTATTTTTCATCTAATTAAAAATCACAAATTATTTCTCAAGCTTTCCTTGGAGGCGCAAAGTAAATGCATGCAAGGATATGAGAATTTCCTTCAACTTCTCCTTGACTGATTCATCAACCAGATTACCATTGCCATCAAACTTTGTAGGAGGTTCGCGTGCGTTCAAGAAGAACTCAGGTTTGTTGATGAAATGAAGATCCAGAAAAACTCCAATTTGGCGAAGGTGATACTGTGACCGTTTCCCACCAGAACCTCCTGAAGCACTTACAATTGCAGCTGCTTTGTCAGCGCAAACATTTGGTGGTCTAGATGCCCAGTCAATTGCATTCTTCAATGGAGCTGGTATAGTGGGGGAAAGAAAAGAGTTGGCAAAACACAAAGCAAAAATAACAAGCACTTGGTTTTCTGGTGCATAAACCTAATATCTTGAAAAAAAAAAACAATTTAACAAATATAGACTGCGAACTAGCACCCCCAACCACTCTCGTTTTCTTTTTGACAATTGAATAATATAGTGAAGGATCTATCAATGCCAATTACACACAAGGGATAGTCAAGTATTCTTGCTTGAGACTTGGGAACAAGGTTAGCATTTCCATTTTCATCCGTTGTAAAATTTTTCCAGTTGACTCAATCATCTCAAGTTCACTATATACTTTCAACTATACGTAGTACAACAAAGGATATTATTAGATTAAATGATTAAATTCACCTTCTTGTTTTTTTTTTTTTTTTAATTTTTGGACAATTTATAATTTATTATATTTATATTATAATATCTAAGCAAGAGGTCTTAAATTCAAATCCTGTTAATAAGTGTAGTTTAGATTCACACGTGAAAAGTGTGTTAAATTAAATAATTAAATTCAATATTTTCTTATTACTTAAGTTTCCCGGATAATTTTTCTCAAAATTTTTTTTAAAATAATAATTGGTAATTTATCAGATATTAGAGATGAAAGGGTGCTCATCTCTGCCGAAAGTATGCATACGCCTAATAAATCAGCTTTGTATTTGACAAGAATGAAGAATAAATATATCAACAAAATAGTGCCAGAAATTGAAATCTTAAGAATTGCTATAGTAAAAGACAATTTCACAAGAACAAATGTCAACAACTCTCGAATCAGTGACAGAAAGCAATACGATCGAAGAGGATTATATTAGATTGCAGCATCTGAAAGAAGCAACATCCAGAAACTAAGATATTGCTGTGTTAATAAGATATGGTCATTTTATCTGTGTCTAGCTCTATGCCAGAGACAGCACGCACGCAGTATAGACAATCAACTTTCCAACAGATGACCAGAATAATCAAGATCGAAGGGGAAAGAAAGTTCCAAGCATCTTGGCTCTACAAAGGACATCAATGATTGATCGATAAGCATTGGGGAAGAATTTACAGACACTGGTCCCCAAAATGTTTTTTTACTATGTTGAAGCTCCTTATAAAAAGTGTCATTTCGATACAACCCATGGAGGTTGGGTTGGTGAACATTGAAATTTATCCAAAATAAATTCAACTACCCATGACAAAAATTTGTAGACCAAAACTGAAAAGTTGCAAACCAAACCAATTTTCCAAGACTAATGAATAAAAAGAAGGTATAGAAAAGAGTACCTGAAACTGAGTAGTTGCACTCGGGCGAGGCAAAGAGAATGGAATCAGCTTCATTAATCTTCTGGCGGAAAGCTTCCACGGCTGTTGGGAAAGTTCCCTCTCCTTCTAAGTCAGTGTTGAGCATAGGCAAAGGTTCGATGTCTATGTACTCCATTTCCAAGCCATTGATGGACTTGCTCAGCTCGATTGCTATAACCAAACACACAAAAAATCAAAAACCAACTCCCAAAAACAAAGAAGAAGACAGAAAAAAACAAAAGCTGGGAAAGTACCAGAACGAACAAGGCCGCGGTTATAGGAGCCTTTGCGAAGAGACCCACATAGAGCCACCACTTTAACTCTTGGTTTTGCGGCTACAACTGCCTCCATAGCTCTCTCTCTCTCAGTCTCAGTTCTCCGATTCTCTCTTCTTTCCCGTTTCCGTGTGCGTTCGAAGGATGTGTCAGTATTTAGACAAGCTGAGGGAATAGTTTTTGACTTTTTGCCGAAGAAAAGTATGAGTTTAGTGTAGAAGACATTTTATTAGTTCTTTTTAAAATCGGTTTATTTCGTTGAAATTAAAAATATGTGAGAATTATAAATAGTATTAAAATGTGTAATAAGGTTTATAAATAGTAATAAAAAAATTAAATAATAATATAAGTTGACTTTTTAATTTATGCTATACACACACATAGTGAATGTATATTAATATTAGGTAAATTTTGCATATTCAAGTTAAAAAATATCATCCACATCATTGGGTAAAGTGGTAAACTAGTATAAAATAAATAAGAATTATAGCAACTATCAAATTATACATGGCTATTATTATTTACATAAAAATTCATTTTTTAATACTTCTTTATTTATATAGGATAAGAAGAAATAGAAATGATTTAAGAGAGTAATAAAAAAATTTGATAAAAATTAATATTTTAATAAAATATAGTATAAAATAGATAATTTAATGCACATATTTTTGAAAAATAGTTACTGTGGGGTCATGGGCCCAAATCATGCAATTGGGTCTTGGGTTTTGGCCAAAAGTGTGAGGTTTTAGCCGAGATCGTGAGTAGTCCGAGTCCGAAGAAGAATATCTCCTCGGATAAGTTAAACACAGATCAGCTATAGATCCTAATGATTAAGGTGACTTTCTAGGAAGCTCTAGTGATAGGGACGTATGCCACAAACGTATAAGAAGGATAGGAACTCAAAAATATCTAGGGAAAGCTGCTAACACCGCATTTATGTGGACAGGACCCTTGAACAGTGCTACCTCGGTTACCGCAACTTACAGAACACTAAAGAGGGTGTCTGATGGGACAGAAACTTAAGTATAGGCTTGGATGATCAACAAGGGGAAGGCCCAGACTGTTTGAAAGGGACTATATAATAGGAGAAACCCACTATGGAGGGAGGGGGACGGTAGCAATCTCAAGAACTCCTGTAACCATTCTCATTCAACATTTACTAGAACAAAACTCCTCAGATTGTGTCGAGAACAAACTTTCTTTGGTAAACACAATTCCTCTCTGTTTGATTGTCATGAAATCCATATTAACTGTTATCCATACACTAAAGTCTAGCTCTTTATCCCACTCTATACAAATTTATTGTATTGGGCTCACTGGGCCAAGATTCCATGCATTTTGGGATTGGTCTGAATATCGTGTCCGTACAATTGGCGTCGTCTGTGAGAAGAGCTTGTGTGATAGTGAGTGCAACGGTTAATTATGGTAGGATCAGGCCCCCATCAGCAAGAGTCTTTGGGTAAAGCCATTGTGGTGACCAGTTTACTATGTAAGCAAGTCACTACATGAGGCCAAGGTCTATACTTTGAGGTACTAATTACATGGGGAGGATTGCTAAATGGGGCACAGTTCTGGGGGCTTTTGACATCAAGTACATGCCTCAAGAACCTTTATTCTAGAAGGTATATGTTGATGGTGCAGCAAATTAAAGCGGCTCCGCGGTGGGGTTACATCCATAAGGTATGTATTGATATCTTCTAATCTTTGTTCTAAGTGCTAAGTAGATCCTTAGCTACGTCGAGTCCACGGACTCTCTGCTAAGAAGAGCCTTAGCTACGTCGGGTCCCTAAGACCTTTTGCTAAGTGTTAAACAGAGCCTTAGCTACGTCGGGTTCCTTAGATTTCCTGCTAAGCAGATCCTTAGCTATGTCGAGTCCTCGGACTCTCTGCTAGGAAGAGCCTTAGCTACGTCGAGTCCCTAAGACCCCCTACTAAGCGTTAAACAGAGCCTTAGCTATGTCGGGTCCCTCAAACCTACTGCTAAACAGATTCTTAGCTACGTCGAGTCCTCGGACTCTCTGCTAAGAAGAGCCTTAGCAACGTCGGGTCCCTCAGACCTCCTACTAAGCAGATCCTTAGCTACGTCGAGTCCTCGGACTCTCTGCTAAGAAGAGCCTTAGCTACGTTAGGTCCCTCAGACCTCCTGCTAAGCAAATCCTTAGCAACGTAGAATCCTCGGACTCTCTGCTAAGAAGAACCTTAGCTAAGTCGGGTCCCTTAGACTTCTTGCTAAGCAGATCCTTATCTACGTCGACTTTTCGGACTCTCTGCTAAGAAGAGCCTTAGCTATGTCCGGTCCCTCAGACCATCTGCTAAGTGTTAAACAGAGCCTAAGCAACTTCAGGTCCCTCAGACCTCCTACTAAGCAGATCCTTAGCAACGTCGAGTCCTCAGACTCTCTACTAAGAAGAGCCGTAGCTACGTCGGGTCCTTCAGACACCCTGCTAAGTGTTAAACAGAGCCTTAGCTACGTCGGGTCCCTCAGACCTCCTCCTAAGCAGATCCTTAGCAATGTCGAGTCCTTGGACTCTCTGCTAAGAAGAGCCTTAGCTACGTCAGGTCCCTCAAACCTCCTACTAAATAGATCCTTAGCTACGTCGTGTCATTGGACTCTCTGCTAAGAAAACTCTTAGCTACGTCGGGTCCCTCAGAACTCCTGCAAAGCAGATCCTTAGCTACGTCGAGTCCTCGGACTCTCTGCTAAGAAGAGACTTAGCTACATCGGGTCTCTTAAACCTCTTGTTAAGTAGATCCTTAGCTACGTCGAGTCCACGGACTCTCTGCTAAGAAGAGCCTTAGCTACGTCGGGTCCCTCAGACCACCTGCTAAGTGTTAAACAGAGCCTTAGCTACGTCGGCTTCCTCAGATCTTCTGCTAAGCAAATCTTTAGCTACATCGAGTCCTCGAACTCTCTGTTAAAAAGAGCCTTAACTACGTCGGGTCCCTCAAACCTCCTGCTAAGTAGATCCTTAGCTACGTCGTGTCTTGGGACTCTCTGCTAAAAAGAGCCTTAGCTACGTCGGGTCCCTCAGACCTCCTGCTAAGCAGATCCTCAGCTACGTCGAGTCCTCGGACTCTCTGCTAAGAAGAGTCTTACCTATGTCGGGTCCCTCAGACCTCTTACTAAGTGTTAAACAGAGCCTTAGCTACGCCGGGTCCCTCAGACCTCCTGCAAAGTAAATCCATAGCTATGTCGAGTCCTCGGACTCTCTGCTAAGAAAAGCCTTAGCTACGTCGGGTCCCTCAGACCTCCTGCTAAGCAGATCCTTAGCTACGTCGAGTCCTCGGACTCTCTGCTAAGAAGAGCCTTAGCTACGTCAGGTCCCTCAGACCTCCTGCTAAGCAAATCCTTATTAGCTACGCAGAATCCTCGGACTCTCTGCTAAGAAGAACCTTAGCTAAGTCGGATCCCTCAGACTTCTTGCTAAGCAGATCCTTATCTACGTCGACTCTTCGGACTCTCTGCTAAAAAGAGCCTTAGCTATGTCCGGTCCCTCAGACCATCTGCTAAGTGTTAAACAGAGCCTAAGAAACTTCAGGTCCCTCAGACCTCCAACTAAGCAGATCCTTAGCAACGTCGAGTCCTCAGACTCTCTACTAAGAAGAGCCGTAGCTACGTCGGGTCCTTCAGACACCCTGCTAAGTGTTAAACAGAGCCTTAGCTCCGTCGAGTCCCTCAGACCTCCTGCTAAGCAGATCCTTAGCTACGTCGTGTCCTCGGACTCTCTGCTAAGAAGACTCTTAGCTATGTCGGGTCCCTCAGAACTCCTGCAAAGCAGATCCTTAGTTACTTCGAGTCCTCGGACTCTCTGCTAAGAAAAGTCTTAGCTACGTCGGGTCCCTCAGAACACTTGCTAAGTGTTAAACAGAGCCTTAGTTACGTCGGGTCCCTCAGACTTCCTGCTAAGCAAATCCTTAGCAACGTCGAGTCCTCGAACTCTCTGCTAAGAGGAGCCTTAGCTACGTCGGGTCCCTCAGACCTCCTGCTAAGCAGATCCTTAGCTACGTCGAGTCCCTCAGACCTCTTGCTAAGTAGATCATTTGCTACGTCAAGTCCTTGGACTCTGTGCTAAGAAGAGCGTTAGCTACGTCAGGTCCCTCAGACCTCCTGCTAAGCAAATCTTTAGCTACGTCAGGTCCCACAAACCTCCTGCTAAGCAAATCCTTAGCAGCGTCAAGTCCTCGGACTCTCTGCTAAGAAGAGCCTTAGTAACGTCAGGTCCCTCAGACCTCCTACTAAGTAGATCCTTAGCTACGTCGAGTCCTTCAGACCTCCTACTAAGTAGATCCTTTGCTACGTCAAGTCCTTGGACTCTGTGCTAAGAAGAGCATTAGCTACGTCGGGTCCCTCAGACCTCCTACTAAGCAGATCCTTAGCTACGTCGAGTACTCGGACTCTCTGCTAAGAAGAGTCTTAGCTACGTCGGGTCCCTCAGACCTCCTGCTAAGTGTTAAACAGAGCCTTAGCTACGTCGGGTCACTCAGACCTCCTGCTAAACAGATCCTTAGCAACGTCAAGTCCTCAGACTCTCTACTAAGAAGAGCCGTAGCTACGTCGGGTTCTTTAGACACCGTGCTAAGTGTTAAACAGAGCCTTAGCTACGTCGGGTCCCTCAGACCTACTGCTAAGCAGATCCTTAGCTACGACGAGTACTCGGACTCTCTGCTAAGAAGAGCCTTAGCTACGTCGGGTCCCTCAGACCTCCTGCTGAGTAGATCCTTAGCTACCTCATGTCCTCAGACTCTCCGCTAAGAAGAGCCTTAGCTACGTCGGGTCCTTCAGACCTACTGCTAAGTAGATCCTTAGCTACGTCAAGTCCTCGGACTCCCTGCTAAGAAGAGTCTTAGCTACGTCAGGTCCCTCAAAACTCTCGCTAAGTGTTAAACAGAGCCTTAGCTACGTCGGGTCCCTCAGACCTCCTGCTAAGCAAATCCTTAGCTACATCGAGTCCTCAGACTCTCTGCTAAAAAGAGCCTTAGCTACGTCGGGTCCCTCAGACCTCCTGCTAAGTGTTAAACAGAGCCTTAGCTACGTCGGGTTCCTCAGATCTTCTGCTAAGCAAATCCTTAGCTACGTCGAGTCCTCGAACTCTCTGCTAAAAAGAGCCTTAACTACGTCGAGTCCCTCAAACCTCCTGCTAAGTAGATCCTTAGCTACGTCGTGTCCTCGGACTCTCTGCTTAGAAGAGCCTTAGCTACGTCGGGTCCCTCAGACCTACTGCTAAGCAGATCCTCAGCTACGTCGAGTCCTCGGACTCTCTGCTAAGAAGAGTCTTACCTACGTCGGGTCCCTCAGACCTCTTACTAATTGTTAAACAGAGCCTTAGCTACGTCGGGTCCTTCAGACCTCCTGCAGCTATGTCGAGTCCTCGGACTCTCTGCTAAGAAAAGCCTTAGCTACGTCGGGTCCCTCAGACCTCCTACTAAGTGTTAAACAGAGCCTTAGCTACGTCGGGTTCCTCAGATCTCCTGATAAGTAGATCCTTAGCTACGTCGAGTCCTCGGACTCTCTGCTAAGAAGAGCCTTAACTATGTCAGGTCCCTCAGACCTCCTGCTAAGTAGATCCTTAGCTATCTCGTGTCCTCGGACTCTCTGCTAAGAAGAGCCTTAGCTACGTCGGGTCCCCCAGACCTCCTGCTAAGTAGATCCTTAGCTACGTTGAGTCCTCGGACTCTCTACTAAGAAGAATCTTAGCTACGTCGGGTCCCTCAGAACTCTTGCTAAGTGTTAAACAGAGCCTTAGCTACGTCGGGTCCCTCAGACCTCCTGCTAAGTAGATCCTTAGCTACGTCGAGTCCTCGGACTCTCTGCTAAGAAGAGCCTTAGCTACATCGGGTCTCTTAAACTTCTTGTTAAGTAGATCCTTAGCTACGTCGAGTCCACGGACTCTCTGCTAAGAAGAGCCTTAGCTACGTCGGGTCCCTCAGACCTCCTGCTAAATGTTAAACAGAGCCTTAGCTAAGTCAGGTCTCTCAGACCTCCTGCTAAGCAAATCCTTAGCTATGTTGAGTCCTCGGACTCTCTGCCAAGAACAACCTTAGCTATGTCGGGTCTATCAGACCTCCTGCTATGCAGATCCTTAGCTATGTCGAGTCCTCACAATCTCTGCTAAGAAGAGCCTTAGCTACGTCGGGTCCTTCAGACCCCTTGCTAAGTGTTAAACAGAGCCTTAGCTACGTCGGGTCCCTCAGACCTACTGCTAAGCAAATCCTTAGCTACGACGAGTACTCGGACTCTCTGCTAAGAAGAGCCTTAGCTACGTCGGGTCCCTCAGACCTCCTGCTGAGTAGATCCTTAGCTACCTCGTGTCCTCAGACTCTCCGCTAAGAAGAGCCTTAGCTACGTCAGGTCCTTCAGACCTACTGCTAAGTAGATCCTTAGCTACGTCAAATCCTCGGACTCCCTGCTAAGAAGAGTCTTAGCTACGTCAGGTCCCTCAAAACTCTCGCTAAGTGTTAAACAGAGCCTTAGCTACGTCGGGTCCCTCAGACCTCCTGCTAAGCAAATCCTTAGCTACATCGAGTCCTCAGACTCTCTGCTAAAAAGAGCCTTAGCTACGTTGGGTCCCTCAGACCTCCTGCTAAGTGTTAAACAGAGCCTTAGCTACGTCGGGTTCCTCAGATCTTCTGCTAAGCAAATCCTTAGCTACGTCGAGTCCTCGAACTCTCTGCTAAAAAGAGCCTTAACTACGTCGGGTCCCTCAAACCTCCTGCTAAGTAGATCCTTAGCTACGTCGTGTCCTCGGACTCTCTGCTTAGAAGAGCCTTAGCTACGTCGGGTCCCTCAGACCTGCTGCTAAGCAGATCCTCAGCTACGTCGAGTCCTCGGACTCTCTGCTAAGAAGAGTCTTACCTACGTCGGGTCCCTCAAACCTCTTACTAATTGTTAAACAGAGCCTTAGCTACGTCGGGTCCCTCAGACCTCCTGCAGCTATGTCGAGTCCTCGGACTCTCTGCTAAGAAAAGCCTTAGCTACGTCAGGTCCCTCAGACCTCCTACTAAGTGTTAAACAGAGCCTTAGCTACGTCGGGTTCCTCAGATCTCCTGATAAGTAGATCCTTAGCTACGTCGAGTCCTCGGACTCTCTGCTAAGAAGAGCCTTAACTATGTCGGGTCCCTCAGACCTCCTGCTAAATAGATCCTTAGCTATCTCGTGTCCTCGGACTCTCTGCTAAGAAGAGCCTTAGCTACGTCGGGTCCCCCAGACCTCCTGCTAAGTAGATCCTTAGCTACGTTGAGTCCTCGGACTCTCTACTAAGAAGAATCTTAGCTACGTCGGGTCCCTCAGAACTCTTGCTAAGTGTTAAACAGAGCCTTAACTACGTCGGGTCCCTCAGACCTCCTGCTAAGTAGATCTTTAGCTACGTCGAGTCCTCGGACTCTCTGCTAAGAAGAGCCTTAGCTACATTGGGTCTCTTAAACCTCTTGTTAAGTAGATCCTTAGCTACGTCGAGTCCACGGACTCTCTGCTAAGAAGAGCCTTAGCTACATCGGGTCCCTCAGACCTCCTGCTAAATGTTAAACAGAGCCTTAGCTACGTCAGGTCTCTCAGACCTCCTGCTAAGCAAATCCTTAGCTATGTTGAGTCCTCGGACTCTCTGCCAAGAACAGCCTTAGCTATGTCGGGTCTATCAGACCTCCTGCTATGCAGATCCTTAGCTATGTCGAGTCCTCACAATCTCTGCTAAGAAGAGCCTTAGCTACGTCGGGTCCTTCAGACCCCTTGCTAAGTGTTAAACAGAGCCTTAGCTACGTCGGGTCCCTCAGACCTCCTGCTACGCAGATCCTTAGCTACATCGAGTCCTCGGACTCTCTGCTAAGAAGAGTCTTAGCTACGTCGGGTCTCTCAGACCTCCTGCTAAGTATATCTTTTGCTACGTCAAGTCCTTGGACGCTGTGCTAAGAAGAGCGTTAGCTACGTCAGGTTCCTCAGACCTCCAGCTAAGCAGATCCTTAGTTATGTCGAGTCCTCGGACTTTCTGCTAAGGGAAGTCTTAGCTACGTCGGGTCCCTCAGACCCCCTGCTAAGTGTTAAACAGAGCCTTAGCTACGTCGGGTCCCTTAGACCTCCGGCTAAGCAGATCCTTAGCTACGTCAAGTCCTCGGACTCTCTGCTAAGAAGAGCCTTAGCTACGTCGGGTCCCTTAGACCTCCTGCTAAGCAAATCCTTAGCTACGTCGAGTCTTCGGACTCTCTGCTAAGAAGAGCCTTAGCTACATCGGGTCTCTCAAACCTCCTGTTAAGTAAATTCTTAGCTACGTCGAGTCCTCGGATTCTCTGCTAAGAATAGCCTTAGCTACGTAGGGTCCCTCAGACCTCCTAGTAAGTGTTAAATAGAGCCTTAGCTATGTCGGGTGCATCAGACCTCCTACTAAGCAAATCCTTAGCTACGTCAAGTCCTCAGACTCTCTGCTAAGAAGTGTCTTAGCTACGTCGGGTCCTTCAAACCTCCTGCTAAGTGTTAAACAGAGCCTTAGTTATGTCAGGTCCCTCAGACCCCTGCTAAGCAGATCCTTAGCTACGTTGAGTCCTCGAACTCTCTGCTAAAAAGAGCCTTAGCTACTTCGGGTCCCTTAGACCTCCTACTAAGTGTTAAACAGAGCCTTAGCGATGTCGGGTCCCTCAAATCTCCTGTTATGCAAATCCTTAGCTACGTTAAGTCCTTGGACTCTCTGCTAAGAAGTGCCTTTGCTACATCGGGTCCCTCAGACCTCCTGCTAAGTAGATCCTTAGCTACGTCAAGTCCTCGGACGCTCTGCTAAAAAGAGCCTTAGTTACGTTGGGTCCCTTAGACCTCCTACTAAGTGTTAAACAGAGCTTTAGCTACGTTGGGTCCCTCAGACCTCCTGCTAAGCAGATTCTTAGCTACATCAAGTCCTCGGACTCTCTGCTAAGAAGAGCCTTAGTTACGTCGGGCCCCTCAGACCTCATGTTAAGTGTTAAATAAAACCTTAGTCATGTCCGAGTCCTCGGACCACATGCTTTGAGGAAATTAACACACTATGGTATCTCTTAAGTATCAAACGAAACCTTAGTTATGCATGAATCCTTGGACCATATACTTTGAGGAAAGTAACGTTCCATGATATCTATTTGTTTCTCTCTAAGTGTCAAGACAGACCTAAAATTATAACCAACTCCTCATATTGGTAGCTCTGAAAGGAGTAATTTAAAGTACAAATATGAGGCACGTAAAACGGCACTCCCACAGGTGTAGGTCAAGGGATCCAATAGAATTAACTCGTAAGAATTCAAAACCTCACTTTTCTCCTCGGGTGGGAGAAAGAAACCGAAGTTTTGAGGGGCTATTGTGGAGTCATGGGCCCAAATCATGCAATTGGGTCTTGGGCTTTGGCCGAGAGCGTGGGGCTTTAGCTGAGATCGTGAATAGTCCAAGTCCGAGGAAGAATATCTCCTCGGATAAGTTATTCACAGATCAGCTATGGATCCTAATGATCAAGGTGACTTTCAAGGAAGTTCTAGTGATAGGGACATGTGCCACAAACGTATAAGAAGGATAGGAACTCAAAAATATCTAGGGGAAAGCTGCTGACACCGCATTTATGTGGACAGGACCCTTGAACAGTGCTACCTCGGTTACCGCAACTCACAGAACACCAAAGAGGGTGTTTGATGGGACAGACACTCAAGTATAGGCTTGGATGATTAACAAGGGGAAGGCCCAGACTGTTTGAAAGGGACTATATAATAGGAGAAACCCACTATGGAGGGAGGGGGACGGTAGCAATCTCAAGAACTTCTGTAACTATTCTCATTCAACATTTACTAGAACAAAACTCCTCGGATTGTGTCGAAAACAAACTTTCTTTGGTAAACTCGGTTCCTCTCTGTTTGATTGTCATAAAATCCATATTAACTGTTATCCATGCACTAAAACCTAGTTCTTTATCCCACTCTTTACAAATTTATTGTATTGGGCTCACTAGGCCAAGATTCCATGCATTTTGGGATTGGTCTGAAGATCGTGTCCCTACAGTTACGTAAAAAAAAAACAAAAAAGTAGATTCTTATGTAAGTAAAGGTGCTTGTGGAGTGTTGGGGACAATAGGCGGAGTTTAAGTCTCCAACAGTGAGTTTCACACATATATTCACATAAATTAGGTTAGAATAGAATTCTATCATGTATTAAAAAAAAAAAAAAAAAGACAAATTCTTATATAAACTGATGCGAATGCTCTTACATTTTAAGATTTATCCATTTGTTTTCTAAATTTATAAGCTTATTGTGCGTACCAGTCGAGAGCTTATTGGGCTAGACTCTCGCTTGGGCTCAATTTATTTATGATGTGGGCTTTGGATTTCCTGCAATGGGGCGCTCAACACCCTGAAGCCCAACTTGCTTCCTCACTTCCAGACCAATCCCTTCTTCCCTGATGAATTTCCTCTCTCTCTCTCTCTCTCTCTCTCTCTCTCTCTCTCTCTCTCTCTCTCTACCTTTCTCTATCTTGCTCCCTCTTCTCCCATTCCTCTTCCCAGCTGTCTGACCCCCTCCCACTTCACAGTCCTCTCTTATTTATAGCTATCCTTGGGTGGAGGTGCTATGATTGTTCTGCTCGATAGTGGAAGAGAAGGTCCAATGTTATCGTAGTTAAGTGGGAAGCTGGTGGTTGGGTGACAAAGTGGCCTCGGAACTTGCTTATCGTTACTGTGTTCTGTACGGCAGCGACTTCAGGGGTGGTTTGCCGCCTAATCTGAACGTCACGCTCCCCCGTGAGCGAACATTTACGGAAATGTCTATTACGCTATGGTCGGTCAAAATTGCCGACCATGCGAGAATAAGAGAATATCGTGGGCAACGGAGTTCCTACCAGTTAAATCAGCCCACCTTTTGGGGTCCACTACTTTCCGGGCATGTCTCGATTATGGTGGACCGTTCGGTCTCGTGTCCCATTTGGTGAAGTGCTATGCCTGAGGCCCATTAAAGGTTGGGCCCTGGCCGTACACTTATAATTTTAAATTTTAAATGATGTAGCGATATATATATATATATATATATTGTAAGATTTAAAATATTAAATTATCAATAAAATAGATGAAATAGACAATTTTGAAATGAAAATGATTCTATTCCGTATTTTGCTATGTGAAAACGAAGAAAATTGGTATAAGCATGAAATTACAAAATATCCCATTGTTACAAACTACAATAAAGGCATAATACTAGTTATTTAAATGTATTCTTCCACTTATTCATTTTCTATAATCTATTTTAAAAGACTGTAATAGGCGTTATAATATAATAGTTATTCCTATGGTTTAGTTATTCTTTAATTTAGTTATGTTTTTATTACAAGAAATAGTCATTCCTTATGAATAGCTATTCTTCAAAATAAGGAATAACTATTCTTCTTTAAAAGGTGGTATTAGTTATTCCTTAGTAAGTGCAATAATTTTTAAACTTAATATATTTCCAAATAAACAAACTTTCCATATACATCTAACAATTATAAAAATAAAAAATCATAAAAAATAACACATATCTCTCTTAAATTTAAAAATAACAATTTTTAAGGAGATATAATTGTATGAGTAAAATATTTCCTAAAATAAATATTAAGCTTCATTCTAATGTTATAACTCACAACCAAACTAATGAATATGTTTAGTTATTACATTACAACACATTTTATTACTAGTAATAAAGATTACAATTCCTGTTATAATCCCTATTCAATGTACCAAACGTACCCTAAGATCTTTTTTTAATATTTATAACATTTACATCCTCCTACTTTTTCGTCCACTATATTTATTTAAATGGCAATAATTCAGGCGAGTGTAGAGACGTGGTTGGTATTAAATTATTAAGAGAAATTCGAGTGTTATAAAAAGTTTCACATTTTTTATCATAATTAGTCATGTGGTAAGTTATGAATAGTAGAAAAAAAAAATAATGGGACGGTGGAGGTTACATCTCCAACACTCACAACTCATCAAGTGAAGAATTGTGAAAAAAAATTGTGAAAGTTTTCATGGCATTATCATTTTTCAATTATTAACTAGGTATGTGATGATGAGGTAAGAAGAAAAGATCTCGTATGTTGATATGTGAGGTTGGTCTGTTACGCAAGCGATGAGACAATAATAATAGGGTAAAAAGAGAGTTTCTTGTCATGCAAATTGTATGTTGACACGTGGAAATGGGATGGTAAAGGATTGTGTCCCAATGTTTTGGGGCACTCGCTGAATGAAGTTGTCCTCATGTAATAGAATAGAATATAATTGGTTGCCCCAGTATATATCTTGTGCATAACATAAGTCTTCCGATTGAGTAAAAGTAACGGTAGAACTACAACTGTTATTATAACTTGTTCAGGTAATAAGTTGTGAATGATAAAGTTGTGAACACACATGAACCTACCACTTTTATTCTACCATCTTATAACACATGCCTAGCATCTAAGTGTGGTTGACTGAGAGAATTTATAACATGTATGGTAAAGGGTCATAGGTGACAAATGACAAGTACTTTTGCTTGGACAAAGTTTGTCGACACTGGACACAACTATTATGCCACAACTCTGATATGGTAGGCATGAATGGTGGATTCATGTGACAACAATTGTCTAATACTCACAATCGATCACATCAAAGTTGTGAGAAAAATTATGATACAAAAGTTGTAATCATAGAAGAATTGTTGGACAAAATATTCCATTATTTTCTTCTTGACAAGGAAAATCTTGAATCAATAATCTAATCTTATAATAGCATTACATATTAGGTTATCAACATGTTATCACTTAATCGTATAATTATGCAAAATATAATTCTGCTACAGGTTGGATAGACCCAGTGTGCTTATATTCTTATTTTTGATAGATAAATTCAAAAGTCATAAACCTAATTAAATGGATTGAACCCATGATCACACTTTCAATTTATTTATGAGGGAAGACATGTCATTTGTTCCAAGGACCATTGGCACTGGCTTTTCATCACCAGGCAATGAACAACATGAACAAAAGCTTGGCTACTACAAACAATTCTGAAAACTTAGCACATGACATGCCAAAATAACATGAATTAACATAAAGTACAATTTCAAATAAAATGGAATGGAGTAAAAGAATACATGTGGCCGACCCCGACTAATCTGTTGAGGCAACTCTAAAATTCACGATTAAGACTTGTTTTTATTATTGTTGTTGTAGTATATAAATGATCAGATAGGTTGTAATGCCAGCATAATACATACCAAATCACTCATTAACTTTCACCAAAGAATAACAAATAATTTCTTAGAGCATTCCTTGGAGGCGCAAAGTAAATCTCTACAAGGATATAAGAATTTCCTTCTACTTCTCCTTTGACTTGCTCAGCTCGATTGCTTTAACAAAATACACACACACAATCGGTACCCAACTCCCAAAAACAAAGCAAGAAATAGAAAAAACAAAAGCAAAGAAAGTACCAGAATGAACTAGGCCACGGTTATACGAGCCTTTGCTAAGAGACCCACATAGAGCCGCCACTTTAGTTCCTAGTTTTGCGGCTACAGCTGCCTCCATAGCTCTATCTCTTTCTCTCTTTCTCTTAATCCCAGTCTCAGTTCTCTGATTCTCTCTTCTGTTTCTCCGTGTGTTTGAAGGATGTGTTAGTATTTAGACGAAAATAGTTTTTAACTTTTTTTAGTTATCTGTCTAAATTTGCTTGTATGGTTTTGACCTTGATGATGAAAAGTATGAGTTTAGTGAAAAACTCACTTATATTAGACAATGTATACTAAGAGCATCTGCATTAGTGGATGTAAAATTTGTCTATTTTGTATTAAAAAAAATACTTCTTCTATTTTATACATCCACGTAGTATGTTTATTCTACACTCTCTTTTTATTTAAATAATATTTTTCTCACATTTTTTTATTATTTCACACCTATCCATGGCCACCAATTTTAACACATACGCCAACTCCATTTTCTATGAACACTTTCCCCCTTTTTTTTCTCATTCTTCTTCTCTCTTTTTTCATCTTTTTCTTTCTTTTCCTCCTTCTTTATTATTCTCTCAATTCATATCTCTCTCTCTCTCTCTCTCTCTCTCTCAATTTACTATTAACCAAACCCAGTGAAAGGCAGAGGCTCAAATCAATACCAAAACAAAACCCACATATTCTATGATCAATTCCAACAAACCCACAATTCCCCAAGCTTGAACATCAATTCTAGCAAACCCACAAAAGTCCACCAAGCTTGAAACCAAATAAGAGAAAAAGCCTAAATTGTGTGGGTCTTGATTATGGGTTTCTGTAGGTGAAGTATTTGATGTTGAGATTGAGTGGGAATATTGTGTTTAGAGGGATAGATTTCTATAGCTGAAGTATTTGATGATGGGTATGTGTGGAGATTTTGTGTTTAGGAGAGAGCATGTCGAATGAGGTAGATAGAGAAGAGAGTGAGGGGAAGAGAGTGAAGGGAAAGTGACGAGAGAGAGAGGGAGAGAGATCAGATCCATGGAGAGAAAAAATAATAAAATATAAAATGCAAATGAACAGTAACCATGTAAATATACATGGTTATTGTAAAAACTTTGGATATTTAGACAACTTTGGCTTGACTGATATGAAAGACTTTTGGGGCAAAATGTGTAAAATTTGTTACTTTTTGTATTTTACAAAGTTTTACAAAGGCTATTGTGATTGCTCTAAGATTAGGTAAATTTTGTATATTCTAACTTCAAAAATCATTCACATTATTGAATGCAAATTTGTGTAGAATACAATGCGAACTACAATAACCATGTAAATAAACAAGATTACTGATCACATGAAAATTTATTTTTTAATATTTCTTTACTCATATGCACAATGAGAAAGAAACAATTTAAGAGAGTAAAAAAAATTGATAATAAATAATATTTTAATCAAATGAAGTATAAAATAGACACAAATTTGTGCATAAACTTATGCGAAACTCTTATATTTCAAGATTTATCTATTTATTTTACAAATCTAAAAATATATAATTTAGTACATCATTTAAAATTTTAAATGATGTGGCTTTATGTGTACTAGCATGTAGTCCGTGCTTACGCACGGAAATATTAACAATTGTGATGATAAGATGTTTATTTTGGTAAATTCAGTTTCCACATTGAGCATTATGAATAGAGGTAACTTAACACCAACATTTAAAAATCAAATTAAACACATAGCACAAAATTAAACTACAATTAGAAATTGGACACATAGCACAAAATTAATGACAAGAACTGATCATTGAGCTTGAAATCTTCTTGGAGGCGGTAATGTATGAGAGTGTGAAACAAGGAAGAGTGAGATTGAACATTGTGTTTGAATCCGGCCTTTTAGAAATCCGAAAGGAGGAGGAGAGGGTAGTATGTGGATCTAATTGGTAGAGGTTGAGAGAGAAGGAGGAGATATGGGATGACAATATGACATTAGGAGGAGATGATGTTTTACTTTTATAGTCTTTCTTGTTGGACTCCTTGATTTTAGTAGTGAGATTAGAAGAGCTCCAAACTTTATTAAGTTTACCCATACAAGTGTGCAGGTGAGATGTTCTTGCTTATGTCAATGAATATTATCATTGTGGTTTTCTTGGCTTCCGTGTTAAATGTTAATACATCATTTATTTGGTTACAAAAAATTAGAAAATTTAGATAAGATATATGACACAAAATTGGAGTCCAATTTATAATCTAATTAGATTCATTGTGGTTTTCTTGGCTTTCGTGTTAAATATTAATGCATCATTTATTTGGGCACAAAAAATTAGAAAATTTAGATAAGATACATGATACAAAATTGGAGTCTGATTTATAATCTAATTAGATTTTTTTTTTTTTTTTTTTTGAGTTTTGGTTAGAACAAGTGGCACAAAATTGAGAATTCAAATCTAGACACATGGCATAAAATTGAAACTCTAATTTGAAATTCTATTTGAGTTTCTCTCTGCTTTACCTATTATTATATATATATAAATTATGAGATTTAAAAAATTAAATCAACCATAAAATAGATGAAATTGACAAATTTAAAATAAATGAACCTGGGGATAAAACGGGAATAAATATGAAATTATAAAATTACCCCGATCTAGTTGTTACAAACCACAATAGAGGCATAATGCTTTATTTAATTGTATTCTTCCACCTAGTTACAAACCACAAAAGCTAAAGTTATTTATATTATATATTTTCTGCACATTTTGATCCTCCCACATTTTTATTTCAATTGGAGGATGTTGTGCTGATATGATTGGTCTATTAAATTAATAATTACGTAAGCGATGAGGTGATAGCGTAAGAAGATCGAAACGATTTTGTATGTTGACATGTGATCATGTGACTTGTGAGGTTCGTCTGTTACGTAAGTGATCAGGTGATAATAGGGTTAAAGGAGAGTTTCTTATTAGTGCAATGGTATGTTGACACGTGGAAAGGTTAGGCAAAGGATTATATGTCTAGTATTTTTTTTTTTTTTTTTTTTTTTTTGATAAGAAACTTGGAAAGACTTTCATTAAACTGAATCACCAAACCAATTTGTTACATCTTTGCGCACTTGTTCAGCTATAGTGGGCGGGGTGTCCTCAACCCAAATGATACAATCAGACAAAGAAAAAGCCTCCCTTGCCATTATATGCGCAGCTGCATTTCCGGTTCTGCGCACATGAACAGCCCTCCACGCCTTAAAGCAGCAAAGACTCAACATAGTTCCTTCAATCACTTTGGAGATGGCCCATGGTACAGCATCAGGGTTCAACAGAGCAGAAACCACCAACTGGGAGTCACTTTCAACCTCTATCTCCCTCAGCCCCAAGTCCCAAGCCAGCAAAATTCCCTCTTGCACAGCTAGAGCTTCAGACTCCAAAGCCTTCAGAGGTAGCTTGATCCGTTTGCTCATTGCCCCCATAAGCATACCTTCATCATTTCTGATGACAACCCCAACACCACAATAGCCAAATTCTTTAAACACTACGCCGTCTGCATTAACTTTGTACCAGCCATTTCTAGGGAGGGACCAAAAGGAAATTGCAGCGGCTTGGGGGCTGTCAACCTTGTGATTTTCCTGTCTGATTTCTTTCATATATTCGGTTATTTCCTTTGTGATCCTGACTGCATTTTTGCATTGCCCTCCATGCTTGACCTCATTCCTGTGATTCCACAAACTCCAAGCCGTGACAGCAAAGGTCTCCCAATCTATGTCAGGCTTTTTCTCCTTAATCTCCCATACAACCTCAATAAAATCTTGCATCTGGTAGGGGAGGGAGGGTAATTTTAGTTTTGACTCACTCCACACCTCTGATGCAAGTTTGCAGCCCCACAGAACATGCCCAGAAGATTCACTTATTGAGCCACATTGGTCACAACAGTCCTTTACACTGATTCCTTTAAACAGCAACCCTTGTTTTGTCGGCAAAATATTTCTGCAGGAGCGCCACATAAATTGTTTAATCTTGTTTGGGCATTTTAGGTTCCAAATCATTTTCCAAAGGGATTGCATCCGTGATCTATCAGAGGTTCCCCCAGCATCTGCCTTAGTACCTCGCTCCTTCAACCATTTTTGTGCCACCTTATATGCACTTTTCACCGAGAACTTTCCATTTTTGGTCCACGCCCATATTACAGAGTCATTTAAGAGGCAAGGGCTAATGGAGATCCCAAGAATAGCCTCGGCTTCATGGGGAAGAAAGGAGTGTCTCACTTTATCAACATCCCACGACCTTGTGGTAGTATCCACCAAGCAAGCCACTTTGTCGGACTCCAAGTGGACCCTCGGACTGACCAGTTTGAAGGTATCCGGTGTGGGAATCCACCTATCCTTCCAAATGTCGACATGCTCCCCATTTCCAATTAACCACCTGGACCCTCATTCCACAATCTCCTTGGCTGCCATAATGCTTTGCCAAATATAGGATGGTCTCTGCCCCAACTGAGCTTCCCTAAAGGTCCTATCCGCAAAATACTTTGCTTTAAGCACCTTATGGGCAAGAGAGTTGGTGTTTTGTTGGATTCGCCACCCTTGTTTCGCAAGGAGGTCAAGATTAAACGCTCGAAGATCTCTCAACCCCAAACCACCTTCCTCCTTTGGAATGCAAAGCTTCTCCCATGCCACCCACGCCAATTTTCTCTCCTTATCCTTCTGCCCCCACCAAAATTTGCTCATCATTGTGTTTAAGTCCTTGCAAAGTGAGTCTGGTAACTTAAAACAGCTCATTGTGTACGTTGGGGTTGCTTGAGCAACTGCCTTGATGAAAATCTCTCTCCCCGCACTTGAAAGCAATCTACCCTTCCAGCCAGCAATTTTCCTCCCCACTTGGTCCTTAATGCGATTAAAGGCCTTTCTTTTGCCCTTCCCCACTAGTGGAGGCAAGCCAAGGTACTTTTCGTGATGTTGGATAACTTGGGCTCCAAAAATCTGCTTCACTTGATCTTGAACTTCCTTCTTGGTGTTCTTGCTGAAAAATAAGGAAGTTTTTTCCCTGTTTAGTTGCTGTCCAGACTCAGCTTCATATTCCTCTAGTACTCTAAGGACCCTTCTTCCCTCATCCACAGTTGCTCGGCAAAAGACAATGCTATCATCCGCGAAAAATAGGTGAGATATCTGTGGAGCACCTCTACAAACTGCGATTCCCCGGATATTTCCTAGCTCTTCTTCTTTCCTCAACATGGCAGACAGCCCCTCAGCACATAACAAGAACAGGTAGGGTGAGATTGGATCGCCTTGCCTTAACCCCCTTGAAGGAACAATACTACCTCTAGCCTCTCCATTGATTAAAACCGAATAAGTGACGGTGCTAATACACATCATCATAAGCGAAATCCACCTCTCATTGAACCCCAGTTTTCGCATTATAACTTCCAAATACCGCCACTCCACCCTATCGTACGCCTTACTCATATCGAGCTTTAGGGCCATCAACGGATCTTTACCCTTTCTCCTTCCGTTAATGCAGTGCATAGTTTCAAAAGCCACCATTACATTGTCTGAAATCAGCCTTCCTGGCACAAAGGCACTCTGGGACTCATTAACCACATCTGCAAGAATTCTTTTCAACCGGTTAGCAAGAACTTTGGATATTATATTGTAGCTCACGTTGCAAAGGCTGATAGGGCGGTATTCAGTGATTTTTTGGGGGGATTTGACCTTTGGAATGAGGCAGATAAATGTTTCATTGAGACCACAAGGCATCACACCCGAATTGAGTGTTTTCAAGACACAGTCAATAACTTTTGGCCCTACCACATCCCAGTACTTTTGGTAAAAATTTGGAGACATACCATCTGGGCCTGGGGACTTTGTAGGGTGCATCTGGTGAAGGGCATTCCAAATCTCGTCCACCCTAAACTCGGCATTCAGGGAAGCATTCATGGCCGGGGTCACACTGGGGTGTATCGCACTGAGACTTGCTTCAAAATTTGATGGGTGATCTGATTTAAAGATGGAGGCAAAGTAGCTTAAAATGATTCCTTCCACCCTCCGTGGGTCATCCTGCCACGTTCCACCTGAGTCCATCAATCCCAGAATGCTATTTCTCTTCCGCCTTTGACTAGCAGTAGCATGGAAAAATTTCGTGTTACGATCCCCCCATTTGATCCACATAGCTCTTGACCTCTAGTTCCACATTATTTCCTCCCTGGTCAGAGCCTCATTAATATCAGTTTTCAAATTTTTGACCTCCTTTGCCTTGTCGTGGAGGCCACTTAGGGACTCCAAAAGTTGGAGTTTCTCACGCTTCTGCTTTATAGTGTGCTTCATATTCCCAAACTCTCGCCAATTCCACTTTTGAAGGTTTTCCTTGCAACACCTCAGACTTTCTACCAATTCACACTCTAGATTCCCACCAACAGAGTCCCAAGCCATCTCCACCACCTCCCTGCATTTGTCATCCCTTGTCCACATAGCCTCAAACATAAACCTCTTCTTTGGTTTCACCCGATTCCGCCCTTTGTTTAGACTCAATTTAAGAAGGCAGTGGTCTGAGATTGACATTGCTGAATGATAGACTCTGGCCTCCGGGAAGCATCTCATCCAATCAACATTAGCCACCATCCTATCAAACCTTAGTTTTGTTCTACTATCCCCAAACCTTCCATTACACCAGGTGAATTTCTGCCCCACGAACCCCAAATCAACTAGGCCACATCTATATAGGCAGTCTCGAAAAGCCTCCATCTGCCTAGCTTCCCTCGCCACTCCGCCCAGTTTTTCATTTGAGTACATAATTTCATTAAAATCACCAAAAACAACCCATGGCATATTACATTGAGCATAAAGAGAATCAAGGAATTGCCAAGAAATGTACCTTTTATTGGCATCGGGGTGACCGTAGAACCCAGTGGCGCGCCAATGCTCCGAGGGCGACAATCCATGGACAATCACGTCAATATGGGAGTTTGAACAACTCTTGAAAGAGATATCAGTGCCTTCCTTCCACAATAATGATAATCTGCCGCTCCGACCATCGCTTGGAACAATAATCCCCTGGGGGTACTCAAGTTTTCGCTGGATTCCTTTGATATGATTCACACCAGCCTTCGTTTTAGCTAGGAAAACCAGCGTTGGATCCGTCGCCTTCACCTCGTCGGTGAGTATACGAACCGCCAGGGAGGATCCTAACCCCCGACAGTTCCACGCTAGGAGTGTCATTGGGCTCGGCGGTGCTGCCTCCCAGCCACCGCCACACCGCCAACCGTTTGGACATTCTCTGTTTCTTCTCCGATTTTGCTTTTTCCCCTTCTACGCTTCAGCTCTAATGCATTAGGGTCAAGTTCAGACAAAGGTGTTGGACCTTTCCTCTTTTGTTTGATTGGGCTTACAGCTATCGAGCCCTCATTTGGTTTTTCACCCCTTGCCAGCCTTTTCCAATGTTTGCTTGAAGGGCCAAGTTTTTCAGCAACCCAACCCCCTGTTGGGTCATACGACAAAGCCATTGGGCCTAACATGGGCTCGGGTTCATCCTCCTTCAACACAGAGACCGAAGAGGGAAGAGTTGGCGCCTTCTTGAAGTCAAATATTGGCTCGCCTTTTGATGTCTCAGAAGCTTCCCACTGCATTTCTGTCCCTTTTGCAGCCTGGGTTCCTTGCAAGTCCAAAGTATTTTCACTTATTTGGACTACCCTCTCTTCACACTTTCCCGGCACTCCCTTGGTTATACCCAAAACGTGAAAACCTTCCCCCTTACTCCTCTGACCCTCTGATTTTGACGTTTCTCCCAATGAGGCTGTGTGTTTCACGTTTAGGGACAGTTGCACGTGACCACCTTCACTTTTATCTCCTGTGTCAGTTGACCCTGTTAGCTCAGATTGCTTCTCCAAGAAAACTCCGGCGGGCTTTGGACGTACAGCAGACCCTTTCCCGGATCTGCCTTGTGCTGTATCCCATCCATTCTTCCTCCTAGGCTCCCCTCTCAACCAGGCCCCATATTGCAAAATACTTTCTTCGGTCAGGCTCTTCTCCGGCCACCCCTCAGGATAGTCCTTAACAGCATGGTTAAGTAACCCACAGCCATAGCAAAAATTAGGAAGTCTCTCATACTTGAAAAACACCCATCTGCTCTCTACACCCTTGATATTTATCTTCTTTCCTCGGATCAGCTTTTTTGTGACATCTATGCGGACTCGTACCCTTAAGAACTTGCCCCATTGCACCCCTGCATCCGAGACATCCACCTCCATTACCTCCCCTATTTTTGAACCAATAGTCCAACCTGTTTCCTTTGTTCTACTCTTCAGAGGGAGATTGAATATTTGGATCCAGAAGGGCGCCCACTTCATGACTATATCTTTAGGGATCAACTCTCCCTCAAACTCATGCATGAGGACCAGTTGTTTTTCGAAACTCCATGGATATGTCTAGTGTTTTAGGACACTGGCTGAATGAATTTGTCCTCAGGTAATAGAATAGAATATATATCTTGTGAGGTCTTTTCCATAACATTGTTTTATGCCAAACGTTAACGAGCACGCACATGTGTTTGTTAAGGTTGTATTAAGACTGATCTTATTTAATAAAAATAAATAAATAAAAGAAAAGTATATAAAATTGATCCTACGGAATTTTTTCTTTTTCTTTTTCTTTCTATAAAGTTGGTCTCACTGAAAAAAAATTGACATAAAACTGTTTAAAAAAATCGTACAAAAAAAGTTATAAAGTTGCTCTTACCAGGCACTGTGTCTATAAAGTTGGCTCCACCCTGAAAAAAAGAATACACAAAAGCCGCAAAAAGAAGACAAATAGTATAAAAAAAATGTCAAAAAATTACTGTTGACGAGAAACTTACTATGCCCGTTAACACAATTCTTATTTTATTTACTGTAGTATTTATTTCTCACATTTTATTACACATGAAATACACAGACACCTTTTTTGCACTAAACTACAAGTTCAGTGCAAAAATTGTGTCTGTCTGTACTTTCTGTACAGTAGTGTATAAATTAGTTATTACCCTATTTACAAATGCAGTCCAATTGAATTGATCTTTCGGTACATTAGTTCGGTGTCATATATCATGTCCATCATAAGTATATCCCTTAATGAGAGATGCTTTTTGGCACTCTTGAACAACTGTAGTCTGTAGATAATATAAAACACTGAAAATTGAAACCTTTGTGTCTGAGAAGCCAAATTGCAGGAATGCTGGCTTATATTCCTCCATCCTATGACACAGGCAGGGACGGACCCAGGCAGGGGCCCAAGGGGGCCCGGGCCCCCCCTGGGCCCAAAATTTTTTTTTTTTTAGCAGCTATTTTTTTTTTTTTTAAGAGCTTGGGCCCCCCCTTAAAATTTTACTCGAGCCCCCTATTCTTTTGCTCCGGCCCCCCCTCCTAAGTCACCCAGCCCCAGCCCATCACCGGCCAGCCCACCCCACCCCACGCCCACCAGCCCATGACCCGTGTAAAAAAAAAAAAAAAAAAAAAAGAAACAACAGAAAAGAAAGGAAGAAGCCCTCAGCACACTTGCAAACGGAGAAACTAGTGAGAAACAAAAAAAACACACACACACTGAGTCAGTGACAAGGAGAGACCGAGAGGCGAGAGACTGAGAGAGTCATAGAGAGATCAGAGAAGAGAGAGACCCACACCACACGGCCACGTCTGACGCCGGCGTGAAGCACAGCACGCGACGCCGTGAATCACAGCACGCGACGGGATGGCGCACGAAGACCCACAGCCAGGGACGGACCCAGGCAGGGGCCCAAGGGGGCCCGGGCCCCCCCTGGGCCCAAAATTTTTTTTTTTTAGCAGCTATTTTTTTTTTTTTAAGAGCTTGGGCCCCCCCTTAAAATTTTACTCGGGCCCCCTATTCTTTTGCTCCGGCCCCCCCTCCTAAGTCACCCAGCCCCAGCCCATCACCGGCCAGCCCACCCCACCCCACGCCCACCAGCCCATGACCCGTGTAAAAAAAAAAAAAAAAAAAAAAGAAACAACAGAAAAGAAAGGAAGAAGCCCTCAGCACACTTGCAAACGGAGAAACTAGTGAGAAACAAAAAAAACACACACACACTGAGTCAGTGACAAGGAGAGACCGAGAGGCGAGAGACTGAGAGAGTCATAGAGAGATCAGAGAAGAGAGAGACCCACACCACACGGCCACGTCTGACGCCGGCGTGAAGCACAGCACGCGACGCCGTGAAGCACAGCACGCGACGGGATGGCGCACGAAGACCCACAGCACGCGACGCCGTGAAGTACGAAGACCCACGCTGACGCGGGCCACGCCGGCGAGAGACCCACTTGCTTGATCTGCTCCAGTTCACGCACAGCCTTCCCTTCACAGTTCACGCACTCCGGCACTCCGGCGAGACCCAGCCTTCCCTTCACAGTTCACGCACTCCGGCACTCACCCACTTGCTTGATCTGCTCCAGCCTTCAATCACAGGTATTTACATTTCACTTTATCTCTTGCTTCAAATTTCAAAGCCTTGTGATCTGATCTGAGGACTGAGAATCTGAGATTCATATTTCATAGAAACTGTGCAGTCTGTGCTTGTGCCTTGTGATTCATGTTTGTGTTTTGGTACTGATTGTGAAATGTGAATTGAATGAATTTGCTCATTCTGCTGAGTGCTGCGTGAGGTGAGTGCCTGTGGTGATTTTTTTTTTTTTTTTTTGTTTGGCTTTGTGACTCTGTGTCTCTGTGGCTTTGTGACTCTGTGTTTGTGACTTGCTGTGTTTGTGACTCTCTCTTTATATAGATAAGAGAGATAGAGAGAGTCAGAGAGTATATTAGTTTGTTGAGTCAACAAAGAAAAAAACTTTTTTCTTTGTTGACTGGTGGTTGGGCATGATAGGGACAAATGGAGGTGGACTTGGGCAACGGACAAAAAGTGACAGACAGAAAAAAAAAAAAAAAAAAAAAAAAAAAGGGAAGTAAAGTTAAAAGAAAAGTTTTTGTTAGTTGTGAAATCCGAATATATTTGTCGGTAGTAGGATTCGTTGGGTTAGTGGGATAGAGACAACACAACACAAAGACAAAAAGATGGAGACAACACAACACAAAGACATAAAGATGGGGACAATACATTGAACACAACACAAAGACTTAAATAAAGGCATACCAAACATAAAGACTTAAAGAGTAAAGACATAAATAAAGGCAAACCAAAGATAAAAAAAAAAAAAACAAATCATATAATATAGACAATTGTCACACAAATTTTAAAAAATAATGGTGATTCTTATATGATTATTATTTTATTTGTAGATCATGAAAAAATCAACGACAATGCTTGATTTTTTCAAAAGAAAAGGTTCAACTTCAAATTCTTCCGACGTCAACGTGGAATTGCCAACAACTAATGTTGCTATTCCAATTCCAGAAAATGTGGAGGATGTTCCAATTCTCCCAATTCCGGAAAATGTTGATGTTCCAATCTCTCAAACACAATTTCAAAGAATTGACATTGATTCTTTGGATTATGATCCCGGAACACGCAAACAAATATGGGAATATCATGTTAATCAACGTGATGAAATTCGACGGGCTTACATTATAAAAGGTCCGCACCAACCTCCTCTAAAGACATTCAAAAAAAGTGGAAAGCACAATCGTAGCTTTCAAGCTTCTTGGTTTGAATATAATTCAACATGGCTTGAATATTCTCCTACGACAGATGCAGCTTATTGTCTACCTTGCTTTGTCTTTCATAATTCAAATGGGGTTGCGGGACAAAATACATTCACTGTTGGTGGGTTTAGAAATTGGAAAAAGGTTGGTGGCAAAGATTGTTATTTTCAAGGTCATATAGGAAAAGATCCTAACTCAGCTCATAGAGTTGCTGAGCAAATGTGTAAGGATTTGATGAACCAATCGCAGCATTTACAAAGGGTAGTTGATCATTTCACTACTGAACAAATTGCAAATAATAGGTTGCAACTGAAGGCCTCAATTTTTACTGTCCGATATCTTGCCTTTCAAGCTATAGCTTTTAGAGGTCGAGATGAAAGTTGTAGTTCATTAAATCGTGGGAATTTTTTTGAAGCATTGGGTATTGTGACTTTTTGGAATGAGAAGGTTGCTGAAATAATAGAAAAAGCTCCTAAAAATGCAACTTACACATCACCTAGGATTCAAAAGGAAATTCTACATGTTTTCTCAGCCAAAGTGAAGAAGGCCATTCGGGAAGAAATTGGTGATGCAAAGTTTTGCATAATGGTTGATGAAGCTCGTGATGAGTCCATGAAAGAGCAAATGGCTGTGGTTTTTAGATATGTTGATGCAGAAGGCTTTGTGAAAGAACGCTTTTTTGGGCTTGTTCATGTTGTTGACACTGCGGCTTTGACTCTAAAGAATGGGATATATTCTTTGTTATCTCAACATTGCTTAGATATACAAAATATTCGAGGGCAAGGATATGATGGAGCAAGCAACATGCGAGGTATGTGGAATGGATTACAAGCTTTGATTTTGAATGATTGCCCATATGCTTACTATATCCATTGTTTTGCACATCGCTTACAATTGGCATTAGTAAAATCATCAAAACAAGTTGTCCCCATCAGTCATTTTTTTCTTACATTGCTTTTTCTGATCAAAATTGTTAATGCTTCATGCAAGCGTAATGAGCAATTGAAAGTTGCCAATGCTAATGAAATAGCACGTTTGATTGATCTTGAAGAGCTTGAGACTGGAAGTGGACTTAATCAAATTGGCACTTTACAACGACCTGTAGAAACACGTTGGAGTTCACATTTTAGATCAGTTTCTAGCTTATTAAAGATGTTTACTCCAACTGTTGAAGTTTTGCAAAATATAATTGATGATGCAATTGATGGAGAACATCGGGCAGAAGCAGAGTCAGCTTATGAGGCTTTAACTTCATTTGAATTTGTCTTCATCTTGCATCTTGAGAAGGAAACTATGGAGATCACTGATAAACTTTGTCAAGCTTTGCAAAGCCAATCTCAAGACATTTTAAATGCCATGCATTTAGTTTCATCTACTAAAGCACTTATCCAAAAATTTAGAGATGATGGATGGGATGGCTTACTCACCACTGTGATATCATTTTGTGAGAAGCATTGCATTGATGTCTTGGATATGAATGCTCGTTATGTTGCCAGGCGAGGTCGAGCTCGTAATCAGCAAGATAACGTTACAATTGAGCATCATTATCGAGTAAATATTTTTTATGCTACAATAGATTCTCAACTACAAGAACTAAATTATCGGTTTGATGAAGATGCAATGGAGTTACTTAGGCTTAGCTCAGCTTTAGAACCTCGAGAGGCATTAAAATCTTTCAGAAGTAGTGATCTTTGTTTGTTGGTGAAGAAGTTCTATCCACAAGATTTCACAGATTATGACAAACAAGTGTTGGAGAAGGAGCTTTATCATTTTGAGCATAATGTAGTCCAGGATCCGGAGTTCAAAAAATTGAAAAGTTTATCTGAGTTGTCTCAATGGTTAGTGAGAACTAGAAATTCAGAACACTATAAACTTGTTTATAGAATGGTGAGACTTGTGCTTACTCTTCCAGTTTCTATTGCTACTACAGAGCGAGCATTTTCAGCTATGAAAGTTGTCAAAACTGACCTTCGAAACAAAATGGAAAATGATTTTTTGACGGACTCTTTGATGTTATACATTGAAAAGGATATAGCTTCGACATTTAGTTTGGATTCAATCGTAGATGATTTTGAAAATTTGAAGGAGCGTCGAGTTCCCTTTTCATAGATGATTGTATAAAGAAACAATAGTGTTTCATGTCTTTTGTTTTTGTTAGTAGATAATTGTATCTTAATATATTAAGAAACAATGATTTTTGGATATTTGTCTTTGTTAATAGTTTATTAATATTATATGGATGCGTATTTGAAATTTTTTTTTTCGCTTATCTCCGGCCCCCCCCAACATAGAAGCCTGCGTCCGTCCCTGGACACAGGCCTATCATGAGTGTGGTCGACTGAGAGATTTTATTACCAGTACGCATGGTAAAGGGTCATGGATGACAAATGACAAGTACTTTTGCTTGCGCAAAGTCTGTGGTCATTGAACACAACTATTGTGCCACAGCTATAATATGGTAGGCTTGAATGGTAGATTCATGTGAAAATAATTGACTAATATACTAATAACTGACCACATTAGAGTTGTGAAAAAAATTATGACACAAAAGCTGTAATCATAGAAGAATCATTGGACAAAATATTCCAATATTTTCTTCATGAAAAGGAAAATCTTGAATCATTCATCTATATCTTATAATAGCATTACGTATTAGGTTATCAACATGTTATCAGTTAGTCATATTATTATGCAAATTGTAATTCTGCTACAGGTTGGATAAACCCAATGTGCTTATATTCTTCTTCTTTGACGGATAAATTCAAAAGTCACAAACCTAAATGGATTGAACCCATAATCTCACTTTCAACTTGTTTACGAGGTAAGACATGCTGTTTGGTCCAAGGACCATTGCACTGGCTTTTCATCACCAGGCCATGAACAACATGAACAAAAGCTTGACTACAACAAACAATTCTCAGAAAACTTAGCACATGACATGCCAAAAGAACATGAATTTAAGTTGTCTTTCCAACTTTTAATTTTCTTTCATAGAAAATAATTAAAAATATATAAATATTAGTAGACTTATCAATTAAATAATTAACATAAAGTACAACTTCAAATAAAATGGAATAGAGCATAAGAATATATGTGGCCTACCCCGACTAGTCTATTGAAGATCTATAAGCAACTCTAAAATTCGTAATTAAGGCTTGTTATTATTTGTGTTGCAGTAAATAATCGGATAGGTTGTAATGCCAGCATAGTACATACCAAATCACAAATTAATTTTCATCAAAGAATAACAAATTGTTTCTCAGAGCTTTCCTTGGAGGCGCAAAGTAAATTTCTGCAAGGATATAAGAAGTTCCTTCAACTTCTCCTTGAATGATTCATCAACCAGGTTACCATTGCCATCAAACTTTGCAGGATGTTCGTGTGCGTTCAAGAAGAACTCAGGTTTATTGATGAAATGAAGATCTAGAAAAACTCCAATTTGGCGAAGGTGATACTGTGACCGACTCCCACCAGAACCTCCTGAAGCACTTACAATTGCAGCTGCTTTATCAGCCCAAACATTTGGTGGTCTAGATGCCCAGTCAATTGCATTCTTCAGAGGTGCTGATATGGAAGAAGAGAGAAAAGAGTTGGTAAAACATAATGCAAAAGTTACAAGAACTTAATTTTATAGCAATGCATAATTCTAATAATATCTTGAATAAAACAATTTAACAAATATAGAATGCAAACTAATTAACTTCCCCTGCTCCCCTCGTTTTCTTTTTGACAAGTGAAAAATATAGTTCAGGATCCATCAATGCCATTTACACACGGGAAAGTCAAGTGACTCAAGTATTCTTTCATGAGACCTGGGAACAAGTTTAGCTTTCCATTTTCTTCCATTGTGAAATTCCTCGAGTTTGTTGGGCTCTGTGGAGCCTAGTTGTGTTTGATCCGATTGACAACCCGACCCGACCCGACCCGAATAATGTTGCGTGGTTTTTAAAGAGAAATTTTATAAGGTTTAGTCCATGAGCGCTACGACTTGAGCCGTTGCCCTCGGGAAATTTTTTTGCCCGTTTTGTAACCCATTGTGAATCCTGTGCGCAGGATGTAGAAAACACAGTTTTGGGTGATTAGGGTTTGTTGTTGTAGTTTTTTGAGAGTGAGAAAAACTGTACTGGCGCACTTTGTATTTTTCCTTGATAATAGTGAAATTCCTGCAACTCTGTGGACATAGGCAAATTACCGAACCACGTAAATATTGTCTTGTGCGTGTGATTGTTTTCTTTAGTGTGTGTTTTCTCTATTTTTTGTTTCTCACAGGTTGGGAATTTCGGGTTAATTCTCTACAAAGTTGACTCAAACACCTTTAGTTATCAATATACTTTCAATTATGCCTAAGATAAAGGATACTATTCGATTAAATTCACAATTCCTTAACAACTTTAAGCTTTTGGGAAAAATGGGTAATTTCTTATAGCATCTTAGTAAAAGGCCTTAGATTCAAACCCTGTTAACAAGGGTAGTTTAGGCCAACATATGAAGTGAGAGTTCTGAATTAAATGATTAAATTCAACATTTCCTTACACCCTAAATTTTGAAAAAACTAGTAATTTATAAAATATTAGAGATTAAAGAGTACTTATCTCCGCCTAAAGAATGCTTAGGTATAATAAATCAGCTTTGTATTTGACAAGAATAATGTAGCATCAGGATAGAAAGAAAACAGTGCCAGAAATTGAAATCTTAAGAATTGCTACAGCAAATGACGATTTCAGGAAAACAAATGTCAACAACTCTAAATTAATTTGAATTAATGACAGAAAGCAATATGAAAAGGATTATATTACTACATTGCAGCATCCGAAAGAAGCAACAGCTGGATCCTAAGAAATTGCTGCATTAATATAATAAGTAATAAAATGTCATTTTATCTGTGTCTCGCTCTATTTTATCTGTGGTCTACAGCTTACATTATATATGTTATATGTTAATATTATATTTAGAGTTGGTAATAGTGCCATTTGCTTTGGCAATGAAGACTTTTTTTCTTTGACTGAGCAATAGAGACTTTTGAGTTTTTTTATGCGTTGTGGACGTGGCTTACCACTTCCACTATTGATGTTAAAATTACTCCCTCCGTTTAATTTTTTTTGTCCGATTTAAAAAGTCACATTTTTTAAGAAAATATTATTTATTATTTTGTCTATTTTTTAAAAATGTACAAGTTTTTAAATTACTGCTAAAAAAATTTATAAAAAAAAATTAAATTAGTAAATTAATAAGAGTATAATAAGTAAATTAATAACTTTTATTTTTAGAAACTTGACAATATTTTAGAACATCTTAAAATGGAATAGATGACAAAAAAAGTGAGGCGGAGGGAGTAATATTTTCTTTATAGAATAGTATTTTAAAAGTAGGTTACAACTTTAATTAAGTTAAAATTAATTTATAAAAATATTTTCTTTATAGAAGAGTATTTTAAATCTATAAATCTGTTCCTTGATGATTGCTCTCGTATCAATTAATTTGTCATGTAGGTGAAAATCAAACTTTAAATATTTTGTTAGACAATAAGGACCTTTATTAACTAAAACCTACAAAGATATTTAATAATCATGATTTTTTTTTGGGACATGTTTAACTTGATCTCCCTAAAAACAACTCCTGGCTCTGCCTAGTTCCGACTATCTTGGCTCGTGACAAGGCTCGTGACAAAGAACATCAATGAAACATCAGGAGTTGTTGAAGCTCCTTAAAACAATTTGTCATCTTGAAACACTTTGTACTGTGTTCAAGGTCGTTTAAAAAGCTTTTAATTTTTTGTCTTGAAATATAATAGCTCCTCCCAACTTTTAGGAGTGTCATTTTGATACACCTCATGGAGGTTGGGTCTGTGAAACTTTCCCCAATTAAATTCAACCCACGACAAAAATTTGTAGGCCAAAACTGAAAAATTGCAAACCACACACCAATTTTCCAAGACTAATGAATAAAATGAAGGTATAGAAAGGAGTACCTGAGACTGAGAAGTTGTACTCGGGCGAGGCAAAGAGAATGCTATCAGCTTCTTTAATCTTCTGGCGGAAAACTTCAACTGCTGGTGGGAAAGTTCCATTTCCCTCTAAATCAGTGTTGAGCATAGGCAAAGGTTCAATGTCTATGTACTCTATTTCCAAGCCATCGATGGACTTGCTCAGCTCGATTGCTATAACCGAACACACAAAAAATCAAAACCCAACTCCTGAAAACAGAGTAGAAAACAGAAAAATAAAAGTACCTGAACGAACGAGGCCACGGTTGTACGAGGCTTTCCGAAGAGACCCACATAGAGCCGCCACTTTAATTATTGGTTTTGCTGCTACAACTGCCTCCATTTTCTCTCTCTTAATCTCAGTTCTGAGTTCTCTGGTTCTGTCTTCTGTTTGTGTGTATCTGAAGGATGAGCTGGAAGGATGAGCTGGTATCTCATTGTATAGACAAGCAGAGAAAATAGTTTTGACTTCTTCTACCGCCGCAATAACGAAGGGTGCATGTTTCTGTGTGAATGCTTTGTACCACGATTTGTCACGCGGTGAATAGTGAACAGTAAAAATACATTTTTATATGATTCATCATTATACTTTTACAACTCATAAGTCCTCCCTATTTGGTAAGCTATGGCATAAAATTATGCATTTTTATGTATTAGTATTTTTTTGGTGGTATTTGATTTTTTGAATAGTTTTTTTGCGTTTGCCTTTGTCTGCCTGAATAGGTTTGACCAGTAAAAGTAAATAGATGTCATGCCATTCCTTTGTTTCGTAGAAGGGTCTCCAAATTAGAAAGTTTTCAAAATATGAAAAATATAAAAATTTATAAAAACTATTAGTTTATTTTTTCTTTTTACATAAAATTTTTTAAAAATATTTCCTTAAGATATTTGTTAACTTTTTCTTTCGTAAAAAATTCCTCTTTCATTTCAAGATTTATTCATTTATTTATTACAATATCCCAATTACATTTTACAAATCTAAAAGTGTATAATTTGAAACATTTAAAAATTTTAAATGATGTAATATGCAATATGTATATTGTAAGATCTAAAAAATTAAATTTGAACCATTAAATAGATGAATTGGACATGTTTGATATTAAAATGACCCTATTTTGTATTTTGCTGTCTGAAAAGGGAGAAAATGGGTGTAAACACGAAATTACAAAACTGACCCATTATCTCATTGTCTCAATCTACAATTAAGGTATAATACTAGTGATTTAATTTTATCCTTCCACTTTTTTATTTTCTGAAATTTATACAAAATATATATGATGAAAAACTAAATTTTTTTTTATTATCCTCAATATTTTTTATTCTTCCAGTTTTACATTTGTTTAGCCAAAGAGTACCTTATAATATTTAATCTGAACCATTACTGAAAAGATTTATTTCAAATGAAAATAATGCAAATAGGAAGAGTGGGGAGAGATGGAGAGTGTTGATGGGGTTAGTCTATTATTAATTACGTAAGTGATGAGGTGATCATAGTCTATTATTAATTACGTAAGTTCTTGTATGTTGACATGTGGGTTTGGTCTATTACGTAAGTGATGAGGTGATAGGATCAAAACTAAGAAGAAAAACTCATTTTTGTGCAATTGTATGTTTAAGACTCATCATATCCTGATCATTGGCACTGTCTTCTTGTTCAATTTACATGTTAATGTTCTATCATTGCCACTTATTAAAATTGAAAAATGAAAAGATGGTAACTGGTAGTCTAGGAAAAATTCCTAGATCAATAGTCCATCGATTTTTGAATTCACTCCTCATTTATATACTCCTTCATGCTTCATATGTAGCATCAATTAAGTTGAGGAACTTGGATTCTCAGGTTCACATCGCATAGATCCAGCTTTCTTCAATGGTGGAGTATGGCTGTTGTGGAACAAAAATGATTTGGTAATTGAAGTAAATTCAACACACCAGATTTATGCAACAATACATTTTCTTCCTTATCCAAGAAACTGGATTCTATGTGGTACAGACAAATCTTCCCAGTCAAATGCTACACATGTGGATGATGATAATACTCTCTGTTTGTGCATATCTTCTGAAATCTGACTCTGCTCTCTCAAGATCGAGAGTCCATCGATTTTTGAAACTTTTTCACAATTTCTATCTTCTTCTTTGTTTCTAGGCTTCTAGCAAGGACATGAATTGCTTCTATCGTGAGGAAATTTTTTGAGGGTGTCAGGTTAATTTCATACATATAATATGTAGTCCTTGTAACTCTTTTTGCAGTCATCATAATAAATACTATTGAACATGTTAATGAATGTTACCTAGTTTCAACTTTCAAGTGAATCAGGAAAATTTGGTGTTCTTGTGTGTACTTTAATCTTTTTATTTTTGTTGTTTAATTATCTTGTTTGCATGTGGGAGATCTTAATTAACTATCACTTATTCCACAAGTTAAAGTTAATAAAAAAAAATGTGAAGTTAATCCAATCTAATAATTTCATAATGAAGTAACCCAATGAACTATTGAATTTAATTTTTACTTTATAAAAACTATCATAATGAATTAACCAAATCATCTGGACGGCTTTTTTTAGCTGAAAGGTTTAATATATGCCATTCACTTAGGCAAGGACTATCATAATGAGGCCTTTTCCATGACAATTGTAACGTGGTTTGACTTTGGCAATCAAAATCAAAGTCACACACGATGTCCAAAACCAAGTTACACATGGACTCCATTTAGATAAAATTTATTTTGCTGAAATTGAAAACTAAAAACACTGTAATAAAATAATTTTTAAATATGTAAATAGTACCATAGGACCTATTTTTAATAAAAAAATTGTTGAAAAGTGAAATTTGTAGGTCCATAATCAGTGCACATGTGTAATGTTTACGGAAAAAAAGTCCACGGCTAAAAAAAAAAAAAAAAAAAAAAAAAAAAACTGAAAACACGCTAGAAACATGGACGTGGATGTGGACTTGTAGCCAAACCGGCACCATGCATGACATCTTGTAAAGCAAGGAATTGCAAAGTCCCAGTTGGTTTAGGACTCTTTCAAATATATATATATATATATATATATATATATATATATATATATATTTATTTATTTATTTATTTATTTATATTTATCCAAAACCAAGTTACACATGGTGTTTGACATCTTGTAAAGCAAGGACTTGCAAATTAAGTCCCAGTTGGTTTAGGACTCTTCTTGTAGCCGTCCTAACATATTGGCAATACTAGTCATTCACACACACACATATATATATATACATATATATGAATGAAATTGACAGAGTCAGGATTTCAATCTTAAGGGGGCAAGATTAAAAGAAAATATTAAAAGTAAAATTAAACTAAATTATTAATTGATAAAAATAACAAAATGAATAAATAATTGTAAACAAATGTAATTACAAACATATGTTTTATATCATTAAAATAAAGGAAAAAAAATATAATCAATGCATAGTTACTAATAATCAAAGGAAGAGATTAATTAAAGTACATAAATTTTAGACATTTAATTTCTTTCTTTAAAACATCTTAAGAAAATAAATCCTTCTTACTGTATTAACTATTAAGAATATAGCAAAAACCTGTAAAGTTGAAGGTCCTAAGCACTAACAAATTAAAATTGATGCCTAAAAAGGAAAGAAAAATGTTTCTTACCAAAATAGTTTGGAGCGAACCCCTTCAAATTTTTCCTCTATCTTTTTATTAAATGTGAATTTTGAAAATCTCACAATTGAATTATATTTTCTTTATATTCTTAATATATATATATATATATATATCAAATTTCGTTCAAATCGGATAATATTTACTATTTGATTAATAAACGTATTTTTTATGCATAATTTTATACTACAAAAACTTGAAATTTAAACAGTTGATTGATGACATAGTTATTAATCTTTGATTTTCTTGAAATTTTGTAAGTATAGAGGATATAATAAAAATATGCAATCGAATAGTTAGATATTCAAAATTCATATCTAATAAAAAATTATTGGAAGAGTTTGAAAAATTTCTCTCTAAACCCTTTCAAAAAAAACTCAACTAATTCCCTATATACAGTGGCAGAGCCACACACAAGGGTGGGGGGGGGGGGAGTTTTAAAAAATAATTTTATTGTATTTATATTATTTACATTTAAAAAAAATGTAAAATGTAAAAATTGAAATTGACTCTCCAAATTTTGAGTCATTTCAATGGTGCTCTTAAAAGAAAAAGAAATTATATTAAAATCATATAATTTAAGAAGTTAACATATCAAACTATGTAAAAAATGACAAATTTTTGTACATATCTAATAGAAGAAATACATGACTTTTGTATGCTCATTAAAATTTAGAAGATAATAAATTCTCTTAGTAAACTAATTTTTATATGTGTGTGTAAAGGCTTGTCTTAACTAATATATTAACATCACAACTTGGCCCTCCCAAACCAAAATTTCTGGCTCCGCCTCTGCCTATATAACAGGAAGATTAGTATTTTACTTTAGTTAATTGCACATTTTATTTCCACTTGGGCTTCATTATTTAGCACCCATAAACAAAAGAAATTGCGTAGATCTAGCTAACGAATAATTTCTCAGAAACGGGAACAAAATTTTATTACCACATTACATACCAAAGAAACATTTACAATAAGTTGAGCTAAAAAATGCACTGCAGCACAACCAAAATAAAAAGAAAATAATAACCCATACAAACCTCACCCCCATTGCATTAAAAAAAAAAAAATCATATATTTTTGCCCCTTCTGTCTGAGAATTACACACATATTATCTTATCACTTGCCTTGAATGCGCAAGGTAAATTCATGCAAGGCTAGAAGAACTTCCTTCAACCTGTCTTTGATCTCTGCATTGACCAAGTTTCCGTCCTTATCAAACTTTGCAGGAGGCTCGAATGCATTCAAGCAAAACAATGGCTTATTGATAAAATGAATATCAAGAAAAACTCCGACTTGGCGAAGATGATACTGTGCTCGTTCGCCACCACCACTTCCTCCAGTGCTTATAATTGCAGCAGCCTTGTTAGCCCAAGCATTTGGTGGTCTAGATGCCCAGTCAATAGCATTCTTCAAAGGTGCTAATTAAGAAAAGAAAGCATAATATATGCCCCAAAATTATAAGCTATATATATTGTTATACGTATCCATGAAAACCCAGTTGAATTAATTAAAATTGTACGAAATCTAATATTCTTTTTCTAGGCCCGAAATTAAATAAATCTTGTATAATCCATAAATTGGCTAAGAGCCAATTCCTACATTTGCTAAGTTTGATTCTAATCATTGTTAATTAAAATTCTCTTATATTCTAATGTTTGGTTTGTTATGGCATGCATGCATAGTTAACCTTTTTTTTTATAATAAAAAAAGTAAGATATATATTTCAAAATTTTTCTCTTGGTATCAAATTAAATAGGGGTGTGCATAGGTCGGGTTGGGTCAGGTTGAGGGGATTTTTTGACCCAACCCACCATGGTGGGTCAAACCTAACCCATCACATAAGTCCAACCCAACCCAACCCAACCCAACCCACATGAGTCGGGTTGGGTCTAGTTGAACTCATGGATTTGACAATTTTATTATTATTATTATTATTATTATTATTATTATTAAATTGAGTAGAAAAAAATATAAATATAAATATATTAAAAAAAAAACCTAAAGATTAGTATCTATGTAACTCTTTAAAGGCAAACAACACTAATGACTAAACAACAATAGTAATGTACTAGGATTTGTATAAACTAATTGACTTTTATATAGGCTAAGAAGAGTTGGTTATTTTAAAAAATTTATTAATTATATAATATATTTTAAATATATATAATATATATTAAATATATGGGTGGGTCAGGTTGGGTTTGGCGGTTTGAAATTTTATGACCTAAACCTAACCCAACCTGCTATCAAAAAAAATTTTGTAACCCAACCCAACTCACCAAGGCCTAAAAACCAACTCAACCCGACGGGTTGGGTTGGGTCAAGTCGGTTTTGACAGGTTAGCAAGTTGGCTGCACACCCCTAAAATTAAATTTCATTTCGAAATAGATAAGACATGGACATAAAATTATATTATTTCTAATAAAATCAAAAACTTCTCCTTCAAAATAGATTTTTTTTTTAGGGTAGTTTGTTAAGTGTTTTTGAACTAGATTTGACACAACTCTCTTAGATTTATATTAGATTATAATTATTTTTACAAAGAATAAATTATAGTTCAATAATCATCTATGCACAGCAAAATACACCACTTCAAGCACTTCATTTCTCAAGATTCTTGAACGGAATTAATTAGCAAACGCCAATTTCCACAAAGAAACATTTCAATATATTGGAGAATGAGAGAAAAGAGGGTACCAGCGAGGGAAAAGTTGTACTCAGGCGAAGCAAATAGAACACTATCAGCTTCTTTTATTTTCTGACGGAAATCTTCAACTTCTGGTGGAAATGTTCCCTGGCCCTCGAGGTCAGTATTTAGCAAAGGTAGCTGGTCGATTTCTATGTACTCTATTTCAATTCCTTTGACTGACTCTTGGCTTAGTTGGATTGCTTCAACAAATTTTTATCATATCAAAAACTCATTTCACATAGAGAAAAATGTATCAGAAAAATTAAGGAAATAATTAATCAACAAATAAATATCCTTATATTAAAACATGGGTAAAATATAAGTCAAGATAATTTAATTAGTAAATAGTTCTTATTCAACCATATGTAATTTTTTTTTTTTTTTAAAGTAACAATGCCAAAAATTAAGTGTGAATTCTTCTACAGCTTCTTATTGACTTGTGAGACATGCATTTCAATGAATTAATTGTTTCGTTATCTTAATGTTGTACAACCTATAATGATAGGAACATATATAGTTTTTTGGGAAATTTTCATTTTAAACCTTATAGTTAGGGGTGTAACAAATTCAATCTTGTAGTTTCAAAAGTAATAAACTAAACCCTAATATTTTAATAAATAAAAAATTAAATCATACGATTTCAAAAATAACTAATTAAATCTCAACCTATTCAAAGGGTAAAACATTAAATTATAAATTAATTAATTACAAGGTTAAAATGATTTTTTTTTTCTTTTTCCATTTTTTCACAAATTTTTAAGGTGATAAATTATAAATTTAATTAGCTACATCTCTTTTCACAATAAGTTATAAATAAACTAAGTTGTTGATAAACAACTTGATGAGCTGAGAACAAACTTAAACTTTTAATAGTCAATTCAACTTAGTTTATTTATAGTCAATAATATATATATATATATATAAATATAATAATAATAATAGGTGAAGCTGAAATAAACTCAAATTAAAATTTCAAGAGCTCCAATTTTGCGCTATGTGTTCTAAATTATTTATTTTTAAAGAATTTTATTTCTTAATTTTAGAATCAAATGTAAGACCACATCATAAATACTGATCCAAATAAGTTATTAAGCACAAAAACCGAAGAGTCTAGAATAAATGAATCATTAAAAAAAAAGTGTTTCACAATAATTAAAAAAAAAAAAAAACATTGACAATTTACATTTTATACCTAATAATATCCTTACAAAATTTTTTAAAGAATTAACAAAATATAGAAATGACTATCAATAGTATTTAAATTATATTATGCATCTTATGGTATATCTTTAAATATATCCATGTATATGCATGTGGTTACAAGCTAATAATAATAATATTACAGCTCGACAATTATATATAAAAGAATATTTGTAAAAAAAAAAAAAAAAACTTTAGTCATCAGAATTATTGATAATAAATAAGAGACAAAAGTGACACAAATTAAGTACCAGCTCGAATGAGGCCTCGGTGGTAGGAACCTTCATGGAGAGACCCACAAATTGCTGCCACTTTGATTAAAGGTTTCACTTCCACTACAAAAAAAAAAGGCTTTAGGCCGCGTTTAAAAAACGCGGCCTAAGGTCCAAAAAACGCGGCCTAAGGCTATAGCCGCAGTTTTTTAGGCCGCATTTTTAAATGTGGCCTAAACCCCGAGACTATAGGCCTCCGGGGTCTCTGGCCGCACTTTTTAAAACCGCGGCCTAAAACCGAAGGCTATGGCCGCGTTTAAAACGCGGCCTAAGACCAAGGACTATTCCAAAAAAATAATTCTGAAAATATTCAAAAATATTTTTGAATATTTTCAGAATTAATTTTCTCAATTTTCAGAATTAATATTCAAGAAAAAATAATTGAACCCAAACCCAGCAAGATTTGAACACAAACCCAGCGGAAAATTAAACACAAACCCAGCAAGAACACAAATATTTAAACACAAACCCAGCAAAAAATTAAGCACAAACCCAGCAACTATATACAAGAACAGCACTATTTGAACACAAACCCAGCAAAAAATTAAATACAAATTAACCCAGCAAAAAATTAAATACAAATTAACCCAGCAAAAATTTAAATACAAATTAACACAGCAAAAACACAAACCTAGCGAAAATTAAACACAAACCCAGCGACAAACCCAGCAAAAACCCGGTCGCCGTCGAATCGAGGCTCGGAGGTGGAGCTCTCCAAGCCTCCATCTCCGATCTTCGATCCGAGATCGAGGCTCGGAGATCCAAGTCGATCTCCGATCGGATCGGAGATCGAGGCTTGGATCTCCAAGCCTCGATCTCCGATCTCCGATCGGTTCGAAGAACGAGGCTTGGATCTCCAAGCCTCGATCCAAGCCTCCATCTCCGATCTCCGATCGGTTCGGAGAACCAGGCTTGGAGAGTACAAACGCAGCTCTGGAGTCTGGACATGATGAGGGAGATCTGGACATGATGAGGGAGAATGATGAGGCTAGGGTGTTTTGCTCAACCCGGTCAAAAAGAGTATAAATACAAAAAAAAAAATGCTTGAGGCCGCGTTTTAGACGCGGCCTTAAGCTAAAAGTTTAAGCCGCGTTTAATAAAACACGGCCCCAGCCCAACTGAAGCCGCGTTTTATTAACGCGGCTTCAAAAAACACGTGAGGCCGCGTGTAAAAACGCAGCCTCAACCTAAAGACTTGGGCCGCGTTCGCAAAACGCGGCCCATTTTTAGGACTGAAGCCGCGTTTGCAAAAACGCGGCTTCAGTTCGTTTTGGGCCGCGTTTTTGCAAACGCGGCCCAAAAAAACGGGGCCTAAAGGCCCCGTTTTTTGTAGTGTTCATTTGTTGCCTCCATCTCTCTATCTTTATTTGTGTATCAAATAGTAGAAACTAGAATAATGTACAAATGCAATGCAATGTCTCTGTTTATATCTAAGTCGAACGAACAATATTAATGTGCAAAACTAAAACTGCAAATGCAATGAAATCTCTCTCTTAATTTTATGTAAAAGTCTTATCTGAAAATGCAAAGCAATGCATTCCAAATTTACAGGAAACCTAGAGCAATACTGTTGAATAAAATATTACATTAGTTATTATATGGTTAATTTAAAGCTTATAATCTTATGTGAAGGGTTTGCATGTAGACGTGATTCTGAATGTGTACGTTGATATATGTCAAAGGTGAAAGAAAACAAATTTTCTAATATGAACATTCTAGAAAATAATAACAATTATAGAAATCCCAGTGGATGGGGGGAAATTACGTAAGTGATGAGGTTTACAAAAAATTAAAGAAATATAGAAAGGCATATTTTACTGCGTAATAAGAGATCGACTTCTTAAATAGAACATGAAAGGTTAATAATATGGGACATGCTTTTAGGTACTCTTATTTGTACAATTGTTTATATATTTAACACATTGAATCAATTAAAGTCGAAACTTTTTTGTTTTTGGGAAGCCAAATTGTAGGAATGCTGGCTTTTATTCCACTATCCCATTTTAATTTTTCAAAGATTGTGAGTTTTGCTTTAGTTTTTTTCCCCCCAAAAAGAAGGTGACAAATTTGTGAAATTTATTTTATAATAAAAACTTAAAAATAATATAAACCAAATAATTCAATTGATTGACACTTCTTAATGTTTTTAACTGCAATATCCAAATTTTCAAATCTCCCTTGATTGAGTTAGAGGGCGGGCTAATTGTGTAAACAACACATGGGCTGGCCTATGAAAGGACCAAAATTTATCTGGCGCTTAACCACACCTTGGACGACTTGTTATTGATAAAGCTGAATAATACAAAAATTGGGCATCTTGGACTAATATTGGAACATGAAAAATCTTCATACATCCATCACCTTTTTAAAATCGTTTTACAGATCCCTAAAAACTCATCTAGAAAGATCATATACCAGCGGAGATCTCATGAAAGAAAATTTTGGAACAAGGCTGGGATTTATATATATGGATGGTGTCGGTTACACACATCTTATTTGCCTGTATATATATACATTTAACAACTAGTCAAAAACTTTAATTACCTATATAGGAGTTTTAGTTTTTGCAAATTGAGGAACTCAACCTGCATGTCAATACTATGACACACGCCTACCATCTGAGTGTGATTAACTGAGAAAATGGATTGCACACTTTGCATGATAAAGGGGCATAGTTGAATACTGACTGTACTTTTTTGCTTGGATAGAGAAAGTTTGTAAAAACAACTTTTGTGTCACAATTTTGATATGATTGATTATGAGTAGTAGAGAAAAAGTGACAAATCTATGTAAAAGTAAATATTGTCTACTACTTACAATCGACCATATCAGAATTGTGACAAAAATCATGCTACAAAAGTTGTGGTCATAAAAAAACTATTTGACAAAATATTCTGATATTTTCTTTGTAATAAAGAGAACATTGAATCAATCATCTATACCTTACAATAGCATTACGAATTAGTAGGTTATCAAAACGTTATTAGTTTATCAATTTGCTAAATGTAATTCTGCTATAGTTTGGATAGACCAGTGTGCTTATGCTTCTTCTTTGATGGGTAGATACAAAACTCACAGATCTACATGGATTGAACACACGATCTCAATTCCATCTTGTTTATGACGGTAACATGCCATTTGATCCAAGGATCATTGGCACTACCTTTTCATCACCAGGCCATGAACAACATGACCAGAAGCTTGACTAGTACAAATATTTCTCAAAACATTAGCATATGACACGAGAAAAGAGCATGAAAGCAAGTTGATGTCTGATTCCAAACTTCACTTTTACAGAAATAAAAATAAAAATACATGCAGCATGTTACTACTTGGCATAAAGAATCAGCTAGGTTGTAATGCCAGGCTGAGTACATACTGAATCAAATTATTTTCACCCAAAAATCACCAATTATTTCTCACAGCTTTCCTTGGAGGCGTAAAGTAAAAGCCTGCAAGGATATAAGAACTTCCTTCAACCTCTCCTTGATTGATTCATCAACCAAATTGCCATCACTGTCAAACTTTGCAGGAGGTTGGAACACGTTCAAGAAAAATTCAGGTTTGTTGATGAAATGAAGATCTATATAAACTCCAATTTGGCGAAGGTGATACTGTGACCGTCCACCACCAAAACCTCCTCCAGCACTTACAATTGCAGCTGTTTTATCAGCCCAAACATTTGGTGGTCTAGATGCCCAGTCAATTGCATTCTTCAGAGGTGCTGGTAAGTGGGGAAGAGAAACGAGTTGGCAAAACACAAAGCAGGAAATAACATGCACCTGATTTTTTGGCAATGCATAATCCTAATACGTTGGCTAAAAAAATTTAACATATATAGACTGCAAATTAACACCCCCTACCCTCCCTTCTTAATTTTTGATAATTGAATAATATAATTAAGGATCCATCAATGCCATATACACATGGCAAGGGGTTCATATGGCAAGGGGTGCGTTATTAGATGTGCACCCTGTCAACGCTGATGACTTATAACCCACTGAGTCAGGATAATTTGATTTAACAACTTCCCCTTGCATCTAATCAAAAACCATGCATTTCCATTTTTTCCAACAATCCATTAGGACATTTAGTATGATTCAAAACTATAAAAACATGGTGAAATTCCTTGAGTTGACTCAAACCCCTCTGGTTCTACATTAAATTTCAACTATGCATAGGACAAAAGGATATCATGGTCGAAAGAGTGCTCATCTCCACCAAAAGTTTGCATGCACCTAATATATCAGCTTTCTATTTGACAAGATTGTAGCTTAAAGATAGCAAGAAAGTAGTGCAAGAAATTGAAATATTAAGAATTGCTGCAGGAAAAGACGATTTCAAAATAACAAATGTCAACAACTCTTGAATTATTTGGAATCAGCAACAGAAAGCAATATGAAGAGGATTATATTACATTGCAACATCTGAAAGATGCAATAGCTGGAGCCTAAGAAATTGCTGTATTAATAAGTAAGAAAGGTTCATTTTTTGTCTCGCTCTATCCTAGAGACAGCATGCTAGCAGTAACTACTACTTTCTTAGGATGGTCCCCACTAGTAAACTATTTAGCTAACTGTATCAACTTTCAACACAGATTATAGACAATGAACTTGCCATCAGAATAATCAAGGTCAAAGGGGAAACAGTTCCAACCATCTTGGCTTTACAAAGGACATTAATGATATATCAGGAGGAAGGATTGATCATTGGGCATTGGAAAAGAATTTACAGCAACTTGTCCAAGAATAATTTTTATTATGTTGAAGCTCCTTTTAAAAATCTTTTAATTTCTTCTCTTGAAATATGTCTAATTTTAAAAGCCTTTTTTTACATCTCAAATTTTGAGTTCTGCATGTATTTTTCCTCAACAAGTTTTGATTAAGCCTTGGATGAGTTGAGTTGAACCTTCATGTATCCATTGGTTCCATATAAACTGACGATGGACCCAACAATTTTCCCTGACAATTTAAGCCATTCAGATGCTTTTGATCAGAAAGATATGCAAAATAAACTTCCTCGATGTCCTTCCAACCTTCCTACACAGAAATTAGTCTATTCAACACATAGTTGCTGTACATAACAGAGTAAGCTTGGAGAAAGGATACCTAGAATCAAATCACTCTAGGATTTGGAATATGGAATCACATATTGTGACATGCCAGGCTTATTTAGCTCTCTCTTTAAGGTTCATAGCAATTTTCTGAAGTCCTATGGGACTCACTTAGTCAGGGTCAAGATGAATATCCCTATAAACGGTTCCTGCTATACTTCTCATACCACCCTAGATTTTGTTTGAAATAAGATTAATGAACCATACTTATAATTGAGAGGCCTAACGCATCAGGTACCTCAAAGCTCATAGATTGAAATGATCAACTCAAAAAGCATTGTAAGCTTAGATGAACTTTGTTTTAGTTGGCTTATTAGGTCATTTACTTGTGTACAACTTTTTAAAGTTTCAATCTTTTGTAAAGTATAATGAAACTTTTGTCAACTTTCAACAAATAAGCAAATAATCTTTTAAACACAGAGCTAATTCAAAAGGATATGTGCTACACATTCAAATGCAGTGCAGAATGAATGTGTGTGTGTGTGTGTGTGTGTGTGTGTAGTTTCAAAGACAATGACCACATGTATGCTGATTAGACATTTGAAAAACTCAGGCTAATTTAACTCTCTACTTTTTTTCCTTTTCCTGTTTTCTCCCTCCCTGCACTGTTTGCTTGAAGATTCTGATTTTTGACAGAATGTGGAAAATTTTGGTTGAAGAAAACTATAATATTATATATTAACACAACATTGCATTTGAAAGAATTTGGGTAGTCTAAAGTGCAAAGTGTATGGTCAACAATAATAATAATCATAAAAGTAATTTAGAACCAGCTGTAGTTAAAGAAATATAATATTGGGGGATTTGGGTGGTCGAATTGGCAATGAAAGCTGTGATACCATGCGTACAAAATAAAATCCAAAAGTTGGGTCAACTAAACTTCCAAGTAATAAAGGTCATTATGGTCATATATTATATGCAATGGTACCTACTACCAAGTTGAGACCTCACCCACTTGCAACCACAAGATCCTGAATTCCTTATCTATCTCCTATACAGGACACCTTTTGCTTGTCCCTTGCCCTTTATCTTTTCCATTTTTTAATCAAACAACACCGCCCCAAATATTAAAAAAATTACAGACAAAGGTTCTTTTCTAAGATCTAACCCAGCCCTTATACAAAGCACCCACCATTTTCAAAACCTTGCATGCTTCATGTCCCACATCTCCTCTGAAAAATAAATGGATAAATTACAACAATCTGCATAAGGATTTGTCAAAATGAGAGTACTAAATGTGACAAATTAGTCCATGTCTGACTTTTCTAACAAAATCTTTCATTTTTAAATAAATATTCTTATGCAAAGTACGATCGAAATAACACTACCCTCTCTCTCGAGATTTGTAAAGATGGGCATTCTATAACAAATTCAATACAAATGAGTAATTTATAAAAATTATATAAAAAAAAATGTTAAGAAGTTCAATTTTTTTTGTTACATTTTTACATTCAGTAACATTTGGAGAGTGTTTATACAAACACTTGTGGAGTGTCGTTTCGATACACCTCATAGAGGTTGAATTGTTGAAATTTACCCAAAATAAAGTCAACCCATGACATGAATTTTAGTCCAAAACTGAAAAATTGCAAACTATACCAATTTTCCAAGACTAAATCTTTTTTATAAAAAAGAAAAAGAAAAAAAAAAAGGGAGTACCAGTGACTGAGTAGTTGTACTCGGGTGAAGCAAAGAAAATGCTATCAGCTTCTTTAATCTTCTGACGAAATGCTTCCACGGCTGGTGGGAAAGTTCCTTCTCCTTCCAAATCGGTGTTGAGCATAGGCAAAGGTGATATGTCTATGTACTCCATTTCCAAGCCATTGATGGACTTGCTCACCTCGATTGCTACAACAAAACACACACACAATCAAAACCCAATTCCCAAAAACAACGTAGAAAACAGTACTAAAAACAAAAGCAGAGAAAGTACCAGAACGAACGAGGCCACGGTTGTACGAGCCTTTTCGGAGAGACCCACATAGAGCCGCCACTTTAATAATCGGTTTTGCTGCTATAACAGCCTCCATAGCTTCAAACTCAGAGTTCTCTGACTCTCACTTCTGTCTGTCTCTGTGTCTCTGCGTATAAAGTGTGTGTTTGAATTTTGACAGATGTGTCAGTTACTATTTAGACGAGTGGAGCTGTGTGAGGTGTATTATAAAATGCTGTCGTTTGCACTAGTTATGTGTTAAAGTCAATGGTATTTGATGAAATATGAATTGTTTATGTGTTTATCTGCCGTTCGATTAGTGGAAAATAGGAATAGAAAATGGGGTTTGACCTTGATGAGTGATGATGTGATGATAAGGTAAAAAGAAAAGTTTAAACTTGCAAGTAGTCGGTCCAATTTTCTGTTGACAACTGGGAATTGTGAGATAAAAGGATTGTATCCCAATGTTTAGGGGCACCTGGCTGATTGAAGTTGTCGGCAGGTAAGAAACTTTGTTGCGTAGGGACCGAGCAAAGTTTCAAATACACAAAGTTCAACAACAAAAAATTCAAATCCAAGCTTTTGCGGGTTTATAGGCATTTTTTTATTTATCACAAATAATTTTTTATATCAGTCAAATATGAAAGCTTTTATCATATTTGGATTTTGCTAATGTGTGCCCTAAGGGCACACAATAATTAACCATTTTTGGAAAGATTTTTCTCGGGAATTGAAAAAGTATTGACAGCTTTGTCAATTCCCGAAAAAATATTACCAAAAGTGGATGGCTTAATGTGTGCCCTAAGGGCACACATTAACCGGACCCTATTAGCATTCTTTAACTCCGTAGGAGCTTGGTTTAGGTCCAGACTCTGGTGCTCTTGTATATTGAACCTATCAAAATCATGACATATGACCAAAAATGGACATGTCATAATCCTAACGGTTTTAGTGTACAGGAACACTGAATTCAATCTTTGTCAGTTGTGCAATGCCTAAGGTCATTTTTTTATAATATATAATAAAATTCACAATATTTTTTCAGTATATTCTTGTGATTTGTATATAATAAAAGTGATGTTAAAAATGATATTAATCAAAATGATATTACACTAATTACAATCTAGTATCTTAATAAATCAGGACAAAATTGGCCTATGTCCTTTTTAAAAAAGCAATCCAGTATTTTGTCCCATTTCCCAAACTAATTAGGAAAATATCTCTTTTTTGAAACTCGATTTTCTCAAAATTGAGTTAAGCCTTATAGTGGCGTTTTTAAAAAGCCTATAATGACGTTTTCAGGACCTATAGTAGCGTTTTGGAACTCGATTTTTATGAGCTCGAGTTATAGGTTAAAAAATAAAAAAATTTGCTTATAACTCAAGTTCATAGAGCTTGAGTTCGAAAACGCCACTATAGATCCTTAAAATGTTACTATAGACTTCTTAAAACGCCGCTATAGAGCTAAAAAAAAAAATTTAACTCGATTTTTAGAAAATCGAGTTACAAAAGAGGATCATTTCTCTAATTAGTTTGGAAAATTGGACAAAATGCCACTTTTTTTTTTTTTGCATGAAAAGGGCATTTGCCCATTTTGTCCTAATAAATCATGTAAAAAGTTGGTGAAATTTGTTTTCCTTTGTGTAACATTGTTGATTTACAAATGGAGTCCCAACTGATCTTTCGGTGCATCAATTGAGTGTCATATCATATCCTGATCATTGGGCCACCTTTATAAAGGTGTTTTGCCTAAGTGGCCTCATGAGAATGAGATGAGGAACCTCCTAGTGCCTCCTTGTTCATCTTATGTTTCAATGTTCTATCATTGGCACTCATCAAAGATTGAAATGGTGGTTACAGATACTTGCTTGGCTAGATCTAGAAGTGCATGCTCCACTCAATTTCTTGATTTGGCTAATCGGTAGTGTAGGAAAAACTTCTGGTAATGTGGGCTGTTGGACCAAGTTGAGTCTCAACTCTCAATAAATCTGAAATTTTGTTTACCCTTAAGAGTTAATACCTTTGCTGGTAGACAAAGCTTATTTGTCTCTTTGCTTCTCTCTTAGAATTCACACTAGTTGAAAAGCCTGCTAGCTTCAAGGGTGGCAAAGTTCCTTAGGATCCCATGAGTTGATAAGTTTGACTTTAATTAAGTTGGTACTGAACTCACTCCTCATTTACACCTTAGGCGCCCATCTGTAATTTTTGTTGAGACATGACTATAGTGTACAAGATGTGATGTACGGGTTAAAACTTAAAAGAGAGCATGTGCTTGAAACTAGAACACAAAAGTGTTAGGTTGTAGACATGCACCTTTATATACACCATGAATAAAGTTGAATAACTTACCAAGAACGGTGAAATTGCAAGAGTACATTTGGAACATGGTCTAGGCAAGTCTGAATCTCCTCATTCCAACTCCCAAGATGATATCAATGAAGCTAGTCATCCTATAAAACACTTTAGCCATCCGTTCATCTTTTGAACAAATTTCTCTTTTATTCCTTTAAAAGGGGAAGAAATCCTTTCCTTAAAAGAAAGACCAGATCATAATCCTACGAGCAATTACATCTTATTAGCTATCATACAAAGAAGCAAATATAAATCCTCAAGCTCTCTCATCTATGCTTCATGCTTGGTCATTCATTTATTTCACATTACAAATAGCTTCAAGACAATGAGAATGTACTAAAACAGTTAAGGACTGAAGTTTTATTTGTTCAATATTTGATGGCTATTAGAGGGAAATCAAGTTGGCCAACTCTCAAGTATAGGTAGATCACACACTCTCTCCCTGACGAGAAGATATCTCATGAGACTATCTCATGAGACATTTCTTTCACAACATATGGCACCCACATCACACGTATGGAACTCACACATGTAAGAGAAATGTTTTGTAAGACAATCTCATAAGATATGTGAGATTCTAGTCAAGATCCATTCAGAGAACCCATATCTTGTCAAAGTTTGGTAAGTGGTATTCAACATATGAGGCTCCAACACAACTTTTTAATGATGTTTGTAAAGAAACTTTGTTTGTGTGTTTGATTTGTTTCTTGGCAAAGCTCACTAGTTCATCCAAAAAAAAGATAATTTTACTAAAATGATTTTTATTTGAAAACCCTTAGGCTTGGTAAGTCGTTCAAATTTTATATATACATAGATATAAAGCTAAAAGAATGTATGAATTAACAAAAAAATTATATATATTATATGAAAAATGAGATAATTGCAGTAAACTCATTTGTGGTTTGATCCGAAATCATTTAACCTACCCGTAGCTTAAAAAGTGTTACTTTGCCCACCTGAGATTTGCTCCGTTTGTTTCCTATAACCCACTTCTGTTATAAATAAGGGCAAATATGTATTTTTGCTCTAATTTTATGTCTCTTTCCTCCCAAAACAAAACAAAACATACAAAAACAAGGAAAACAAGATCAAAAAATGCTATTTGCAAAAAATTTGAAACTAGCCCAAGAACTTTAATAAATCACAAAATGTCTTTATAACACACTCAAGGCATTCCACCAACAAAAGTGGTATTTCCTTCTCAAATTCTTATCTCAAACATGGCTTCCACCTCCATTTCAATCAATATTACCACCATTGCACAAATTGTGACAATGGTAGATGATAAGCTCTCAATCATGAATTATGTCATGTGGGGTGACCAAACTCAACCATTCATTGAGAGCATCCAAATGCTCAATTAAAAAACAGAAGGTTTTCAACTAAGAGTGTTCACCAAACTGCATAAACCACACACACCATTAAAACCACACCAAAATCGCTTACAAAATGGCATAACCACACTACACTGTAAGTAATAGTGCACCGCACCACATTGCATGCTGTAGTGCAATTTGCAGTTTTATAATAAGAAAACCGCACAAACCACACTGCACCGCATCCTTTCTATATATTAATATATGTAATTTTTAATATTAAAAATATTATATTTTAATAACCATAGTTTTCAAAAAAAAAAAAAAAATTTGATAACCCTAGTAAATGTTGACTAGGAAAGCCAACTTAAAATAAAGAAACATTAGCTCAATGGTTTAAAATTTGGACCTAAACAAAGAGAAAAATTAGTTTTGGGTTGGGTAGGAAAAACCCAAAATTTGAAAAATATACCGACTTCAAGCCATTCAAACCGTATTTTATACATAGCACCACACATGTAACCGCAAAAATGAGGTGTGGTGCAGTTATGGTTTTAGCTAAACTCTAACCGCACTATATCGCACATTACATGTGACTGCAAAAATAAGGTACGGTACAATTATAGTTTTAACTAAACTGCATTGCAAAGTGCGATGCTAAAATTGTCCCAAAACCGCACCGCATCGCACAGTGAACACCCCTATTTTCAACATTTAAAAGCTGTCTTGACCACTCAAAGAGGAAAAGAGGAAGTCAACCCTACATACATGACTTGGAAGCAAGAAGATAGACTCATAAAGAGTCTCATTATTGACCTCGACACAACACTAGAAGTTTGGAAATGTATTTAGGATCGCTATGTAAAACTCCTCAAATGAAAGAGTACGAGATCGACATCGAAGCTGCAAGAAATATCTCTGCTCTTCCTTTGTCCCAGATCTCTCCCTCTGTCTTTCTTCACTCAAACCCCAGTTTAGTTTTGGTTGTGGGTTTGTGCAGGTAAGTGGAACAAAACAAGTGACTGAATCAAAGCAAAACCCATTATCAAAACCTTAAATCTTTTCTTTAATAATTTGAACATAGATTTAATAAAAACACACTATCAAAATCACTACCCTTTATACTCAAAATCCAAATTTCTTTGTGACTTATAATAAACAACACAACAAACCCAGAAAATAATTATTAGGAAATAAGCTTGTGAAGTCTCCTTGTCCCTAGAAAGCCAAGATCTAGATGATTTTTTAATGGAGAAAATTTTCAACAAAATTGCTCCAAAAAGAAAAAATTACCAAAACCCACTTGTTCACAAAGCTCATCTCCCCGAAACAATGCAATCTCTTAATTTTCATTATTACCCCCACTTCAAAATTCAATTAATCCATCAAAACTTATGCAATAATCATAGAAAATTCACCAAGAGAAGCGGTTGGGTTCTTGTGCTGATATGAAGTTTGAAATGCAAGAACATTTCACAAACTTTCTTTTTTTTACCAAATAGCATTTTTGATCTTATTTTCCTTGTTTTTATATGTTTTGTTTTGTGTTGGGAGGAGAGAGACATAAAATTAGAGCAAAAATACATATTTACCCATATTTTTAACAGAGGTGGGTTACATGAGACAATCAGAGCAAATCTCAAGTGGGCAAAGTGACATGTTTTGTTAGGACATATGTGAATCATGTTAGGAACAAATGTTAATATAGAATTGGCTAATCTTTTGACAAAACGCACTTTACTTGTAATTTGATAGATCTAGGATGTGTTTAATACTTTAAGGAACAAGGTTTCAATTTCAAATGTTAAAGCAATGCTAGTCTGTCCAAGAATCAAGTAAAAGAGTGTTGGATTTTAAATCTCGACAGCTAGTATCTATCAAAGCTTAAAAAGCTGTTTCAGTCCAATACTTAACAGTTGCTTGATAGATACCCTATCTATCGAGATTTATGAAAAACAGATTTTTAGTTCTAATTTTCATCCAATTCGTGAATAGATGTTTGGGCTTTCTTTTCTCACAATCCTAAACATATATAAGGATTATTTTAAGGGCCGTCAAAGGTTGCGCAAGTGTGAAGCAAAGTTTTGTTCATGCAAATTGTGACCGGAGACAAAATTTGTCTTAGTTCATCTTTCTCTTGAAGAAATTGTTGCGTTTGTACACCATTGGGTTTTGTGACCAAGGAAATTCGTGATCTTCATCGTGTGATGAACTGAAGAATTTTGCAGCCAACATCTTTTTCAAGTTGGTGAGTAAGCCGCATACTAAAATCTGCGCATTTATTGGTTAGTCACGTACTGGGAGCCGTGCATTGAAAGGAGAGATTGTCACTACAGAACAAGTCTAATTGGGTATTGGTGTAAGGGATCAACTGTAGTTTGGTATAAGGCACTGTGATTCCTTTACTTGTAACCGCTTGTTGTGATAATAGTAAATTCTCGAGAGTGGTGATCTTAAAATTACCTGATGGGATTTTTGCCTTGGAGATTTTCCCCATTTGTAAACAAATCACCATGTCAACTTTATTTTCCATTGCATTTTATTTTAGTTGGGGATTTGTTTGTGTTGCCATGCATATTGTATGTTAATCTGATTAATTAATCAACTTGACTAATTAATTGGTTAATTTATCACAAGGAGTCAATACTTTCTTGGCCTATCATGTTTTAAACCACAAGTAGGCAAAGTGATATCAAGCCAAACCACAGGTAGGTTTACTCTAATTTCCCCATGAAAAATTGTGTAATAATATTTTGCATTTTTCTTTTATAGTTTAAGACCGCCTTTATAGTTGAGGTGACCTAATCTTAATATATGGGGAAGCATCTACCCATCACATATATCACATATCAATGCTGAATACCCTACACTTTACCTTACATCATAATAATAGGGCTCAATTCCAAAAAATGTGTATCAAGCCCATAGATAAATACAAATAATGGGGTTTTTAGATAAATAAATTGAGATTTATATTATTTTTGACAAACCCAAAATCCAATTAATGGAAGCCCAACTTAACATAAAAATTTAACATTTTCTCACTTTGGCACCATAATTGGCAGTTTGAAATTATTAAAAAAAAAATGTTTGAACAAGAATAATGACAATGGCCACCATAATTGTAGCTCAGTTGAAGACACTCAAATATCATGATTCAGTCCAACAAAGCCATTAACATGAATAATGGTTGGCATTAAGGAGTGATTGTATAGTATTTCCATAGTTACAATGTCATTAGTCACATTGGCATGATCAAACATTTTACATATGTATATTCCATAATGTTTAAATTACAAGTGTGTTGTTTTTGTTGGTGCTCTCATTACAACCTATACACCAAAATCATCCCAACAAGTCCCCTTCAACACCCATTCTCTATCCCTATCTTTTATGAAGAAAATTTCATTTGCCATTATTGTATTTTGATTAGTAACTCTTGTTGTTTTCAATGGAAATATCAAGAGTTTAGATTCTCCCTCTCCAAATTATCAAATTATTTTTATTAAAAAATATCATTTTAATCTCACCCTTTTCCTTATCTAATTCTCACTTACTAGTATTTACAACAAGTGGTCTTCACTCTATCACGGCATCAAAATATTATATATTATAATTTAGTCATTAAGTTTTTTTTTTTTTTTGGTAGAAGTCATTAAGTTTTTCATTATCATCATCACCCTTCCTTCGAATATTTCCTCTCAAGTCTAATCATTAGATCTAAAAATAAATTAGAAAAATCTTTAATCATTAATTTTTGTCCTTATCATCGCCAATAAGGTCAAAGATAAAAGACATTTTTATAATATAATCATTAATTTTTATTATTATCATATCATCCCTATCTTCAAATATTTCCTCTGAAGTCTCTAATCATTAGATTCTCAAAAAAAAAAAAAAAAAATCTAATCATTAATTTTTGCTCTTATCATTCCTAATAAGGTGAAAGATTAAAGAGAATTATTGACCTAATTGAATGAAAAAACTCTTCGCAATAATATGTATATATATATATATATATATATATATATATATATTGGATAACAATGTTACTCGTATTAATGTTTAGTTTTTTTTTTTTAATATATAAGAAAGTGACGTTCACACTTGACAATTCGATTTTCTGTCCATGAAAAAGAGACTTTTGTCTTTCCAAATATCACCTCTCACAAAGTCTTCTCTATCTAAGTTTAAGGTTTTTTTTTTTTTTTTTTTTTTTTTTTTTCCAGAGAAACCTCTCTATCTAAGATATACTATATTCTTTAGTATTAATTTTTGTTATATCATTTTATCATGAATTATATGCTGATTCTTTGAATGTTACACTAGTTATTAAACTTTCAAAATTTAATCTCTATTTAATTTTGAATAGAGATTAAATTCTATAAGGATATGGTGTAAAACTTATGTTTTACTTCAATCCCAACATGACATTTCATCTTTTCACATATTTAAGAATAAACACAACCACATCTAATCAATTTTAATATCTATATATAAATCCAACCAAATTAGGAGTTTATTGAAATGTTATTAGGTGTGGTAGAATGTATTGAATTGATGGTATAAAATATGAATTTTACACCTCATCCTTACCGAATTCAGACTCAAATAGAATAAGTATACAACATTTTTCAATAGAAAATATCCTTAAAAAACTCCAGGCATCATTTTTGAAAGGTTTTTGTTAATGAATGTCTTGAAAACAGTAGTTCATTAAAATGCATTTAATGCTTTATTAAATAATATTTTTTTACATTTAAAAAAAAATAAAGTCAAACTATACACACATATAAAAAAAAAAACACACACACACACACAATAATAATGAATATTTGCATGTAAGCCAAAAAAACATTAACAAATCTATTTCCTTTTTTAAAAATGTACATTATAACTTATAATTGAAAATATCCTTAAAAAACTCTGGGCATCATTTGTGAAAGGTTTTTGTTAATGAATGTCCTGAAAACAATAGTTAATTAAAATGCATTTAATGCTTTATTAAATAATATTTGTATACATTTTTTTAAAAAATAAAGCCAAACAATACATACATATCAAAAAAAAAAAAACACACACACACACACACACACAATAATAATGAATATATGCATGTAAGCCAATAAAACATTAACAAATCTATTTCCTAATTTAAAAAAGCACATTATAACTAATAATTGAAAATATCCTTAAAAAACTCCAGGCATCATTTGTGAAAGGTTTTTGTTAATGAATGTCCTGAAAACGTACAGTAGTTAATTAAAATGCATTTAATGCTTTATTAAATAATATTTGTATACATTTAAAAAAAATGAAGTCAAACTATACCCACATAGCCAAAAAAAAAAAAAAAAAACACACACACACACAATATTAATGAATATATGTGTGTAAGCCAATAAAACATTAACAAATGTATTTCCTAATTTAAAAATGTACATTATAACTAATAATTGAAAATATCCTTAAAAAACTCCAGGCATCATTTGTGGAAGGTTTTTGTTAATGAATGTCCTGAAAATGTACAGTAGTTAATTAATATGCATTTAATGCTTTATTAAATAATATTTGTATACATTTAAAAGAAATAAAGTTAAACTATACACACATAGCCAAAAGAAAAACACACACACACAATAATAATGATTATATGCGTGAAGTTAATAAAACATTAACAAATGTATTTCGTTTTTTAAAAATTTATATTAACCACTACATACTTTTGGTGCGATGGTCATTCCACAAGTATAAGTGCTTATGAAGTGTGGGGGGCAAGGGCTGGGGTTCAAATTTCCAAAAGGGAGCTACACACACATACACAGTTAGATTAGGCTATAGTATAATTCTATTTTGTATAAAAAAAAAATTTATGTTATAACTCATCTATATATATATATTAAAAACCGAAACCTCTAAAGCTCCCACAATTTTCCACATCATCATTTTTATTTATAATTTTTTTAATTTTTAAAACTAAATAGTGAGAGAGTTCTAACAGGAGTCTCTCTCCCTCTTTTTTCCTCATCATTTTAATTTGTTAAACTAAATAATAAGAGAGTCCTAATAGGAGTCTCTCTCTTTTTTCCTTAATCCTAATAGGAGTCTTTTTTTTTTCACGTGAGTCTTTTTTTTTTTAAACCTAAAGTGAGCCTTTAAAAAAAAAAAAAAACTAACGTGAGGTCTAATTTAAAAAAAAATTATTTTTTATTCCTAATTCTAATGTAAGTCTTTCAAAAAGTTAAAATTTTCAATTTTATATTATATATAGATAATAACAATAATGTGGCAAGCTCTAAGAATACGAGAATGCAATTTGTAGATCTACTATCAAGATAACATAGATTAGATTGGTAGTGGATAGTAGATATAATTGCAGTTGAATATTATGTAAAGTTATCACCATAGAATAGCCCACGTCGAAATGTATTATGTGAAACCAATAATATGAAAGAAAAAGAATTTTTCTAAATCATTATATTAAATAAATTAGTTATTTTCATTCATTTTCAAATTATACATTTTTAAAATTTATGTCATATACCTTTAAGTAAAATAAGTACTTTTAATATTTATTTAACTATCCCGTGTATCGCACGGGTTAGCGACTAGTAATTGAGTATTTATTAACCCTTAACTTATACCTTTAGAGCGCTTCATTAACAAGACCTCTGTAAAATCTTAAAGATAAACATTAAACAACATTAGCCTTATAGTAGTTGAATATTTGGTTTGTCTTCTAAATAATTTGCTATCTAATCTTCTAGGGACCAAACCAAACGCCACCAGTCTTTTCTCTTGTTGCAAGTATATTCATATTCTTTTTTTGAGGGATAGTATATTCATATTCGGAGAAAGGAATCAAACCTATCCCACAATATATAATTGCTTTAATTATCTGTCTTTTGCTAAATAATTGATGATTAGTGCTAATAGTTTTTTTTTTTTTTTAATAGAACTTCTATACACGACAATATAGAATTCTCCTATTAAGACATTAATTACGGACAATTTCATCTCGTGTTCGTGACTCTTAACGAACACGACAGCACTTGTTAACATTTTCCTTTATTTCTTGATGGGACGCAAAAATGATTTAGAGTTTATTTATAAAAAAACATTTTGATGTTTGTATTGCATTGCTTTTTAATTATTTTTTTTTTTTTATAGATATTGTTAACTCTTTTGATGATAACTCTTTATCTTTATAATCAAACCAAAATACCAATCAATTTTTTATATAATCAAAGATTAAACTCCAAATTTTTTATTCAACCATTAAAGACTTTATCATTATTGCTTTTATTAATCTATATTTTTGGAAATAAAATATATTGTAATGGAATAAGTAAATCTATTGATGTCTATAATTTACATATAACATTATAATAAAATTTAAAACATAAATTTAGGAAATATAGAATGTATAAAATTTTATATCATAAAAATGATTTTTTTTTTTTTAAAAATTGAGAAAGAAAGGTTTTTTTATTTTTTACTTTTATAATTGTTATGTACATATAAAAAGTTTGTATACTTAGAATTATGTTAATTTTAGAAATTATTACACATACTAAAAAATAACTATTATAATCTTTTTAGAGAAGAATAATTATTCCTCATTATGAAAAATGGTTACTCATAAGAAATAACCATTACAACCATATTATAGTGTTTTCTAGGTGATTGGAAAAACATAGGAATATGAAATTATCCTTGTAGCTAATATGATTGACACTATCTAGTATTTCCAAATGAGATATTTAGGATTTGAATCTTTCCACTTTCAACTATTGAATTATAAAATTAAAAAAAAAATCAATTTGATTCAAGGCTAATCTTAAAATAAGTTTTTTTTAATAAATTTTTTTCTTTATGAGAGCTCTCTTTTCAAGACATTTCTAAAACACACTTTAATCTTTCTAAGTTGTTAGTTGCAATATAAGAAAATTATGTGTAAATATTTTGTATAGTAAATTCATCAATTTTGCTTTTCAAATTCTTGTTAAAAAATATAAAATTATAAATAAATGATGGTAAATTTTATTTTGAATATGTGTTATATATATATATATATATATATATTCCAGCTTCAAACTTTGAATTGATTTTAAATATAGTTTTAAATATCTATATTAGTTTTTTATTTATTGAAAAATCCTAATTCGGAAGCTGAAAAATAAAAAGTCATTTTAAAACACACAATATGTTGAGGTAGAAATTATTATTATTGTTGTTTGATTAAAAGTTAGAAAAATTTTTTTAAAATATTTTATAATAGTAAATTATGTAGACCTTACTCTCATTTTTTGATCCAAAATTTCATTAAGGCAAGAGGCTTGTGGCATCAAATTAACAAATTAGAAATAATGAAAGAAACCTTACTCTAGAAAAATGAGGGAAGAATTATGTGTTGAAAAATTGTTTAGAAATAGATAAGGGTGATAATTCTTCTATATATATATATATATATATAGAAAAGATAAAGGTTATAATTTTTGCAACCCATTCAAGACATTCATTTTTAATTTGACTTGAACTTGATCGGGTTCAAACCAAGCGCGATCGACTCGAATTGTGTGCTAGATCTAGCTAGGGACCGGGAGGTGCTTTTCTTTTTTAAAAATATATTATTTATAATAAAGAGAAAATTAAAGACATAAATAATAACAAAGGCAAAATAAACTTATTTAACACAACATAGACCTCTAATTCCAAGCACCATTAGAACCTAAGATGCATGACTACAAATACGTGTATGGTACAATATGGGTATGGGTACGGGGTTTTTTTTCTTAATTTTTTTACAAGATATAAATTCTATTCTAGTATAATATAAGTGTATGTATGTATAAAACTCTCACCTAGAAACTTAAGCCCCAGCCCTTGTCCCACACCCCATAAACACTTATATTTGTGGAGTAACCATTGCGGCCAAGGGTATACGATGGTATTAAATATAATTTTTATATATTGTTAAACATTTATTTTTATGTATATATTTTAAAGCATATATCAAATTAAAAGCATTGATGGATAATAAAGTGAACTAATTACCATTAAATGCTATGTAGAACAGAAATCCAAAAGAGTAAATAAAAGATAATTAGATAAGTATTCAACTTTAAAACCAATATATAAAGCATATGAATAAATCCTTACAAGTTTGGGCTATTTCTCACTGTTAGGATTGGGTTAGAATAGTATCAGTCGTATCACAAATGCATCATAGATGTATAGGCACTTTAAAATATTTTTAAAAATATTATTGGACATGTATCTTAGAGGTATTCGGCATGATACTGGTGCAATATTTATCAATTCTAGTCTAATATAAGTGTATGTATGTGTAAAACTCTCAACTAGAGATTTAAACCCCGGCTCCTGCCCACACTCCACAAACATTTATACTTGTGGAGTAACCATTGCGCCAATGGTATGCGGTGGTATTAAATACAATTTTTATATATTGTTAAACATTTATTTTAATGTATATATTTTAAAGCATATATCAAATTAAAAGCATTGATGGATAATAAAGTGAATTAATTACCATTAAATGCTATGTAGAATAGAAATCCAAAAGAGTAAATAAAAGATAATTAGATAAGTATTCAACTTTAAAACCAATATATAAAGCATATGAATAAATTTTTACAAGTTTGGGCTATCTCTCACTGTTAGGATTAGGTTAGAATAGTATAAGTCGTATCACATATGCATCATAGATGTACTGACACTTTAAAATATTTTAAAAAATATTATTGGACATGTATCTTAGAGGTATTCGACATGATACTGGTGCAATATGTATCAATTTTAGTCTAATATAAGTGTATGTATGTGTAAAACTCTCACCTAGAGACTTAAACTCCGGCCTTTGTCCTACACTCCACAAACACTTATACTTATGGAGTAACCATCGTGCCAAGGGTATGCGGTGATATTAAATATAATTTTTATATATTGTTAAACATTTATTTTAATGTATATATTTTAAAGCATATATCAAATTAAAAGCATTGATGGATAATAAAGTGAATTAATTACCATTAAATGCTATGTAGAATAGAAATCCAAAAGAGTAAATAAAAGATAATTAGATAAGTATTCAACTTTAAAACCAATATATAAAGCATATGAATAAATTCTTACAAGTTTGGGCTATCTCTCACTGTTAGGATTGGGTTAGAATAATATAAGTCGTATCACAGATGCATCATAGATGTACTGGCACTTTAAAATATTTTTAAAAATATTATTAGACATGTATCTTAATCGGCATGATACGTGCAATATGTATCAATATCTATGATTAGGCTATCTTATATAAAAGAGAAAATATTAATTTTCTTCTTATGCCAAAAATATATATCTACTATAAAAGGGAAAAATATCATGTTTCCTATTTAGCCAAAAATTCAAAATTTGGCTTACTATTATCAAGTACTATCAAATTTATTACAACAAAAATATTAATTACAAAATAGGTATTTTTCCCTTTGAGCCAAACAAAACGACTTGTCGCAAACAAATAAGTAGGAGTACTAGTAGAATTACTCCCAGTTTTAACAGTAAAAAAGATGAGAAAAGAGAGTCCAAATCCAAATTCCAAAAGCATAATAAGAAGACTTTTCAAATTTCTTCTCTCATCATCCTTTGCCTCTGGATCCAAAACCACCCATTCTTCGAATCTCTCTGTCCCTTCACACACGTCAAGGTACTCTCTCTCTCTCTCACTCCCAAGTTTACACGTAATTAATGCATATTGATATAGTACAACAACAGCAACAACATTTTCCTTTTTCCTGTATACAACGTTTCTGTCTTACATTTATTTGTTTGTTTCTGATAGTTTCCTCGACTTAGCGCTTGTTAATGTTTCTGGGTTTTTCTTATTTTCCAGTTTCTTTAACTTTTCTGGGTACCCATTTGGATTCTTTCGGTATACAGCTCTCAAAGTTTGCATTTTTATTGGTTCTATACTTTGGTTTCTCAGTTTTGATTTGAACCCATCTGTTATCTTTTATTTATTTCTGTGAATTGGTGCAATGACTAAATGTTTTTCAATGTGTTTGATTTGAATTATGCAAATTTGAAGTAGCTGAAATTTTCCTCCTTCATTTTTTATTGATTAACTTGCTTGTCTGATTTGATTGCTTCAAATTGTTGTTATATAGCTATTGTATACTTTGAATTTTTGTGGGTGCTTCCTGAATTATGGACAACGGTATTGTATTACTACATTTTTGTGTGGAATTAACTGTGAATTTTTAGGCGTTGGATGGGTTTTATAGGTTTAATGAGTCCATTTCAATCTGTTTGATGTTTAATTCTACCTACTAGGATCATTCTTTTCTGAAGTTTTGTTTTCTAGATTGTACCAGAAGGGGTAGTTTGATTATTTTCATATGAATGTTCTCTTCTTACTTTTGTGTTGATTGTAGTAGTTTTACTTGGTATTTCCTGAAATATAATTTGAGAGTTGACTTCTTCTTCTTTTTTTTTTTCTTTTTTTTTTTAGTAATGAAATTTTTTATTTTTATTTTCATAGGCATATATCGAAAATTGACTTGGAACTGAAATGGGATTAATGAGTTTATTTTTGAATATTATTGATACCTTGTAAGTGGGGGAGGGGGGATTCAAACCTTAGATGTCTCTGTTAGAAACTCCAAGCAATGCTATTGAGCTAAAAGACTCTTGATGTTGTTTTTGAATATCTTTGAGTTGAATTGATGAAAGCTTTGCATGTTTCGGATTTTAAATTATCTTTCTTATTGATCTAATGTGAACACTTTTTGCCTTACTTTGCCACTTATCAGATTAATTTTTTGTCCTAATTTCACTGCAGTTTGCTTGCTGGAACTATATTTGTGTGGTTAACTCGTGAACCTCATCTGGGAAGTTGTACCATATAAATATAGTGTTTGATGCTGTTATATGGTTAATGGTAAAAGTTTCAACTTTCAAGGAAGAAAGGGGTGTTCATTTTGGAGCTGTTCTGAATAGGAAAGTTAGTCTCTTATGAGCTTGGAGAATCTGGTTTTGATTTTATTATAGCCAACTATGATTGGTAGAAAGAACATGGGACGGGCTTCACCAGTATTGCTGGTACTGTTGGCTCTTGGATTTTTCTTTGCAACATATAATTTGTTGACCATGATATTCCACTATAGATCTGGTGGGAATAGGGAAGGTGCATTATCATCTGACCCCATTATTGAGATGCCTGAGAGTGCGAGGAATCTGAAGAATGCCAAGTTACCATTCCATATTGCATTAACAGCCACGGATGCTCCTTACAGCAAATGGCAGTGTCGCATCATGTACTACTGGTATAAGAAGCAGAAGGAGTTGCCAGGATCAGAGATGGGAGGATTCACTAGGATTTTGCATTCAGGAAATCCGGACAACTTGATGGACGAGATTCCTACTATGGTGGTTGATCCTCTTCCTTCAGGTCTTGATCAGGTATGCTTTCTTGCAATGCTATAACTTTCAGCTACATATTTTCCGCATTTGTTTCTTAATTACTAGCCCTTGTTAATTGGAGAATCTTAGCTGAGCTCTTGACTATGTGAAGCATATTCTTAAGAGTCGACTACTCTTGTAGGTCTTTTGCCCCATACTCTGTTCTCATCAGCAAAATTCAAGCTGGGGGTTGGCGTGTAACTATTCTGTACTTTAGAGTTAATTAGGAAATAGCTGGAAATAAGGATAAATAAATGGAATTAAGTGGAGTAAATATCATACTGCATCTTGGAATTTTTTCTTGAAAGTTACTAGTTCTAAAATAACTCAACGTGAAACTTAGATGTGATTTTCCTTGCTAAAGTTTGAATCATGTTACTTGGTCCTGAGTGCTCAAATAAGTTGCCTATATCTCAGGACTTCAGGGTCTGGAGAACTTTACTGTTATGGATTTTAAGGGAGTAATGTTATTTATAGGAGTTTTAATAAAGTGTATATTTCCAATCTTATTGAATGAAATGTGTTTAAGCCCTTTCTTATAGGCATTGGTTGAGCTTTCCGTTCATTTTCAAGCCTATTACAGACAGTGAAGCAACTGAAAGTAAATTCACGTGTGAAGCATAAACCTTGCATATCTACTTGAGGGTGTTTTTTAATTTTTTTTTTAAATATAATGTTTGGTATATTATTTCCAATGTCTTACAAAAGACTATTTCAAAGTCAAACTTCAAAGCCTTGCTAGCGAGGCTACATATTCTAGACTGTCTTATCCACCCAAATACTTTGTTATTCTTTCTTTTTTGACCAAATATCCAGTTGTAATAATTTGTTTCTGCTTATTACTAATGATTGTTTAAACATATACATTCTTGACACAAGTTTTAAAATCATGTCTCAGGGATACGTTGTCTTAAATAGACCATGGGCCTTTGTGCAATGGCTACAAAAGGCGACAATAGAGGAAGAGTGAGTGCATAAATTTATGGATCTGAAATTGGGTTACATTTATGTTCATAAAGGTTAAAGGCTGTTTGTTCTACCATTGATGCAGATACATTTTGATGGCAGAGCCTGATCACATCTTTATAAAGCCACTGCCTAATTTGGCACGTGTAGGATATCCAGCTGCCTTTCCATTTTTCTACATTAAGCCTGATCAGCATGAGAAAATTGTAAGGAAGTTCTATCCTGAGGAGAAAGGCCCTGTGAAAAATATTGATCCTATTGGCAATTCTCCTGTAATTATCAAGAAGGTAAAGACTCTTGTCGCTAGATGGCCTACTAAAATGTATGTAGTCATGTAATAACACTAGTTTTCCCAATGTTATTCTTTTCTTGGCTATGCTATTGTTTATTAATTATTTTGTTTGTCTTAAGAGTTATTTTCTTTTTGTTTGCTAAATAAGTAGTCACTTGTGGATTGAGTCATTGTTTCATTCAGGATACATTGGAGAAGATTGCACCTACATGGATGAATGTTTCTTTGAAAATGAAAGATGATCCAGAGACTGATAAAGCTTTTGGATGGGTTTTAGAAATGTAAGCATAGAAAATAAGTGACTGTTTTTTACTTATCAGATTCAAGAGGATAAAAGTGACTGTCATTTTGCAAGTTGATACTAGAACTTTTGACATGAAATTATGAATTTTGACTTTTTCTATGCTTCTGTTTCTTTATTTGAACCCAGGTATGCCTATGCTGTAGCTTCTGCTTTGCATGGTGTGCAGCATATTCTTCGCAAAGACTTTATGCTGCAGGTATGTCTCTTTTTTTGTGAAGTTCTTTGTATTAACTATTAACAGGAGTTTTTCATTTTGAATTTGATTTTTAGTAAATACCTTAAACAACATTGCTATATGCATTTATCGAAGCTCTTCTTAGAAGCCTGGTGTATTTTCTTTTGTTTTTTCCCCAGCCCCCATGGGATACGGAACTTGGAAAAAAGTTTATCATTCATTACACTTATGGATGTGACTACAACTTAAAGGTACTGTTTCTTCCCCAATTTGTCTAGTTATGACAAGCTGCTATTCCAAGTATGGCTGTTTGCTATTGAATATCTTCCTTTGTTTGTTTTTTCTTTATTTTAGTTTCTAAAACTGGCCTTTTCATCATCTTCTTCTCTTAATTTTGCAAGGCTACTAGGCCTGAGCTTATATTTTTATTTATTAGCAGATACTCACTATCTTTAATTTATTACAAAATATCTATCTGAAGTAGCTTGATGTTCAGGGTGAGCTAATGTATGGGAAATTTGGGGAGTGGCGATTTGACAAGAGATCATATTTACGTGGACCTCCACCAAAAAACCTCACCTTGCCCCCTCCAGGGGTACCCGAAAGTGTGGTATGTATTTGTTAATTTCATTCTTCATCAATTGATCTTCCTAGATTGAAAATGATCTTAAGCAAGCATCTGTTTTCATATTTCCTTCTCTACTACACTTATATGCTGTTAATTGACAATGTAATATGTGTGTCTCTCTTTAGTAATAAAATTATTTTGGGCAAATTACAAGGGAGGTTTTACAAAATGACTCTCCCCCCTTGAGCAATATTCCATGTGCAAAGATATTTTTACCCTTCACTAGTATTTTTACTTTTTAGGTCTTTTACTCACCACTAGTGTTTTTAGTTTCTAACATCAGCATATTTTAACGACCTCAACCCTTTGGTGAGAACTTATTCTTTGACTTTTCTCATTCCTAGATGTCTATTTTAGGCCTTCCCATGTTGATTCATTTAGGAATGTTATTTTGCCTTAAACTTAGGTCGTTTAGGATTTATGGGCCATATCAAAAGTGGTACATAACCTAAATATTTCTGACCTGTTGTTAACTAAACTAACAGAATCTCTAAACTAATAACAAAAGTTCTGTAAAATAATTTTCTTTATACATGCATTAAATGGTTGTAGTATTGTTATCTACCATGTAGGATTTTTATTGGTTGATATTTTTAAAGAACTTTGGAAACTATGCATCAACCAGGCTGGGACATCAGGTCTGGTTTGCTGGAACATTATAAATGGGACGGCCATGTTTGGGTTCAATTACAGAGCCTCAAAGTTGAATTATGTCTGTAATTATCTGTGTGATAGGCTGTTGTGCTAGTTGGGGCAGGGTAAATTGCCTCCCACATGCACTTCCATCATATTTGCATATAAAGATAAAATATTTTCCCTCCTCATACAATTATTTGAACAGAATCTCCCCCCACCCCCCAGCTCTCTCTCTCTCTCTCTCAGATCATCAGGAGCCATAGCCACATTATAATATGATGTGGCCAGCGAAGTAATACCATCTCTGTGACTAGATTCTAGAACAATGAGTTTCTCTAGTTGTTGACACCCATTCCAGATATTTGGTTACTGGGTGTCCTTGAATTTTAGTATATGAATGGGCCTTAGAATCTTCTTAGCTGCATTATGTTGCAGTGGGGCTGCCAAAGTTTGGCTAGAACTACCTATAACATTCCATTTGTTCTTGGCATCTGGATTTGTGTCCAGTCAGTCTCCATTGATTTTGATAGATCACCATTTTCAGTAATGGCATTTTCTTCATTGTTTCTTTTTTTTTGATGGGTAAAACCTTACTGTAATGTTTTTATCATATTTTTATGTCTATAGATCCTTAATTCTTAGAGACTTGATTTGGGTCCAGTGCTCTTATATATTGAACCTATCAAAATCAAGACATATGACCAAAAATGGACATGTCGTTGAAATCAAGTTATTGAAATCTGTTCATCAGGAGTAAGTTGTTGATCATGGTTTTACATTTAGGACTTCATCCTTTCCGAAAGGCATGTCTTTATTTCTTTTTGGGGGGATACATTTTAATTTGGGTAGGGAGAGTTTGAACCTTGGACAGTTGTACGTTTTTGTTGTAAACGCCAGAAATGCCATTTGACCTAGAGGTCTTTGGCTTCCAAAGGGCATGGTTTTTAATTACTGTTCTGTTCCCTCTCTTAAATATGCAGTTACCAAGCAGTTTTTAATTGTGTAATTTGGTCATGTAACTGCAACTTTTCATGTTCCACTCTGTGGAGTAAGTTGTCAGTGAAGATAATGTTGACGCAGGGAAATCAATTATAGAGAACATGAGGATGCCACTGTGTATTAAACAAGGGAGCTTTCTGCATCCGTGTCTCTTTTCAAATTTTCTCTACAGAAAACATGAGGATGTCACTATGTATTTCCTTGTGATGATTTTGAGTAATTTATAATCATGGAAGGTGGAAAATTACTGTTTGTGCTGCTGGCCTTTTTCTTCCATTATATGTGTCATCCATGCCACATTGTTTCTGACTAAGCTGTTACCCATATTTGCATATTGGTCTTAGTTTCTACTCAAGCGCATATGGCAATTATGTCTGTATGAGTTTTTCTCTCTTCTTCACTCCTCTGCGATAATTATATAGATTTTTTTAAACGTCTCCTCTCATATATATGTAGCCTTCTTTGTCCTACTTTATCTTACTGTAGGAGTGGGGAGATGCCTACCACTAGTTAAAGTATTCCTTCTCTCCTTGCCCCTTTTCTAGCATATGTTGGTTGGAAGTGCTTTCTCAGTTGGATTGGAATGATAGCCAACACTTAAGAAAGGGTAGAGGATAAGGCTGTGTGTTCAAAACCCATTGAGTGCATCTGTTAACTTACCAATAAAAAAAAAATACATAAGAGGAAAGAGCCCTCCTTATGATGGAACATAATTTTTTTCCCTTTTTATGATTATTTATTATTTATTCTTCATATTTGGTATTTTATAGACTTTGGATTGATCCATTGGTTTTAGTGTGTAATTGTTAATTTTATTTATTTATTTTAAATGTACACTTTTTTTCTAGCCAAAAGTGATAGCAAGGTTTTATTAAAATTTAAAACACTATGTACATCCGAAGATATATTATGGGCAGTAGGGGGAGGATGCTCCTATGTCCGAATTTCTCCAGCGGGACCCGCAAAGTTCCTTTTGCCAAAATAAAAGCTGCTTTCTTACACTTGCAGTGTACCAAAGAAAAACTAACACAGAAAAAAGTGTCCACAAGTTCTTTAAAATCCAATAGCAGCTGTGTTAAAGATTTGGAAATGTCTGTCATATCCGTGGTGGATTCAAATGTGTACTTGGTTTTTAATTAATCTGTTTTATTCTGACAAGATAAGCCTTTATGTGGAGGGACAAACCTCTCTCTTAGAAGGTATTATCCGCTTTGGGTGAAGAACCTTATAGATTTGCTTAATCCCACATCGGGGAGAGACACTTCTCACCTTTGACTTATAAGCGCGGGGCCTAAGTGAAGGTGTACCATCATGTGTGTGATCCGTGAGGGTCACACACATGCTTATAAGTCGAAGGTGGGAGACGTCTCTCCCCGATGTGAGATTGAGCAAATCCGTGAGGATCTTTACCCAAAGCGGACAATATCTTCTAAGGGAGAGGTTCGTCCCTCCACAATTTACATATACATTATATATAATGCATTGTTACTTTTGGGTATGATTCATATGAATGTGATGTGTGAATTATGATTTTTATTTTATTTTATACCATAGTATGCTAATTTCATAACTTATGGATGTTGGGAATATATTATCATCGAACTTTTGTTTTATTTCTCAAATATTATTGCATAAATTGATGATAAAATAAGTCATTGATGGATTATATGTCTAAAATATGCCTTTAAATTGGTGCACTTATAATTTTTCTATAAAGTTTATTGTGTTCTAATATTGTATGATACATGAAGCATAAAAATGATAAATCCATGCATAATATGATTCAACCAAGAGCCTCTTGGCTTAATGGCACATTTGGCTCTCCCTTTAACAGTGTCTCTCACCTTACTGTAGAGGGAGAGAAAAAGAGTACGCATTATATGGTTTGCGTTTTGACGACCATCATTGGCACATGAATTCACTTACCCAACTAATATATATTTTGTCCTAGGGATTAGGAAATGACAATTAATTTTGAACTTTTAGAATTTGAATTTCCTATAATTATTTCCAATTTCATGTGTTAGCAACATCTTGAAGTTTGGATACTTATGCATAATGTAGTAAACAAGACTATTCCATATTCTATTACCCTGTCAATTCGTTTCCTTTTTTGGTCTTCTTCTATAAATTTTTTCCCAATATCTATGAATTTGCTTTATGCATATACTACAGTAATTACAACTCCCATATTTAAATGCTCTTTGCAATTTCCTTTCTGCAGGTCACCCTTGTTAAGATGGTGAATGAAGCAACTGCCAACATTCCTAATTGGGGAACAGAATGAACATATGCTAGCCGCAAAATTTTAATTTTTGGAAAAGGAAATTTTTTTATGTTATTCATCCTCCTAGAATGATTCATCTACAAGAACCTCTGATTAAATGTCTTTAGTAAGAGAGAGAAGAATATAGATAGAAAATAAGGTCATTTTAATGCTTTTCTTTAGATCTTAGTCAAACTCAAACACACTGGGAATGGTTAAACATAAGTGCAATGCAAAATGGATTCCCATCATACCATACACCTGAGATTGTAGATAAGCTGAACTGAGCTGAACAGTAAGGTGATCATGTTTAGTTTGCAAACTTTGTTATAGAGTTTAAGCTGGACTTTCCATTCCTATGGTTGTAACTTGAGTCCAATATTTATAGCAATACTAGTGAATGTGTGTGTGCGCGTGCGTGTGTGTGGAACTCTTAGGGCCATACAACAAAATAACTTAAATTACTTTTTGAAATGAATAAATAAATGCTGTTCTTAATAAAACTTCTACATAGGGGGTGGTCCAAATCAGTATTCAACATAACTTGTATCTATCACTAATATCGTATTTTTTACGATTGTAAAAATATGCGTTAGAGCCCCAATCAAGTTTTATTGTAGTCTTTGAAATTCAAGAAGTTTACTTATTTTTAATGATTTTATATTTGGCAAGGGAATTTGAAAAATTATAAATGTACAAGGTTAGTCTCTTAAAAAAATTGTAAATACACTAATTAGCCTTTTTGTAATCGAATACAAATCTTTTGTACCACTGTTTGTGTTTTATTTTATGTTTCACAAATTATAACTTGTTATGTATTTGTTTAACTTTAACTATAAAACAGTCAAAGTTTAAAATGAAAAAAAAATAAATACATGACAAATTGCAATTGGTGGAACACAAAAAGTATTACAGAAGATTTGTATTCTTTGTAATCTTACTTATGCAATTATAGTTCTTGCTTATGTGACAAACTTATAGATAAAACTGCCCCATTTTAATGACAGGTTACAAAAGGGGTTAACTTTTACATTTATAACTTTTGGAAGACAAGAAGATAATTTTTAAAATTTTAGGGACTAAAATAGAATTTAGCAAAGTTATCTTCTCCTGTTTTTATTAACGGGTGTATTTACGCATACTATAATTAAATGTTGTGCGACTCTCAACAAAAATTGGCCGAGCACATTAAAAAACTCTGTATTAACCAATGGACTAATGGCTTGGGGCACTTTGAAGTCAGAACCTTGTTTTCATTTATAAGTTGTAACAATTTGACAACTATGTTTGATGATGGAAAAACTTTGTCACAAGCTAGGAATAGGAAATGTTGGAAAAACTTTGTCACTAGTTAGGAATAGAAAAATGTGTGTGATTAAATAGACTTGTAGTTTAGTACCTGCTGATTCTTCTTATAAATAGAGCTTAGGTTGGGTTTTGAATATGTGAGATATTGTGATTCCTACTAGTAAAGAAAAGTGAAAGTGAAAAATGAAAAATAAAAAAATAAAAAATGAAAAATAAAATTTAGAAGCATTTTAAAATCTAAGGTCCAGGTATACTTTAAGGTCACAAATTAATTATCTATTTTAGAATTTATTTTAAAAATTTTTTTATGAGAAATTAAAAAAGTTGTTAAAATAGGAAATAATGTTTTTTTATAAATTTTTTTAAAAATAAATTATTAATATATATCTTAAAAACACGTAAATTCTAATTAAAAATAGCACTTGTCATTTAGGATAGGGTTGACCGTACAGCAGCAGAACCCCATTTGCAATGCCACACCATTGGCCACAACTTGCCATGTGGCAAGTTGTGGCCAATGGTGTAGTACCAGATTTTTTCATTTGCAAATTTCAATACCGACATTGTGACACAAAGTGTGACGTAAGAGACATGCAATGCCCATTTGCAATACCGACATTGTGACACAAAGTGTGACGTAAGAGACATGCAATGAGTCAAGCTTGCGAGTGAGTGAAACCTGTGCCTGTGAGTATTTGTCGGCCAAAGAATCCAATAATTCGCTATTACAACTCGTGATTCTGAAACTGGAAAAAACATAGAAAATAAAAAAATAAAGAATGTTGGTATAATAAATGAAAAAGAAAAAAAAAAAAGCTTGAACCAAGTGTTGCTTCTGCAGAACTTGGTTTTCATGGACTATTCATGACAAAACTCTCCCTCTCTTCCACGTATATACCAGTATACTATTTTTCTTTTTCTTTTCTGGCTGTAAAGTGAGTGTGTTTTTTTTTTTGGTGCCGGGCTGGGTGGAAAATTCAATTTCTATAGGTTTGTGTGTCTCTGAATTGCTGAAATCTGAACCGTACTTTAATTTATTGCTGCTACTTTGCCAGTTCTATTTTTTTTTGTCTAGGTGCTAGTTACTTGCATTTTTTTTACATCTAATTAATTTAGTATACTATATATATATATATATATATATATTATTTTTTCTAATTGCATATTGTAATATCATTGTAACTTAAGACCTGTTTGTATGAAGGGAGAGTGGAGTGAAATAGAATAAAATTAGTTGAAAATAGACTAATTTTAGGTCAAATCTACTTTACTCTATTCTACTCTTCATTTTTTCCATCGATCCAAACGAACCTTTAGTGATAAAAATTCTTGTATTACTTCACATAATGTTTGGCAGAAATTAGATATAGGGCTGTATCCAAACCAAGTCGTTTATGAACAACTCGAGTTCGGCTCGATAAAAAGCTCATTCATGTTCGTTTATTTACAAATAAGCCAAGCTTGAGCTTTAATTTTAGGCTTGTTTGATAAACAAGCCGAGCTTAAGCAAAAAAATTATTCGTGAACAAGCTCATGAACAATAGGGCTCGATACAAAACATGCCGAGCTTAACCTTGTTTATAGCTTGATTATGTTTACTAAATAAACTTATTATTATGACATTACACATATGTTTTGGAATTTTAATTTATAGCTTGTTTATTCATATATGTCTTGAAATGTTAATTTATTTATATTTATGAGGATTATAGTTGTATGAATGACAAATGTGGATATAAAAATTGTATTTTGAGTTGTTACTCAAGCTATAGACAATAAATGATGATTGATGGTTTTAATTATGTAAATTGTAATGTGAACAAATTCTAATCACGGGTGTTAGAAGTATATGATAAAATAAGAATATATTATATATATGTATGTATATATATATATATATATATTTGTTTACTTGATTTTTGGTGATATAAGCATTTGATGACGCAATTTTTTTGGATTCCAAGTTAAAAAACTTGACTTAAGCTCGAGTTTGAGCTTGATATTAAGCTTGAGTTTGGCTTGACTAATTAATCAAGTTAAGTCAAGCCGAGTTCAAACTTTTTAGCATTCTCACAAACTCAAATTTAAACATTATTTTTAAGCTTGTCTCAAGTTCAAGTCAAACTTGAGCATTTAATTTTTATTGGCGAGTGAAGCTCAAACATGCCCTACTTAATAATACTGGGCTCGTTTACCGCTCTAGTTGTGTCACACGAAGTTTTTGTGCCTACAACAATAGCCCTGTGGAGGCTTTAGTGGTATATGACGTAGGATATATATTTGTGTGTGTTAATAAAATAAAAAAGGAAAAAAAAAGAAAAAAAAAAAAGAAAGAAAAGCATGTTGCAAATTGCAATGTGTATTAAGAAAGGTGATATCTCTAGTTGGTAAAGCTTCCTAGTTACATATAGTTACTGACCCACCCGATTGGCCTCTGATTCGGTCTAGAAACATTTGGTCAATTTTAACAGTTGGGTCAGTTAAGTAGCAGAACCACGTACATAGAAGTTTGGCCCCTTAACCCCACTCTTGAAACTTCTCGAGAAATTTAAACCCTTAAATTTACTAAAATGGTTGGCCCGCAAATTCTTCATATTTTTTATATGACACTTTTAAATTTGGTTAAATTTTTATATTTGCTATAAATTTTGGTTCTCCATTCTTAAAATTTTAGGATGCGTGGATATCAAATTAGAAGTTTTTATTTTTTTAAGTATCATCCAATCAACCTGGCATATTCGATGCTCATATTTGTGGACATAACTTGTATTTTGGTCATATTGAGACACAGATACTTGTCTAAAATTGGACGTGTTGACATATATACATTTTAATATGTCCAATGCAATTGATGTCCTGAACACAATCTCAATAACAGCTCTCTCTTTCTCTTAGATGAGTCAAATTAATTTGGCAAGGCCAATGTCACTAAGACCATATCTGCCCCCTGCCCAATGCTAAAGAACCCAAATGGCCTTTGATCCTTTCCACAGTGCAACTCCTTGCTTTCTCCTTCGAGAATGACAGTGTGACACAATGTGATTTGGGTTCAAATTCTAAACTCTTTGAATTGAAATCTTGACTGCAATGCACCAACTCAAGATTTTATATGCATTTTAAACATTTTGAATTGAAATGGTGACTTTAATGCACCAACTCACGATTTTATATACATTGAAATTACGATTTCAATTAAAAAATAAAAATAAAAAGTTTGAGTTGTGAGGGTAAAATAGATATTGCACATGAGATATACATTCCAAGCAATATGTCGGCGGATTTCACGCTAGCTTTTCGCATTTCACGTAACTGTCAGTTATTTTTACCAAATCTTTGGGGAACTTATCTTATCACTTAAGTTGAGCGGTCTATTTATCACATGCCATGCAGATGCTTGTTTTTCATTGGCATTTAAAGTTTTTTACTTTCCATTCAGATCATTATTTCCAAGTTTCCACCATAATAATTTTTGGATTTACTTGCTCTGTAATTCTCACTGTCACAGCTTTCAGATCCACCAACAACACCCTCCTCCCAAAAGGGAAAAAAAACAAAGGATATATAATTATGGGGTGTGTTAACGGGCACCGCTTAAACAAATTTTTTTCTAACATAAATTATCTTTTTTTTTTTAAATTTATATCATTTTTTTCATTGTTGCAGGTACTGTTTCACTGTTTCAGACTTTTTTTTTTAATACTTTTTTTGACAAATTAATTTTGTATTTTCTGTACTTAAGTTACAACATTCTCCTATAATTATTAACAAAGTTTAATTATAAAATTGGTTGTAACTTTAAGTTACAACTTTATTTAATATCTTTTTATTGGAGGTGAATTTTGACAAATTCACCATGAGATAACATATTCTTTTTATATTCTTTATGCTTGTAAAATTTCTAGAAAAATAAAGATCAATAGTTATGCCATTAATAAATTATATAAATTGCAAGTTTTTGTAATTTAAAATTATACTTTAAATATAAACTTATAGATTATATAATAAATAATATCCGATTCACACAAAATTTGATATGTGTATTAAGAGCGTAAAGAACATACAATTCAACGGTTAGATTTTCAAAATACATAGTAATGTTTATTTTATTGAGTAATATTGTAACCTAATGCGACAACTAATTTTGTAGCTAAATTTTATTCTATAATTATATACTATACTAGTGTGTAACCCCGTGCATATGCACGGGTACATTTAAAAACAATCACAATTATATTATATATATGATTATGTTTTTTATGGTTTATTATATTGTAATCCTCGTTTTCTACATTAAATTAATTAATTTGGCACAAAAATTTAAAAATTTAGATTAGATGAGACACGTAGAACAAAATTAAACTCTAATTGAAATTCAATTTTTACCTAAATTAACTCACTTGGCACAAAATTCTAAAATTTAGATTAGATGAGGCACGTGGCGTAAAATTAGACACTAATTGAATTCCAATTGAAAATTTAATTGGATTTTCTCTCTGCTTTATCTATTATTATATATATAGATATGTAGAACAAAAAAAAAAAAAAAAAAAACCACAACAATATGCTTATGTAATACTGGTTAAATGATCTACAAGGAAAATAGGAAATACCTAGAAATAATTTTATTTTTTTCTGATTAAAAAGAACAATGGAAGTTGAGTCGCGTGATTAGAGAATGCTATCTTAACTGGGGTACATTGTACAAAGTAGCTTCTATTCTCTTAATTTATTTATTTACTTATTTATTGATAATTTGATAATTATAATAATCGTAAAGAGGAGATTCAACACTTGATTACCTTATTAAAAATAGAAATAAGTTATGTTACTGAAATATAACTCTATTTTTTTAAAAACGAAAGTATTCAGGTCTTTGCAAATATTTGGTAAGAGGCTTTGAATTTAAGATCTTATAGATATCATGAAGTTTTAGGAATCACTAAACTAACAACTAAGACTCTTAACGACCACACTAACTAAAATAATAGATTTACAAAGAAATGTGTGAAGTCTTTCAAATAAAAAGGTTTTTCATTTGATAAGACAATGAATAGTCTAAAGGGACCAAACTAAAGAGGAGAGAATCTAGCTAAGTTCTCTAATGAAGTAAAAAATGACTTGATTTGCAAACATCATGATTATAACTCTTTGAGCACATTAATTTTTTACGCATATACATCTATATATGGCTGTCCTGGTTGTTTCTTTCTTTGATTTCCTTTCTCCTTTTGTATCATGAGGGCTTATGCATGTGACTGTGAGAATCGGGTGGTACATTGGTTGGTCATGAAAAGTTTAAATCCTGAGTTCACGTGTTTATTAGTACTATATGTATGTTAACTGTCGGTGCCACCTTATTTCAAGAGAAAAAGGAGATTTCAATCACTTTTCACCATCAGATGAGATTCCAAAATTTATAATAAACTTTAATCAGATTATGTCTCCTTCGGAACGAGGAAAAATCAGAAAAAGGAAAAATGAATAGGTGGGTATATGTAACTCTACGCATGTTACAACTAAAAATGTAGACCTTGGAATTTACCATCATAAAGATCAAAGTTTTTGATCAGATATATATCTGGATTCTGGAATACTAAGTTGGTTGGATAGAAAGTTCTGAATTGTGTAACAATTGCAATAGTTTTAAAGTTTAAACCATGCTAATCAAGGTGACAATTGAATTCCGGTTTCATATATGTTCTAATTGACCAAATAATTGTTATAACTTACAAGTACGTTTAAGACTCAAAATAAATAAATAAATAAATAAAATTGAGAAGTGTTATGTCTAAAATATTTTCCGCAACAAATTTTAAGTGGTAGGTTATAATCGGTTTTTAACTTGAATCCACCACTAAAATTATTTTTTTGCTCATTAGTGGCAGCAAGTAACAACTTATCATCTATGATTTGTTGTAAAAGTGTTGTGAAATTGTTGTAGACATAGAATTACTCTAAGAAAATTTATATTTTGTGTTGACTCTTCTTACCTAGCTAGTTAGGTTTTTTTTTTTTTTTTAATTAATTTTTTTTGAGGGACAAGTTAAGGGTTTAAGAATACCTCAAAAAAAAAAAAAAAATGTTGAGGGATTAAGAATTAGCACCTAAATACTTTTTCTTTCACTTAGAGAATTGCGCGCATGGCATTAGTTTGTCATTTTCTTTTCTAAGCTCATGTAGTCTTCATTTTCTTTTCGAAGAAAGTTTGGTTATGAAAAGACATTCACCATCGGTCAATTTAAAAGGCTGATCTAATCGTGCTGACTACTTATTGAGAATTAAAAATAACTAGTATACTTGGTTTGGACTTGCCTATGAAAAAAAGGAGGAAAGATTAGATGGAAAATGCTTGACAAATGAGAGGTTTTTTGTTTGTTAATTGATCTGACAGGCTAACGCTACACATCCGGACATACAGTTTAAATAGAGCTTGGACTTGGGATAATTAAGGTATGTTATTTGGTTTTCAAAATGCAAATTGTAGGTATGTGGATTTCAGAAACAGGAAGCATGACAAGCATTCTATAATCAAGCGAGGTAGCTAAAATGTCCAGGAGTTCAAAAACCAAACACTACCACAAATGAGACAAAGAACAACTTGTTAATTAAGCCGAAGACCAACAGGGTTGGTCGAAGACACTCTGAAGTTTAAGCCAGTAAGGAAATAAAAATTTCTAAAAGAATGGAAGATTAATAGTGTATTTGAAAGCATACTTTCTCAAATAGATCTTAGATAAATTATTTTATAGGGTTTCGTTGGTAAGACTGAGATTTTCCCTCAAAAGTCTTGACAATACACCATTCTCCTAGATTAGTCAATAGAAGAAGCTCCTAGGTTCTTATCCCCTCGGCCGCAAAGTAGGAGAAATTATACGGTCCTTTGGTGGACCACGTCATCTATCCACCATTCCACTAAAAAATTTCTATTTGTTTAAAATTGCTGAGTCAGTGTTTTAAAAAAATTTTCAACTTAGCAATTTTAAACATATGTGAGTCTTTTAATGGAATGGTGGACCATATCACTTGTCCACCATGTGGACCTTATAATTTCTCGCAAAGTAGTGGCACCTATTTTGTTACAATTAATGCAAACATGATGGTTGATGAGGGATACTAAATGCAAAAGTGGTAGGAGAGGTGACCTTTTGCAAATGTTGCTTTTTATGCCAAAGTAGTAAGGGGGTGTTTGGTAAGGGTTTTTAAACAACAATTTTCAATTTTTAAACAGCATTTCACGTATTCCCACACACTTTTTCACCCACACGTATTTCAAAAAATAATAAACAATAATTTTCAAACTACTTCACCAAACACCTCCTAAGTCATCCAACTCTGGATCTTGCCTGTGAGAATTAGCATTAGGTAAGCTAGCTTGTATGTTTGTTATTCAACCACAGTGGACCTTGTGTATGGAGGGGTACGGTGCAGAAATATTCTCTGAGTTGTCGTCCTAGTCTAGATTGAACTAGATCGAGTTTTTACCCCATCGGCCTATGAAACATACATACAAATAACTAAAATCATATGCATATCTCTCACAGTAAATGGACCCCATGTCATAGAGGTTATTTATAGATCAACCATTCATATCTTGTGTGCTACACTTTTAGGTAGTTTGTAGTAATTCTACCATAAATTCGCCACCATCCACCGCCTTATATGCTATGGTACTTCTTCCTTAAAATGAGATGTGAGGGTTCAACATATATAGAATGAATGTTAGTTTTTGTAGGGTAAAAAAAGAAGGAAAAAAAAAAAAGAAAAAAAGAAAAGAAAAGAAGAAAAGGAGTGTTTAGTTTGAAATGGACTTAATTAAAGCTACACTATCATTTCTTATAACGGTGTGAATCAATCCTAATAAAGAGAAGAATCAATTTTAGGTTACTAATAAAATCCTAGAAGACTCATCTTATATCTCAAACATATTAGATATTTGATTGAATTAGATGACCGCACGTTGGTGCTGAGTCTCACATTGAGTGTTATTAGATCGATTTGGTTTATATAAGTCATTACGAGAAATGCTAATTGTAACTTGGCTAGTTGATTGCTAATTATCCAAGCCAGCCTCATTGCTAGTCTAGTTAAGACTTGAGATAAGAACCAGGAAAGTTGAATCAAACCCAAGTCAATGGTTGCTTGTGTGTAGGGTTAGATTTGGTTTCGGCATGGACAGGAAATACTTGGTTGTGCTACTCACATTGCAATCACATGCAAGGTTCATCCATAACTGTGATGTCAATGACTAATAGACAAAATTCCAGCAATTGCATCAAGAGTTGACTCTCATGACTTCTCAAGAGATGAGCTTGACTGCACTATGGTGTATTTAATTGAATTTTGTTTTGTTTTCCATATCCTTAGCATGTTAGAGAGATCTTAATGTGAATGGGAAGAAAGAAACAAAACACACACCATAACGCAAAGACCCCCCATAACACAAACCAAGCAAAAAGCGAATCTGCTTTCTCTCTTTGCCTTTATATCTTCCTTTTCAACTTTTTTTATAATTGTATAAATCAAATCAAGAACTTAATAAATAATAATCATTACACAAAAGCAAGCATATGAAATATAATAGACCCTTAAACTTCGTGTCACTATTATCAAATGTTCCTTGTCCTTTTGCATTGGTTCTATTTTTATGAGAGAGTGAATGATCTATGCTCATTGCTAATATAAGGCATCTTTTTGACCAAAACAAGATTAGGCTATAACTTAAACACTATTACAGATTGTCCTAGACATTGTTTTACAGATTACAAACTTCCTCATATAATCTTCACAATTTTCTGATCAAGCAAACAAAGATGAAAAATTTGTAGTCATTATAGGTCCATGTTCTTACAATCATATAATTTACCCATTCAACAAGTTATGAAAAATTATGATACATGTACCTACCGTTTCTCCTTTAATATCTTTCAGCTATCACAATTGCCAAAGTGGGCTTTCTTGACAAATGCTAATTTGATCAATCAAATTTTTGTTTCTAGATGATTGGGTTTAATCAAATATTATTGCGCTATCATATCACAACCAAAGTGGGTTTCTTTGACAAATGCTAATTTGTTCAATCAAAATCTTTTCTTTTTGGATGAATTGAGTTCAATAATCAAGTATTATTGTTGAATGGTTTTGGGTCCTAGTCTTTACTGTAACCTATTATTGTGAGTATTGTATAGCCTAGCATTATTATTGATTAATTCCAATATGTGCAAGTTACCGTTTAGAGGAGTATATGACTATATTCCCTAGGATCCACAGCATATTTTGTCCCTATCTATAGAGAAAGCTTAGTACACTAGGAAAATGGGTAATGAAAAATTGAAAATGACTCCATTTGTGCCGTGCACCATATGTGGACTGTGTACTGTGTAGTGACGTGATTGGAATCATAACTGAAGCTCAAATTTATGGATGATAGAGTTCAAAATTCGCGTACAAGATTAGTGTTGAACTTGCGTGCTGTATTTAGAAAGAAAAGTTTTATTTCACACTTTAGTCCTGAAGTTTACAACATTAAAGCATAATACTGTTCATCAACTTTCCTAGCTTGAAAAATAACAGGTACTTTTGGCACACTTGTTAATATAATCGGTACCCTGTACACATTACATTCACAATTTCATGCACGATATTCAAATTTTATAAGGATATGCATATTTAAAACATAAAAGGGGTAGTCTACGGATGATGTGCACTAATAAATGTTTGGTAATCGCTAAAAAATAGTGATCCTCCCTTTCACAATTTAAAAGAGAATATAATAGTGGAGTTCCAATTAATTAAAATAGAAAAGCTCTTTGTTGGCTAATCAAAGATTTAGATTGAATTTTGCCTATTATACCCAAAAGAACTCTCTTGATGACAAAGAAAAAAATGTAGTAGATATAATTGTTTGTACCTATATATAATTTATTTATTTATAGAAGTAGAGCTTTTGAGAGATTATAATGTATTTATAGACTCATGACAGAATAACCTTTACATAAAAACAATTGAAGTGATGAAAATGATAAATATATGTATATATAATCCAACATATTTTGGGTCATATTGTACACTCCTATTTAATGTGCCTAGGAAAGTAGTTCACCTCCAAAACTATAAAAGAAGTTCACGTTTTGCATCCCTAAGTACCAACAACTAAAATCTTTTGTACTATTAGGTGGCATATGCATTGTTGGCTAACAAACAAACAAACAGAGAAGAATGTGTCATGAAGCCAAATAAATTATCATATTTTACTATTGAAAAAAGTGTATCTTTCCTCTTTAAAAAACTCATAGTTTACCTGCTCAGAGATATAATCAAGTCCATAATCGAGTGCTCCCTCTATGTACATTTAATAATATTGCTTATAGAGTTTATCCCGTATCATATAATATTCCAAATCTCTATAACTCTCTATAGGTTGAGTATGACAGAGACAGAGATGCCCAATATACAAAAGTAAATGGAAAACAGTCTGTTAGCAAATCTACGCACTCATTACAGAAATTGTACAAGTCACTTCCACTACATTCCTTAGACCTTTTACACAAGTGCACAACAGCCCATCCCTCCCTTCCCCGACACAAAAAAAAATCTAATTCTTGTTACGCACTTCTTATTGTATAGTCGGCAAAGGCTGGTTGCTGTATTTGGGGTTGTATCGTCGGCAAAGGCTGGTTGATGTATTAGGCAGGTTGATGTATTTGGGGTTGTATCGTCGGCAAAGGCTGGTTGATGTGTTTGGGGGCTTGAGAGTTGAGATATTTTATATATTTAAAACTCTATTGTCTTGTAAATTACTAATCAACACGAATTAGGTAAAATTTTTTTTTTTTTGAGAAAGTCTATAAAGTATTGATATAAAAAAATTTGACAAAACATTGTACACATGTTGATACTAAAGATTGTTAATGGTAAGGAAAAAAAATAATGTTAATGGTGAAAATAGATGAAAATTAGTACAAGTTTGTCAATTCAATTGTTGTGAATATTATTATGAATTTTTTTTTGTATTAATTGTTCCTTTTTTTTTAAGAAATGCTACATGTTAAATTGTTACGATTTTAATTTGAACCCACTACTCAAATTATTTTTTGCACACAAATAACAGCTACTAAAACCTATTATTTAACATTTGTTATCAAAGTATTATAAAAAATATTGTAGAGGTAGCATTTCACTTTTTTTTTTTTTTTTTGATAAAAAATTATTATTTTATTTATTAGATAATATTTGAGTTTTATTAATACTATTACAATAATACAAATAACTTTATTGGTTAAAATTTGGTCTTTTTCTACATAGACCTTAGACGACCGCTTCAGTTGCATATATAATAGAGCTACCCTGTTGGCACATATTTTCGGAAAAATCGCATCACGATTATTCCACATGACAGTGAGAGTGCAAAAAGATAATCAATAATCATTGTCACATTCGCACACAAAGTATTCCACCTATATAAATACACACTCTCTTGGCCACACTAAACCATCAAAAGCCTAACTCAACCTCACAACTGAAGTCTAGAGCCATGGCAATGAGAACCCTTCTCTTCTCACTAGCCCTCCTCTGCATTTCCCTTGTCCATGGCCTAAACCCCAAATGCGAGACCTCAGACCAAGGCTCAACCCTCCAAGTCTTCCATGTATACAGCCCATGCTCCCCATTTAGACCCTCAAAGCCACTGTCATGGGAAGAGAGTATCCTCCAAATGCAGACCGAGGACCAAACCAGGCTTCAGTACTTGTCAAGCCTTGTGGCCAGGAGATCTGTGGTGCCAATTGCCTCAGGCAGGCAGATCATACAGAGCCCCACGTATATTGTGAGAGCCAAAATTGGTACACCACCTCAGACTCTGCTCATGGCCATGGACACTAGCAATGATGCTGCTTGGGTGCCTTGTTCTGGCTGTGTAGGGTGCTCTTCAACCTTGTTTGCCTCTGATAGGTCCACCACTTACAAGACTCTTGGTTGTGGAGCTCCTCAGTGCAAGCAGGTACTGTTAATACCAAAATGAATTATAATGGCTACCGATACAACAATTTTCATAATTTTCAAAAGATTTAAGTTGACAAGCTTTTATTAGCTACATATTTTTCAAAACGTTTTAGTTGACAAACTTTTATTGGACTCACCGTTAGCATCATTGTTTTACTTACTGTTAACACTTTCCCACTAGTTCTCCAATAGTGTATTTTGCTAGCTACTTTAGCTCAATTTGTGGACTAATTATTAGGTGGTTTGTGTTTCGAAGTGTCAATAAGTGAGATCTATGCCCCACTTCTCTTAGACAATAATTGATCCTAAAGCTAATCAACTTCTGTTTTTTTTTTTTTTTTTTTTAAATGAAACTGATTGCTTTGAATCATTTCCAACTTTTTCTAGTAGGTTCATTCTTCTCATGATGTTTCAATTTTTCCTTTTATGGCCTGAGTCTACTGCGATAATTTCGGATGGTTAATGTGGGCCCAATTTTTAAGATCCATTTACTTTTTATTTTTTTAATAAGTTAAGATCCATTTACTATGATAAGGATTGTGCACATTTGATGTGCCATATAGGCAATCACTGTCGAGAAAGATATTGTCTTGGTACATACTTTTTTTTTTTTTTTTTTTTTAAGAAAAGTCTTGGTACATCCTTAGATCTCTAATTATGTTAAGGTTGTGATTAGTGTAATATAATAAAATGAGCAAAGTATATTACACGCGTGTTAGAAACTGAAATCGTGAATTTAACTCACGATTTAAGTTATAATACGCCATATGTTTAACACATGGGGTATAACAACCATCACTTTAATAAAATTACATAAAAGTGAGTTTACGTGAAAGTAATATTACGCTAATTAAATTTATCATTTCAATAAATTGTGAAGTAGGTCCAAGAAAAGTTGCATCATAACATTGTTTGATCTATGAAGTAGGTCCAAAAAAAAGTTGTACCATAACATTGTTCGATGATTAAAATATCTAGACTGAAATTCAAAATAATTAAAAACATAAACCCTTAATCCTAGAGTAATTATGCTGATGTTAAAAAGGAAAGATCTAAACAAACTTTTTTTACTGTTTAGTTTTGCTTTCTTTTTAGGTGTGAATGTGATATCATATCACCGACACAAAAGTTCACGGGTGTAAAGTCTATGGTTACTAAACAGAGAAAAGTAACAAAATTTCTGAAGCTTCTTTACACTAACATGCATGTGAATAATTTCAGGTACCCAACCCCACTTGTGGTGGCAGTGCCTGCAGTTTCAACCTGACCTATGGAGGCTCTAGCATAGCAGCTAACCTGTCCCAGGACACAGTCACATTAGCCACTGACCCCATCCCTGGCTACACCTTTGGTTGCATCCAAAAAACCACAGGTAACTCTGTGCCACCACAGGGCCTATTGGGCTTGGGCCGAGGCTCATTGTCACTTCTATCCCAGACCCAAAACTTGTACCAATCCACATTTTCATACTGCTTGCCTAGCTTCAAGTCCCTCAACTTTTCTGGGTCTTTGAGGCTGGGCCCAGTTGCTCAGCCCAAGAGAATCAAGTACACACCCTTGCTCAGAAACCCCAGAAGATCATCATTGTACTATGTGAACTTGCAAGCAATTAGGGTTGGTAGGGCAATTGTTAATATTCCACCTAGTGCATTGGCTTTCAATCCAACAACAGGCTCAGGAACCATCTTTGATTCTGGTATTGTTTTCGTATACACTCATAAAAACTTGCCCTTATTAATTATTGTCATTTTGTGCATGAAAATTTGATTATATTTGAATGCTTAAATATATGCCAAAACTTGGTCCATTATTAACTAAGGTACTGGTGGTCCATTAGTTTAGTTACAGTCACAAAATTGAAAATTTTGGTCTTGGATTTATTCTATCTTAAGAATTGTCCTGCTCCTTGTGTCTTATGGTCAAATTTTGTTTTGGAACAATAATATGGTGAGCTTAGTCTTGTAATGATGACAAACAAGAATTGCATGTTTCCTTGAAGAAAAAAAGAGTAATATGCACACTGAGGACACATTCTTAAAGTCAAATAAGGAATCTTAATAATTCTATGGACCATGTACCACTCTGTGTGTGCAACATTATTATAATCAACATGCCCTATTTTCTCATTGTAAGATGTATAGTACAAGCACTCACATTTGAGCATGAATATCTCTTTATGCACAAATAAAATACTCTTTCATTTTACCTCAAATGAGGCATGTGTATCTAACAATTTACATAGTGGCATCAATTTAAATTTTAAATGACATGTCATTAAGTATACCTTTAATTTTATAATATTTAATCTAAACTATAAAATGAATACATTTGAAATACGGATAATTGTTTTTCTCTTGTACACCATGTTTTGTATAATCTAAAAAATAATTGACATGCAACCCATTTTGATTCAATCAGGCACTGTCTTCACCAGACTAGTCGCACCGGCATACAATGCCGTGAGAGACGAGTTCCGAAGGCGAGTGAAGGTTCCAACAGTGACATCCCTGGGTGGCTTTGACACATGCTACAGTGTTCCAATTGTTGCACCCACAATAACATTCATTTTCGCAGGCATGAATGTGACACTACCACCAGACAACATACTCATCCACAGCTCAGCGGGCAGCACCACATGCTTGGCCATGGCAGCGGCACCTGACAATGTAAACTCGGTGCTAAATGTGATAGCAAACATGCAGCAACAGAACCATCGGTTGCTTTTTGACGTACCCAATTCGAGGCTTGGCGTGGCCCGTGAGCTATGCACTTAATTTTGTTGGGTTTCTTATGATTTAGGTCATATGGTTGTGGTGTATAATGCATGCGATCATTTTGGGTTTTTTTTTTTTTACTTATAATGCTTTATTAGAAATTTGTGATCGGTAAGGTATTATTTTTCTTTTTGGGTGGTACTTGTGGTTGTATTTGGCTTTACTAAGGTTTATTGCTAACTGTTACAATGTTGGACTAGTATGTCACGGGATTCTATGTGGTCTATTTTTATTATTTAAGTTGGTGATTTACTTTAGTGCCGCAGTGGGGGAACCGAGAATTCATGTTTAGGGGCCGAATAAAAAATAAAATAATTAATATTTTTTCTCAATATATGTTATAGAGTTCAATTAATGATGCCTTAATGCATTGGTTAACGTTAATATTAAGTACTTTTTATGTTATAACTACATTTTTAAATTTGATTTATAAACCATTAAATATAATAGTAATTAAAACTAAAAATTACTAATAAAATAAATATTTTTAAGAATAAGAATAACAATCAATGAAAGCATAAAAAAGTCAAATAACAAATAAGATATTACATTGATATATTACATATTTTTATGAAACTAATAGCAGTAAACGATTTATATGTTAGATAATATAAATATATATATATATATATATAATTTAATAAAAGAAAAAGAATAAGGATAAAGAATAAAAGAAGAGTCACATCCCCGGGGAGTAGAAAAGATGGTGGCTGCTAATATCAATTAAAATAATGTTTGCTTTTGAAGTGGGCATGTTCTTCTCTTGAAATTGGAGAGAAAAAGCATTTTCCACTAAGCACTAATAGGCCCTGTAGAACAAGAAGTGTGTCTTATGAATCAAATGCCCATGCTTGTTTTGCAAACATGGCAAGATTGAAATCCCATACCTCCTTTGATTTTTGGATTGCACAACTTACACCACCTGATCCAATGGATTTTTTTTTTTTTTTTTTTTTCACTCTGAGTCTACCCCCACCAAGTTTATATCATCATATAAGGTCTTCGGAATTTTAGAGATACACGTAATCATATATGTATAATTAACTTAATGTTAACATCCCCTCCCAAAACACATTAAATTAGTCAAGAGTTAGTGGAAAACAAAAATCGTGATAGTAGTGGGATTATATGAAAGTGATGTAAATCTTATTAGCCATGAATCACAACTTGCTACTCACAACAAAAATAATAGAGAAGTCTTTGTCCCAATTTCTTTTGGAGTCAGGTATGGATCCTCAATTGATTAGTTAGGGTCCATGACATGTATTCTTTTCCTCTATTCTATTTTATCCGAAGTAATACTTTCTATTACTTCTTTATTTCACTTGTCATTTTTTACTACTTTTACTAATATTACTTTTGGCACTCCTCTACCCTTTTTCATTCCCTCAACTTAAATCTACTCACTATTAATTACCGATGCATTAAGTGTATTCTTCTGAACATGACTAAATTATTTTAAACGACTCTTCTTCATCTTTCATCAATAGGAGCAAATCCCTATTTTTAAGCGGATTTTCTCATTTTGAATTCTATTTTTCCATATATTTCCATAATTCCACTATTTCCATCTTAACATTCTCATTTCAACTACACTTATTATATGAATATTTTTCTTCTTAACAACTCAACATTCAATACCACAGAGTTTAAATGGTCATGGTCTTATAACAGTCTTATAAAATTTTCTCATTAATTTAATAAGTTTTTTTTTTTTTTTTTAAGTTATATTCATACAAAACAAAAACATCCTATAGTATATGGGATATATACTGTAGATCCATCAATAATCGAGAAAAGTACAACTATCTGTGAACTCCAATATGCTAGGAGTTGAATGACCACTTAAAAAAATTAAAACAATAAATGAGACAACATAAGCCACTCATTATTGGAGTTTCTCACTGTGAATTTAGTAATATACTGCCCCTATACTGCTGTACTGACTAGTTGGCTCAAAGAATCCATAACAAGCACAAATAAAAGAAGGGGGAGAGTAGATCCCCTTGGTGTAGTCCTCAAGAGCTGCTAAGAAAACCACTTGGACTGCCATTTATAACAATAGAGAATCTCGTCATGGAAATACAAATTGACATGGCTGTACGCCTTTTCCAAATACAACTTTGCACAAAACTCCAAGTATCCCCGATCTCAACAGACTATCTAGACATTCACTAGCAATCAAGACTGAAACCAGAATCTGCTTGCCTCTGACAAAAGCACTATGAGACTTAGACAAGAGCTTTCCAATAACTATCTTCAGGCAGTTTGCTAAAGCCATCGATAAAATTTTATAGACACGGCCAATGAGACTTATGGGCTTGAAATCTTTAACATCAACGATTCAGTAGCCCATACCTTTTAAGGAATTTAGGCAATGAAAGTGGCATTCAAGCTATAAGCCAGCTTCATGAAAAGAGTATAGAGTGCTCATAACATCCACTTTCACCACAGCCCAGCAACTTTGAAAAAAGGCTATAGTGAAACCATCTGGTCCTAAAGCTTATTTTCCATTCATATGTTTTAAAGCCGCAATAACTTCCTCTTCCTCAAAGCTTCTCTCCAACCAATTTGATTCTTCACTATCGAGCATACTGAAATTTAACTTATCCAACCTAGGGCTCGAACCTTCTGTTTCAATGTATTATTGCTTATAGAAGCAGACTATTTCTTCACGAATCACTTCTTGATCCTCCCAAGAATTTAATCCATTAGAAATCTTCCCTATAAAACTATTCTGCCTATTTGAATTTTCCAACCAATGAAAGAACTTTGTGTTTTTATCACCCTTTTTCAGCCACAACGCCCTTGGTTTTTTTAATAAGTAAAAGTAATATGACTTTATTATTGATCAAATAGACTTTGTGTTCACGTTGATGAGCACAAAGTGTCAAAAAAGTACAGACATCTCAAAAGGAAAATCTATGAGAAACTTGAAACTCTAAAATAGAAGAACAAATATTGCTCAAAGGCATATCCCATGAGTTTAGTAATCCATTTTTGTTGAGCAGGAGTGCCAATTCTTTAGTTTAACAGAAGTTTTAAACTATGATGGTCAGTTCTAACCACAAAAGGTTTTCCCCACAAATATGGCCTCCGCTTCTTGGTTGCCACAACCAAAGCTAATAACTCCTTCTCATTGGCTGAAAAATGGACACTCTTGCCCTTCAAAGCTTGACTGTGAAAAGCTATTGGTCTCTTCTGCTGCATTAAAACAGCCCCAAGTCCCAGACCAGAGGCATCACACTCAATGATGAAGGGTAAGGTGAAATCTGGTAAGGCCAAGACATGTGGTGTAGAAACTGCTTCTTTCAATTTATGGAAAGCAACCTCAGCTAAGAGGAAATATCATTTGAGCTAGAACCCAATGACTGATTCTTCAAGAGAGTTTCATACTACAAGACTATCAGATTGCCAATATTACCATAACTAAAAAACAAAAGCTTTTCATTTTCCCTAATGCTTCAAAATTCCACCTAGCTATGAAGCATACACTGAAAAGATGCTCGTAATTCTTATCAGATACTTACAAACTCATCTAGGAGTTTGTTTCCATGCCCTTATTTGGAAATTAAGTTCGATCACATAGTTCAATAGACATATAAGCTAAGCCTGTTCTAGACTTCCAAACTAATCTTATTAGCTCAATTACCGTCTTTGATAAGTTAGTCTATGACTCCATCCAGTGGCCAGTTGACACAAACCACCTCTAAATTATCATAATGCTCCATTTACTACCATCCACACAAACCAAAAACTTGCATTTATTTTTACCTCTTACTCTCTTAGTAAGCCGGATAAAATGCTAGTAATAAATAAGTAAGATTGCAACAGTTTATCCTTCTTTTACATTATGAATATTGAGTTCTGTTACTCTTTATACCAACATTATCAAATGAACCATAACCCTGAAAAAATTTTCTATAGTACCCAGTCAAGGCATTGACAGTAGTTGGGAAGGGCCATTGCTGCATAGCAGCTGTCTTTTTTGGGCCAGCTTTAACACCCTTACCAGAAATAATGTGGCCTAAATACTCAATTTCAGCACAACCAAAAACACATTTAGACTACTTAGCATAAAGCTGGTATATAAGAAAGACCTCTAAAACAGCTTGTAGGTGAATTACATGGCCAGTAAGTGTTTTACTAAAGACCAATATATCATTAAAAAAAAACTAATACAATGAGTCTCAAGAGTGGTTTGAAAATATCATTCATTAGAGCTTGAAATGTTGAAGGTGCATTAGTCCAGCCAAAGGGCATGACCAAGAACTCATAGTGCCCTTCATGAGTTCTAAAGGCTGTCTTTGGGACATCAGCCCCAGCCAATTCACCTAACAGTTCATCCAAAACTGCTTATCTTTAATTGTAGCCTTATTCCAAGCCCTATAATCTATCTATACACGTCTGCCAGCTGCCATCAGCATTCCTGACTAACAATACAGGGGATAAAAAGGGCTTTGGCTTGACCTAATGGACCCTACTTCTAGCAATTCTTTTACAATTTTTTCAATCTCAGACTTTTAATAATAGGGATACCTGTAAGGTCTTTCACAAATGGGCTGAACTCCGTCTTTCAAGGGAATTTTGTGCTCATGATCTCTAAAGGGTGGCAAGCCCACTGGTACCTCGAAGACTTTGGCAAACTCCTTCAACTAGTCACTCAAGCATGCAAGAAGCTGGTCTGAGGTGGAAGAAACAGAAGTAGCAGGCATGATTTGCAGAATCAAGCCCTTCCTGGCAGAACCTTTAAACAACTGAAGTACCAGATTGCTTCAAGCCATATAATATCACTTGCTTCTGCAAATACCAGAATTTCATAGTCAACAACTTGAAATCCTATGAAATTTCACCCAAAGTACTTAACGAGTTGGTGCCCAAAATCACATCACAGCCTCCTAAAGAAAGCACATTAAGATCAACCACAAAGGTGTGACCTTGAATCCATAAAGAAACTCCAGCACACACCCTTAGTTCGTAGGACCTCACCATTGGCCACCTTAACTTCCAAAATTCTAGAAGTATCTATCTTCAATTTCAACTTCAACACCAAGGTAAAAATCAATAAAATTGTGTGTACTTCCTGAATCAATGAGAGATACTATTTCCCAATCTGTGATCCTACTAGAGACTCTTATAGTATCATGAGTGGGACTCCCCACTAAGGGATAGAGGGTTATTTCTGCTTCCCCATGGTTGTGCTCCATGTTCTGATCTTCATGAACTTCCACTTTAGAGTCTTTCAATTCCACCAATTGCACCCCTGAAAGTTGATCATTGTCCAATGGAAACCACCCCAACAGAAACACCTTAGCCCCCTTGCATTGATGTCCCAACTGGTACTTCTCATTACAATTGAAACAAAGACCTTTCTTTCTTCCGTCATCCATCTGAGCAGGAGTCAACCTTCTCAATGGCAACTTTAGACTCAAGCTATGGATGATTACCATGTCCAAATGCAAAGTCATTACTTTGATTTAGACCAATTTGATGAGTCAAGAAAAGCCAAGCGAGCTTGTCTCTCTGCTTTTGCTATTACACATTATAGCGCCCAAGAAAAATGTGGCTTCTTATTTTAATAAGAGGCATACGGAGAGGAATTATAAGACATCAATTACGGTTCCAGAGATTGTTGATCCTAAAGGTGTGTTCACTGATGTTTGTATTGGCTATCCTGGTTCTATGTCTGATGACCAGGTGTTGGAGAAGTCTGCTTTGATTCAGAGAGGGAATATGGAGCTTTTGAAGGATGTTTCGATTGTTGGGAATTCTGGGTACCCATTGACAGATTGGGTTTTGGTTCCTTATACACGCCAAAACCTCACTCAGTGTCAGCATGCTTTCAATGAGAAGATTGGGGAGGTTCAAAGGGTTGCTAAGGAGGCATAATTTGCGAGGTTGAAAGGGAGGTGGTCTTGCTTGCAGAAGAGAACAGAGGTGAAGATCTACCAAAATCTTGAAAAAAACTCTTAGCTAAACCAAAAGCTGTATTCTAGTTTTGGGGATCAAACATCCTCACTGCTAATCTCACTTCTTCCTTCAATCGACTCAAAAAGCAATTCAGCTGATGCGATTTTGAAAAACACTAGAGTTAAGAAGTTCATAAACTAATACTGCGTTATTACCCTCAAATTCAGGTCTGTTTCTTACCCCCTACCATTGTTTAAACTATTTGAAGAACATTATAAGTATTTTTACTCATTTTTTTTATCAACACATGTTTTCAAAAAATACAAACAATATTACTATAACAATATTACCAAATGGCCTCAATGTTTCAGCAATTCTGACTCTCTAAGCAAAGTCAAGCAAAAAACATACAAAAAACCAAGCTTCAATAAATTACCTCAGCAACAACAGATTTAAACCCAAAAAACAAGAAATGAAATCAATGTTTTAAGAATCGAAAATAAATTACCTCAGCAATGGTCCTAATAAGTTAAGCGGCCATGGGCTTCGGCTCTTTATTTATTGTTTTGGTAGTAGGTTTTTCGAATTCGAATCTGATTTACTTCAAATTGGATTATTGGGCCGCGCTAAGTCCCTGGACTTTAATACACCTATGGGCCACTGGGCCAGGCCCAGATTTATTGTTTCTAATTCAGGATTAGATTAGGCCTATCCTTTGTTTTTTAAAATGGGTCGTAACAACCTATGTTTTGCTAGCTTTTTGGAAAATGGGCGGAAGCATAAAATAAAATAAAAACCATCCAGTACTATAGTTTAGCCTTTTATTTTTATTTTTTTAAATCTCTCTTCTAAATTAAGCGTGTGAATGCATCAACTCGGGTAGGAGGGTTTTTATAGATTAATCCAATGTTGTTGAGTTGAGAAATTTCCAAACCAACCCAACTCGCGTGACTTGGGTTGAGTCGATGGGTTGAATGTATACTTGTGCTTGTACGTTTCATACATTGTAAAAAAAGAAAAATTTTCATAATTAGCTATTTTAGGACTTTTTTTTTGGAATATTTATCACAAATTAGCTAATATGCCTAAATTGTATTCCAAATTTCTAAATTTTACTAAGACACCAAAATAAATTAAATTAAGAAATAAAATAAACTTATGTATAAATTGAGTCAGTTTGGTAAAATGTTATTTATTTATTTATTATTATTATTAAAAGAAAACTATTACAAATTCAAACCCTAACACAACCCAATTCTCAAAATAAAATTTCAACCCAAGTTTGTGGTGGCAGTTCCTGCAATTTCAACTTGACCTATGGAAGCTCCAGCATAGAAGCTAACCTGTCCCAGGACATAGTCACTTTACCCACTGACCCCATCACTGGCTACACCTTCGGCTGCATCCAAAAAACCACAAGTAACTCTATGCCACCACAGGGACTATTGGGCTTGGGCTGAGGCCCATTGTCACTTCTATCCCAGACCCAAAACTTGTACCAATCCACATTTTCATATTGCTTGCCTAGCTTCAAGTCTCTAAGTTCTGTATGGTCAAGTTTTTTTTTGGTCCAATAATATGGTGAGCTAATCCTCTAATGATGATAAACAGTAATTGCATGTTTCCTTTCCAATTATGCCTTTATCTGTTTATCTTATCTGTTGGTGTTGTGTTGGTGTGTGTAGTGTGTTGGTGTTATTGAAATATTACTTCTCTTTTAGTGTAATGTGTCATTGTGAAATTTTCTGATTGGCAGGGAGCATCATGAGACGTGCTTGTGTGTTGAGTAGGGTGGGGGTGGATGGGCATTGGGCACATGGGATGGGACCAGGTGGCACATTACACAGTTTTAGAGCTTTAATTATTGTGTTACACATGATGTGTAAATAATGTGCACATGAGTGGCTCTTTTAGTGCTTTTAGTGTAATGTGCACATGAGGCTAAACAATATAACAAATCAAAGCAATATAGTTTATTGTTAGGCTAAACAACAATAATTAAAGCAGTGTAATAATTAATAAACCAATACATTATAAAAGACAAACAAATTAAATTATGTTAGGCTAAACAACAATTAATAATTTTATAATTAATGAAACAACAATATAACAAATTATAGTTTATAAAAGACAAACAAATTAATGAAATAACTAAACAACAATAATTAATAATTTATGTTTGTTGTGGAATACCATGAAAAAAATTTCTGGAGCCGTCACTGCCTTTCCTTGAAGAGAAAAGAGTGATACGCACTGAGGACACATTCTATGGACCATTTACCACAATGTATGTGCAACATTATTATGATCAACGTACCCTACTTTCTCATTGTAAGATGTGAAGTATAAGCACACCCATGTACCACTATGTATGTGCATACAAATAAGATACGTCGAATGTAGGCAGTTCATTTCACTAAAATTTAATTTAATGTGTATTTAATAGCATACATATAATGTCATCAATTTAAATTTTAAGTGACACGTCATTCATTACAAATTTAATTTTAAAATATTTAATCTAAAGTATAAAATGGATATATATATATATATATTTTTTTTTTTTTTGAGAAACAAACACACACATAGGGGAGAGAGAAAGACGTTTTAACACAAAGGCACACCACAACTTCACTCAAAAGCCATGGTAACTTTTAAAGGAGGGTGAGACAAGTTATATTACACACAACACACAACACACTTTCTTAAGCAACATGGGACAATTGCCCATTCTTTTTTTTTTTTTTTTTTGAGAAACAAACACACACACACACACACACACACACACACACACACACATACACACACAGGGGAGAGGGAAAAGCGTTCTAACATAAAGACACACCACAACTTCACTCAAAAGCCATGGTAACTTTTAAGAGAGGGTGGGGCAAGTTATATTACACACAACACGCTCTTTCAAGCAATGTGGGACAATTACCAAAATGGATATATTTGAATTAGGGACAATTGTTTTCACTCTTGTGCACCTTGTTTTATATGATCTAAAAAATAATTGGCAGCAAACCTTTTTGATTCAATCAAGCACTATCTTCACCCGACTAGTTGCACTGGCATGCAATGCCATGAGAGACAAGTTCTGAAGGCGAGTGAAGATTCCAATAGTGACATCCTTGGGTGAGTTTAACACATGTTATAGTGTCTTAGTTTTTCCCAGTGGTGGCGCCATGTGCCGCTCAGGGTGTTCCTGGGTGTTCCCAGGAACACCCTGACCTGAAAAATCTGAAAAAAAAAAAAATTTATATATAATAATTAAAATTTTTTATATCTGCTCTGTATCAGGAACACCCTCAAATTAAAAAAAAAAAAAAATTGTAACAGAGCCAAGCCCACGGCAAGCCCAATAGATTACAGAGGTAGCAAACCTTACCCACAAATTCTTAAAAAAAAAAAAAAAACCAAACCCCAATACAGAGCAAATCACTTCTAAATTAGAAATCACTAAAGGCATTATCAAAAAAAAAAAAAAAAAAGAAATCACTAAACTTCTAAAGGCCTAAAGCAAACCTAAAGACAGCAACGCCTCAGTTCCTTAGAGTAAGAGCAACACTGCTTGAGCCTCAAGCCAACAGTCAATAGACGGAGTCATGGAGATCAGATTGGTCCTGTCCAAATCGTCGTCGGAGATCGGTAGTCCAAATTGTCGTCGTCGTCGCTCATCCCTCGCCCTCATCGTCGTCGGAGATTGCTTGTCGCGACGTCGCCTCGTCACTAAGTCTGCCTCAGCAACCTTAGCCTTCAGGCGTCCTTGCTCGGATGCTCTGGTGCTCCCTCCCTTAAGATATTTTATTTTACTAAGCTAACTTCTCTCTCTTTTTCTCTCTAACTCTCTCTTAGTCTCTCTCTCTCACACACACACACACACACTCTCTCTCTACTGAATGAAATGAAAATTATAAAATGAATGAAATTTTCTCTCTCTCTCTCTCTCTTTATTCTTTAATAAGACTAACTCTCTCTTTTGAACTGTGAGTCTTTCATTGGCCGAACTTTACCTTTATTAATTTTTTGTCTGTTTTTGACTTTTTGAATTTGGCTTTATCAATTTATCTTATCTGTTGGGTTGGTATGTGTAGTGTGTTGGTGTTGGTGTTGGTGTGTGTAGTGTGTTGGTCTTGATATTAATTATCTTTTAGACTAGTGTAATGTGTGATTGTGAAATTTTTTGATTGGCAGGGGGCATCAAGCATCATTAGGCGTGCTTGTCTATTGAATGGGGTGGGGTGGGATGGGCACTTGGGGCTGAGTTGCACACTGCTTTAATTATTGTGCTACACATGGAATGTGTAAATAATGTGCACATCAGTGGCTCTTTCAGTGTAATGTGTACATCAGCACATGGGGCTAAACAATATAACAAATTAAAGCAGTATAATTAATGACAAACAAATTAAAGCAATATAGTTTATTGTTAGGCTAAACAACAATAATTAAAGTAGTATAATAAACCAATAAATTATAAAAGACAAACAAATTAAATTATGTTAGGCTAAACAACAATTAATAATTTTATAATTAATGAAACAATAATATAACAAATTATAGTATATAAAAGACAAACAAATTAATGAAACAACTAAACAACGATAATTAATAATTTTATTAATATTTCAAATGAACTTATAATTTACTGTTTATTCTTTGGCTAAAATTATGGACAAATATTTGATAAGAAAACCACGTACTCAAGATTCATTTCTTGTGCAAGATTCATCTTCATCTTCTAAGCGACTTCGTGTTGACTTTAACTTAGAAAATATTCTTTCAGATCCTAGGCTACGAGAAAAGATATCATCTTATCATCCTAATAATCATGATGAAATAAGAAGATATTATTTACAAAAAGGCCCTTGTCAACCTATTCTCCAAGTCCATGATTACCCTCTAACAGATTTTTCTAAAAAGTCCCGTCGATTTAGATCTGAATGGTATATAAATAGAAAGTGGTTGGAATATAGTATAGACAAGCATGAAGTATTTTATTTTTATTGCTACCTATTTGGGCAAGATGTTGGTAAGTAAGGAGGAGGTGAGACTTTTGTAATGAAAGGATTCAAACTTTGGAATCAGCTTGTGAAGTTAAATTCCCATGTTGGAGGAGTTAATAGTGCTCATAACCAAGCTGTCAAGAAGAGTGAAGATCTATAGAAGGAAAAGAAACACATTCAAAGTGTTTTGGTTAAGCAATTAAATCAAGATAAAATTGAATATTGGGTTCAATTAAATGCAATAGTTGATTGCATAAGATTCCTTTTATGCCAGGGATTAGCTTTTTGTGGTCATGATGAAGCTCAAGGTTCAAGTGATAAAGGAAATTTCCTTGAACTTCTACAATTTTTGGGCGATCACAATGAATCTATCAATGAAGTGTTGCAGAAAGCTCCGAAAAATTGCAAGCTTACCCAACCTGATATTCAAAAAGACATTGTGAATGCAATTGCACGTGAAACATCCAAAGCCATCATCAAGGATCTTGACAATGGGTTCTTTTCAATATTAGTTGATGAGTCACGTGATATCTCAGTGAAAGAACAAATGGCCCTCGTTCTTCGTTATGTGAACAAAAAAGGAATTATTATAGAGCGGTTCCTTGGTATTGTACATGTAGCAAGTACCACCGCTTTGTCACTCAAATATGCTATTGAATGTTTACTTTGTGAACATAATTTGAGTTTATCGAACCTATGTGGGCAAGGTTATGATGGGGCCAGTAATATGCAAAGTGATATCAATGGTCTCAAAGGTCTCAAAACTTTAATTTTGAAAGAGAATAAGTCAGCATTTTATGTCCATTTTTTTGCTCATCAACTTCAATTGACACTTGTTGCTGTTGTTAGAAATCACATTAACATTGCTGAATTTATTTATGTGGTTAGTAATTTAGTAACTGTTGTTGGAGGCTCTTGTAAGAGACGAGATGCTCTTCGAGATGCACAATTTGCCAAAATTAAAGAAGATTTAGAGAATGGTGTATGTAAAAGGGGGCAAGGTTTGAATCAAGAGACCAATCTTAAACGTCCTGGTGATACACGTTGGGGATCATATTATGGGACTATTCTCAACTTGATTTTGATGTTCTCTGCTGTTGTTGATGTACTTGAGATTATTGAAGAAGATGGCCTCTTTGACCAAAAAGTTAAAGCTCGATCTATTATGAGGTCAATTCTATCTTTTGAATTTGTCTTTGCTCTACACTTGATGAAAAACATTTTAGGGATCACAAATGAGTTATCAATAGCATTGCAAAAAAAAAAAAAAAAAAAAAAAAAAAAATCAAGATATAATAAATGCTATGGATCTTGTTAAAGTGTCTAAGCAACGCTTGCAAGTGATAAGAGATGATGAATGGATACCTTTATTGACTGAAGTGTCTTCATGTTGTACCACACATGATATTCCAATCTTGAACATGGATGAAATATTTGTAGTTAGTGGGAGGCCGCAATGCGACGCAACACCTAACAAAATACAAATTTACATCATTATCGTGTTAAGCTATTCTATACAATCATAGATATGCAAATTCAAGGGCTTAACAACCGTTTTTCAGAGGCGAATACCGATTTGCTACTTTGTATGGCTTGCTTGAATCCAAGTAATTCATTTGTGGCTTTTGATAAGGAAAAGTTAATACGTCTAGTAAAGTTCTATCTATCTGATTTTCTTGGGACAGATATCTTGGCACTTGACTCTCAACTTCAAAATTACATTTTTGATATGTGCAACAATGACTTGTTTTTAGAGCTTCAAGGAGTTAGTAAACTTGCTGAAAAGTTAGTGAACATAAGGAAGCATGAGAGTTATCCATTAGTCTATTTGCTTGTGGAGTTAGCTTTGACTCTTCCTGTTGCTACTGCAACAGTAAAAAGAAGTTTTTCAGCAATGAAATATATAAAGAATAAACTGCGCAATCGAATGGGAGATTAGTGGATGAATGATTGCTTGGTTGTGTATATTGAAAAAGATGTAGCTTGTAGCATTGATAATGAGACTATCATGCAATAATTTCAAAATATGAAAACTCGTAAAAGGCAATTGTAAATTTTATGTATTTGCGTGTTTTTTGATTGTTGTTGTTGTCAATATATAAAGTTTTCTTTATTAGATTGTGTAATTTATGCTTGTTGAGGAACACTCTGGAAAAAATTCCTAAAGTCGCCACTGGTTGTTCCACCGATAATAACATTCATTTTTACAGGCATGAGTTTGACACTACCTCCAAACAACATACTCATCCATAGCACAACAGGCAACATCACATGGTTGGCCATTGCAGTTGCACTCGACAATGTGAACTCGGTGCTAAATGTGATAGCCAACATGTAGCAACAAAACCATCGGTTGTTTTTTGATGTATCCAATTCAAGGCTTGGCGTGGTCCTCCTAATTTTGTTAGGTTATTATGAGTTAGCTCATATGGTTGTGGTTTATAATGCATGCTATCATTTTTGTTTTGTTTTGTGTTTTTTTTTTTAATTTATTTTTACTTGTTGTGCTTTATTAGAAATTTGTCTTTGTGATGGGTAAGGTATTTTTTTCTTCTTCTTGGGTGGTACTTTTAAAATCATATATCAACTTATCAAGATACCAAAGCATACCAAACCACTAAAAGTATTAAAACAATACAATAATAAAAAGTCTAAAAAAAAATTCCTAAAGATATTATCCTAGGCTAGTTCAGACTTAAGATTCATTTCATTGAAACTATTTGGAAAGGAATCGCGAGAATTTTGAAGGTATTAATCAAGGGTTCGGATCTGAGATTCCATACTTGAATCGTCTCTCTCTGCATCATAACATCTCCAGTTTTTCCTGTAGGCTTTGAACCCTCTCTCTCAACCAATTAACTTCATCTGGCAAGATAGAAAATAGGATTCAAAAGACAAAAAAAAAAAAAAAAAAAAAATTGTTACAAAAACATCAAAATAGCAGTTTTTAAGTTATCTTAACTTATCTAGCAACATATAAAATTATATAAAATTTTATTGAATTTGAAAGAGAAAACAGAGAATGAAGAAAAATAGAAAAATAAGAGAATGATTAACCTCTTGTATTGCATACCAGAATCTTAAGCTTATATACACAGTAAAACTAACAAACTTAGTAAGCTAGCTTAACTGCTATAACCACCTCTCTAACAAACTTAAGCAGCACATGCTTAGCACATGACAACTAAGGTAACAACAGATATGAAACTACATGTAGCAGAGTTCTACTTATTACATTTAGTACTAAACGACTTGTAGCTTTCTCAACCAGACTTAATCTTCCTCAATTAATTTTGTTACACAAAACATCTGTTTATAAGTTATCTTAACTTCATCTAGCAGGATAGAAAATTTGATTCAAACACAGAATATTTTGTTACACAAAACATTAATTTATAAGTTGTCTTAACATTAGCCACATTCAGTAAGCGCAGCTGCAAAATTTCTGCAGCAAAATACGTTCATCTCACTCATCTAAAAGCATCATCGCCAAGTCCATTCTTTTGCAAGCATCCTATCTTTCTGTTGGGCCTACTAGCAGCCCAAGCAAAACCCTTCTGTAGCAGATAAAATCAACACAGTTACCACCACTATAAGTCTACGATGTCCATGATATGATGAACATGATAATTGAAGAACCCCATCCTCTAATTTAGCAAATTTTGCTGAAAAAAGTTGGATCTTCATATAAATAATTTTCAAAACACTTGTGGTTGATGATTATTGGCCAACCCAAAGTCACTAACTTTTACATTATTATTCGCATCTAGGAGGATGTTTTCACCACAAATGTCTTTGTGCATGAACCCTTGATAGTGCAAGTAGTTGAGTCCTTCCAAAATTTGCCCGAAAGAAATCTATCACCTTTTTCTATTGCCAGGCATGATTCAACATCCACCGTCCTTTTTTTTTTTAATTCACTTAGGAGATTAACATCAACTAAATTTTCTTGGCCTACAATAGTTAAGACTTTAATTTTTGTAATTAAGTATTAATACCCCTACAATATGTAGTACAATTTATTATTAGTTTTCTCCAATATTTCAATAATTTTTGCCAAGAGTTTGTAATTCAACTGATTCAACATCTTTTGATATTTCCAATGGAGACATCCGAGGTTCAAACTCCACCCAAAAAACACAAAAAATTGTAATTTTTAGTGTTATATTTTATAGAGAAAAATATAAAGACAAAAAGAGTGGTTTAGTGATAAGATCACACAATATATATTTTTAAAATTTTTCAAAGTGCATGATATGGTATCTTATAAATATGCATGTTTCATGACTCATGCAAATATTGTTTTGAAAAAATAAAATGCCAATATCCTTTAATTATTATTATGTTTTACATTCTTGATTGTGTATTATTATATTTTTTTCCTCTATCATTGGGTTTTGTTTCAATTGATGCTAAAGCAACTAAATTTGAGCAGGTATGAATAGACTAAAAAAATTATCAAGAGAAAAGAAAAAATTTAGGTTAGTACACTTTACAAAAAAATTGGACTATTGCGGCTGGTGCAAAAACCGCCGCTATATGTAGCCTATTGTGGCGTTTTTTGTGACTGCCACTGTACATAGGGTCTATTGCGGTGTTTTTTGGGACCGCCGCTATAGGTATAGACTTTTGCGGCGTCGTACAGAGGCGAGACATAAAACCGCCGCCATATATATGTTTTAGCGGCGGTAACGTAGATATAGCGGCGCTTCTGAAACCCGCCGCAATAAATACATCATTTTGCGTAGATGCTATAGTGGCGGTAGTGAAAAACGCCGCAATATGCGAACTGTAGCGGCGTTTTGTATGACCGCCGCAATAGGGTCTCCTTTTTGCGGCGTTTTCCCTTAGTTATAGTAGTGGGTTAGACTGCCACTATAGACCTTCTAAATCTGCGCCTCTCCCCAAATCTTCCCTCTATTTTTTTTGGCTTTTCAGTTTAGCGCCTTTTCATTTTTGCTTTTCATTTTTGCCAAAAACACTGTATCTCTCTATCTCTCATTCACTGCATCTCTATCTCATTCACTTCAAAGACCCAAAATCTTAGCTCTCTCTCTCTAGCTCTTACTCTTCCTCGCAGACCCAAACACTATTTAGCTTTTAAACCCTATCTCTCTCTCTCTCTCTTTCTCTCACTCTCCCTCACAGGCCCAGAATCCCACCACTGTCGCCGCCTTCACAACAACCTTACCACCACCACCACCAAACCACGTCAACTTAGTGGCAACCCCAATCCACCTCATCGCCGCCACCTCATTTCACTCCCAAAAACCAAACGCTCTTTTTGTAAGTTGTCTAGAACACTCTCTCTATTTTTTTCTTAATCTCTGCATTGATTTGTGATTTTCAAATGTGTGTTGGTTTGTTAATGAAAATTTTATATTAGATTATGGGTATCCCTGTGATTAGGGTATTTTTATTTTTGGTTTGAGTTGTTAGATGTGTCCAAATGCATTATTATTGTCATGGTTTGTGTTTCATTGTTGACAATGTAGTGGAAAATAAAGGAAAATGGAGAGCTTGAAATTGATTAATTTTTTTTGGTCTTGGTTTGTGTTTGGTTGCTGAGAAAATGGTAGAAAGGAAAGGAAAATTAGAGGGAAATCAGCTCGGTTCAAATTTCTTTGCATGCATGGATTGTTTAAGATAATTTGTCTAAACTCTCATCTTGTGGGGTTGATTTTTTTCTCTGTGTCTCAGTTTTGGGGTTATTAAGGTTCTAGATTGCTCTGTAAAAATAAGTTCCTCCTTGGTTAATTTTCACAAATCGGGCTTTATTGTATTTTTTTTAATTAATTTTAATGATGGGTTTTAGGCATGTAAGATAATGTTGTTGGATTAAGGTTTGGTTGGACTGATTTGGGAGCTTGGAGTTAAACAATAACTGTTCTGTTGCTGTTTGTCTGTGTGTTTTGATTTTTTTTTTTTTTTGGTTGCCAAATGCAAGATTGTATCTGGGTTTCTTTAAAGCTGAACTATGTTTTAATTTAGTGTGGTTGATATGCTTACTAATTAAATAGAAAATTTTTAGAATGTAGTTCTCGCTAGTTATTGATATTTAGATACAATGTACCTTTGGTCTGAAATTGTCTTATGGATTCTGCCAGAAAAGGGAAAAAAATAATGAAATAAGAGAATAAGACAGTTGTGAAAATGCCACCCTGGTGAAGCCAATATCCAATTAAGATTTTGTTTGATCTGCTGGATTGTGTGATTTAAGGGTTTGTACTCTATTTATCATCGATGGCTTAAAGTTATTGTTCATGTAAATAATTAGTTACTAGGGGAAGGCTTGGAGGGATCACAAGTGTAGGCTGAAAACGGCTCATTACATACCGCATTCAAGAAACAAAGCACAAGTGAAGAGCAACCGACCCAAGGGATGCATACCAGAAGATTGGGATGTTCTTGTTGACCATTGGTATACTGAGGATGCAGTGATATGTTTATTTTATTTTATTTTATTTTTTTTAAAGATGTGCTTAATTTGTGTTTTTGGTTTTCATTACTACCATGTTGTAAATGTGATGGTTATTTCTGCCCAAAGAATAGGTTTTACTTTATGAATAGTATACTTTCCCATCTAGTCATTGTTAGCATTGTCATGATTCATTAAGTTTCTCCATTGGATCCGGTTTGCCTATGATTTTCAACACCTTTCTTCATTAGCTTAAAAATGAAATGTGGGTGAGAGCTTATATTATATGTACCAACAAAAATGTTGTAGATAACATTACAAAAACAAATTGAACTTCCAACTGCCTTACATGTCTTACCCTTTTTTTTTTTTCAAAACTACCCTCTTGAGCTTATCAAAGATTTTTTCTTGCTATTCTGATGGTATTCTTTGACTCCATAATTTTGTAGATAGAGTCAGAGAAGAATAGGGATCGTCGTTCTAAACAGGAGGACTTACATACTGGTGGTTCATGCAGTTTTGCCGTACACGCTGCAAAGAAGATAATAAGTATTATGAATAATTTTTAAATGATTTGACTTATAATAAGTTTATGTGGAACCAATATTTATCACTACATAAATATGATGTTCATATTGTAGGCAAAAGCAGATGGATGTCCTGTAGAGCGTGCAACATTATATTTAATACTACATACTCGTAAAGATGGATTTGCAGTTAATGAAGTAGTGTGAGAAAAAATTGTGAGTAATCCATTGCAAATCTTGTTCCTATGTATGAAAAAGTTCTTCTATTTGATATGCAACTTTTACAATTGTAGGTGCATGTGAAAAAAATCTAACTGGGAATTTTTTTGGTGGTTGGCAGCTTAAGTGATGGAGTTTAGTTTGGCGATAAGCAATCTTTTCTTTCCCCCTTGTTTTCTTTATTTTCTCCTTCAATCATATGAATTATGAGGATATTTTCCCTATTGTTTTCAAATATTGGGCAATATATGGCTTTTTTAGGATTTTGTTTCCTTGAGGATTATAAATTTCAGTCTCACTCAACCGAGGGTTTGGAAGTTCCATTGAAATTCTTGTCCATTTGTCCTGCTTTCTTGTTTGACTTTATTCATTCTATTTTGGCAAGCTTATATCTTATTCGTATGTGGCAATGCCTTTAATTAGTGTGGGTAGTTCCATTTGTACTGCTTGTCTGACTATGTATGTTGAATTTTTGTTTTCCTTTAGACAATTTTGAATTTACTGACGAGAACTTGAGTGTTTATAGCTGACTTGAGTGTTTTTTTGAATAATTATTTTCAATCTCACGGCATGATCTTGTAGATTGACAATAGATTGAAGATTTATAGTTTATGGAATTGTAGGAGAAATTACAAAAGGGTTTGAAAAGATCATTTATGGATCAGAATGATGGAAAGTGAGTCCTGTTTTTATATGGCATCCTATGTTCAATCTAATAGGAAGCTTCTGAGGTAAAAATGGAAGTAGTAGCTCAGGCAGATAATTATGGTTCTTGCTTATTTATGGGTAGAATACTTGTCCATTGATTGGAAGTTATGTGGCGTAATTCTCATTACCTTGGCTTTTTGACTATTAAGTATGTTTCTTTACCACTATTTAGGCCCTAATACTACTAAATGTTGAAATTGGGTTAGAAAATTTTAAGAACCAATGACTATCCTTGCTTGTTGACTTGGTCAAGTAATTGTTGTAAAGCTTGGTAGATGCTTTATAGATGTTTGTTGCCTTCCCTTATGACTTGTAATTCTCTTTTATGCTTGTTTGGCACTGGGGGAGTATTTTATCATGGATCATGTCATCAATAAAATTGCAGAAGGAACCAAATATTCTTTATCCTAATCCTTTTGTATGCGGTCTTGTTGCTGTCTTTTATTGTGGTAGTTTCATTTGAATTTTTGTTGAAGCCATCATCTTGCTCAGATTTTAGCTGCATCTTATTGTATTAATTACATTGTGTATGCTTCTCAATATAATTTTTGTTGTCTTCAATCAAATGATGTTGCTAATCTCTAATTAGTTTGTTTTGTTCAAACTCAAATATCAGTATATAATGAAAGAGTTGTTGGCTAAACCTTCGAATCAACTACAATCAGATGACACAAGTGGTAATGTTGCGTGGGCACCGGACGATGTGTTTGCCAAAGTGATGGGTAGGGAGTGCAAAGGTCGTATTCGTGGGGTAGGATTTGGTCCAAGCCCAAGTGGCCGAAGTAGCAAGAGTGCTTTCACGGACCTTCAAATACGATCAAGTCAATCAAGGGATGACGAAGTTGCACAACTGAAGGCTTCCTTGGCTAAGATGTAGGAGAAATTGATTGCTTTTGATGAAAAGAAGGAAAGACTTAGCCAATTCGAAGAGATGGAGCAAAGAATGGCTCGCATGCTTCAATAAGTGCAACAAATAACTTCACAATGCCGTCAGGTTGGCATTAATGATTTTGATTTTGGGGTTTCTAATGGTTAATTTGTGTTTTTGGGCCAATTTGTATTCAGATAGTTATAAGTTTTGTGTAGTGTTTTTTGAGCTTTCTTTCTAAGCTACATGATTTATAATTGCCAATTTTAAGGTAATATATAACTTAATGAAGACTTTGGGCTGAATGGTTTGTTTGGGCTGTTGAAAAATAGCACTTGGGCTGATTAGCACTTTGATTAGCATTAGATATTGGATAGTCATTAGTAGTGGGTCATGCACCAATTACAACATGCCATACAAGTAGTTTTGGTCATCTGGGTCTTTTGCTGTTCGCTTTATTTGTTAATTCCAAGTTGGGTTTTTTGGTTTTTTGAGCATTTGATATTGGACCCAAAAAGGAAAAATATTGATATCTCTGAGTAGCAGTGCTAAATTGGAAGAGAAAAAAAATATAGATATCTGTTTTTATTTTGTAATTTTTTTGGGGGTTTATCAAACTCACAATAACCTGCCCCTTTAGAAGCTGAATTAGATAAGTAATACCCATTTTGGATATAGGGACTAGGGAGGGACAACTTACTTTTGTGCTATGTGACTAATGTTCTGCACTTAACTACAAGTCTCTTGTTGTTCAATTACATATCTTGGAAATTGTGACCATTTGCTGTTTGGAAATTCTATTTTACATTTTAAACTTATTCTCAAGTGAATACCTTGACTGCAATGGGGTTGCATTCATGATGTTCTTGCCTTTTTTGATGAAAACACACCCCTCCCTTTTTGGTACCTTTGATTGGCAAACAAAGACAAGGTAATACTAATCAATAAGTCTAGGGACACAATATTTTTCGAAACTACTTGTATGGCATGTTGTGATTGGTGCATTGTAGAAATTAAGTTTATACTTTAAGGTGTTTGATAGTTGTATTGTGATTTCCATATTGTAGTTGCAGCCTTTGAAACTCCAAATTTTCATTGTAATGCTCATGCATTAAGCAATTTTGGATTCCAATATTTGATATCGTTGTGTCTTAATTATTGCTTTTTTTTTTTTTTGGGTATGTAGGACGTTTCTCCGATCCTACAATCCCTAGCTCTTCTACAATCTCCAGCTTTCCAAAAATCATCAGCTGCATCCCATCAACCAGGCAGTTTGTAAATTTTATGTTGAGGACATTTAGTGTACAAAGCACCACATTTGAACAAACACATTTTTTGCAAATGTTGAAAAGTTATTTTGAAACACTTTGAAACTTTGATTATGGTATTAGTTTAATTTAAGTGTTGAAGGATTTTTTGTGTACAAAGGACCACATCTTTCTTTTGTTAATTTTATGATGATAGTTATAGACAATGTATGTAGTTAATATAATGTTGTGTACAAAGGACCACATCTTTTCTTTTGCTATGTATTTGATAATATATTTTGATGTTAATATTACGTTAGTTTGGAGACATTTGTGGTGTTGTTAATTAGTTACATTTGTGGTATTGTGTTAATTAATTACAGGTTCTTTGTAACAGGTTTGTAAAAAAAAAAAAAAAAAAATAGTGTTTTTAATATAGGCTAGGGAAAAAAAAAAAAAAAAAACTCTATAGCGGTGGTCAAAAAGTGCCGCTAAAGGCGCATATATTATGATTTAAATGATGCCCTATAGCGGTGTTTTTTCCTGCCGCTAAAAGGTTTACACATATAGCGGCACTTCTCCCCGCCGCTAAAAGTTTAATGAGCTCATTTTAATTGGTTCCCTATAGCGGCGCTTAATGCCCGTCGCTAAAAGTCAACGGACACGAATTCTGATAGCATATGGCGGCGGTTTTCTACCCGCCGCAAAAAACCAAAAACGCCCCCTAAAAGATGCATTTATAGCGGCATTTTTTTGTTACTGCCGCAATAGAGCTATTGCGACTGTGCAAGGCTGGCGGGTGGAACCGCCGCAATAACCCAAATGGACCTTTTGTAGTGGTTTTGGCCCGCTGCAATAGTCCATTTTTTTGTAGTGACTTATTGAATATTTTTTAGCAGAATAATACTTATTGAATTTGATATCAAGAGACAAGAGGTACTAACAAGTCTAACATTTTAAGTTGTTGAAAGTGAAAGAAGCAGGTGCAAACAGACTAAAATAAACAAATTATCAACAAAAAATTAACTGAAGTTATTCATTACTAACCCTTTGAGTTTATCTATGACTGCCCTAATTTATTCCCCAAATTTAAAGTTTTCCGGATTCCTATATTCTTTTGCCAATTGCCAACAGGGTTCTCTTGCTTTCATATAATCAATTATTCCTGTTTCGATGTGCTACGTCAATGCCTGAATTGCTTAATTTATCTAGTCATTTTGAGCTTCAAATCTAAAATTAAAGTTATAAGAATTCTTTCTCAAATCTCGAACACCAACAACAACCAGTAAACTGTTATCCAGTCACTATCACACTATGCACACTCGGTGTGCTATATAGGCAATCACTCTCCATAACTTTATTTATAGCAATAGCCTAGTCGAGAAAAGTGTCTTGGTACTTAATTAGATCTCTAATTATGTTAAGGTTGTGATTGGTGTACTAAATTAAAAAAAAAAAAAATTAATGAGTACTCTTAGAGTATTTATTAGAAAATTCCAAATGAGTGACGAACATAAAGTCTCATGTCTCCATTGCCTATTCTAATTATCCACAAAGAACATTGGGTCAAGTTTTGCAATTTTGAGCTTCGAAATCCAAAATCGACTTTATTACTCCGGGACTTTCAAATGTTGGTATTGGAAATTGGCAAAGACTAGTGTTATAAAGGCTTAATAATGTCATCGATGCCCACAATTTTTATATAGTCAATGAATAAAAACGAGTCAAAGGTCTCTTAATGTGAAAGTTTTACTAAAATATATGGTTGTAATCAAAATAAGTGGATTTATTCTCATAATTATATTGACCATTAAATTCAATAATGTGGTTTATTAGTCAATACGAATATGCAGCAATATGATTGGTTTTAATTCGGGAACCTAAGGTTTCAGTCTTTCAAGCTATTTGATAACTTGATTATTCTCCCAATATGTGTAGTCCACAATCCCACACACACCACTACACCGGATAATTACAATGTGGAATTCCTTGAAGGCTCTTACACCAATTAATCATGATCCTAGCTATTTCACCTATCCAATAGGTTAAATTATATCATCTTCTAGAGGAAATACAATAACAATGGCCAAAGAATGACCCATTGTCAAGAATTCCATTCTCGACACTTTCAGTAAGTCTAGGTCTAAATGTGTACGTACTTCATCAACCATCCACCTTGCGATTTTATTAAAACTCAACCTCTAATAATAATAAAAAATCAATGAAACCTTCGTTGGCTATCTCGTTATTCCACAAAATTTAATCACCCCGATGTATACTTCGGGACTTTCAGATGGTGGTATTGGAAGCTGGCAAGACTTGGTAATGTTATCGCTGCCCAGACTAATAACCCATTAGATGGGTCTTAGTTGTGCTGAGTTGTAGCAAGTTTATGGGCCTTCGTTTTCCCTATCCATCAAAGCCCAACTGGGCGTAATTTAAGCTTGGGCTTCAAAATAATGCCAAAGTAAAATCAAGGTGGATTGAAATGGACTGTGAAAACCAAACAGGATAGAAGTGGATTGAATGAACCAAAATGAACTAAAGTGGATCAAATTAGACTAACGAACCAAATGGACCAAAGAGGACTAAAATGGACAGCAATGTATCAAAGTGCTACGTTGATTAGAGCATAGTAACAATAAATGCTAGGTTTCAGTTTTTTGATACTAGATAAATATAAATTTCCATTGATATTTTATAGTATAAGATTAGCTCAAAAATGCAAAAATACACACAACTTTCCTTTGTTATTTATCTATTTATATCCCACACTGCAAATAGCCTAACTCTTGTAGTCAATTTTCTTTTAAAGATCTACCACACAATGAAAGCATGTCTCAATATAGCTAGTGAAAACAAACAAATTTCCACCATGGAACTTCGAATTTTTATATTTGAATGGCATTCCATGTTTCTGCAACAGTAAACTTCTCTGTTCTAGACAAGACCCACAAGAGCTGGTCTTGATCACCAATTTTCATGAAACACGATTACTTTTTTTTCCCTACAACTGATTCGATCAAATAGTCTTTTGCCAATTCCAAGCTCCATTTTTTAAAACACTTTCCACCATATCCTCTAATGAACTAATAGCTTGATAGATAGGCTTGTACTCATATTTATTATTCAAGATGCCATATGGTTGCCAACCATCATACCACAAAAACGCTTGTGATCCTTTTCCAATGGCAAACTTAATATAATACCTAGCCTCATTCATGAACTTAGGAGTTTCCTCCAGCCCCAGGAGCTATCATGGGATACTTTGATACATCAAAAGGTCTTATGAGATTGCAAAGCCACCTAGATTCATCGATCAAACATTTGCAAATAGGTTACAAATATGCTTAAGGCAAGTCACCTTATTCCAAATTTCTATCCCTTTAAGATCCAATCCAGCCTCCTTCTTAGGAGCAAATAGGCTTATAGGGAGATTACCCTCCTAATATTACAGTGCTTCTAAAATCTGGTCATTAAGGCTAGTTGATGAACCTGCACAAAAGTCCTTTTTGCTCTTCAGATTCTAGGCCGAATATCAACTTGAACTCATCCAATTCTTTTCTTATCAAAATTTGACGGAGGTAGATCAGAAGCAATGATAAGCTTTAATTGTGCACACTTTGGATGGTACATTGGTGCTCAAATTTCTAGGAAGGTCTCTCTTCTTTAGTAACTAAGTTGAAACCTCCATGGCTAATACAACAAATAAGGGGACAAGGGATCCCCCTCTTTAAGCCATTTTCTCCACCAAAATATCCTTCTAGTCCCCAATAATAGCCACAGAAAACTCTGGTGATGTGGTACATTCCCTCATTCAACCAACAAACTTTGGAGGAAAACCCACAGCACAAAGACATTGCAGAATAAAAGGCCATTCTACCAAATCATAAGCCTTTCTAAACTTTACCTTTATGGTACACCTACCATTCTCCTTATCTATATGGTTATTCTTGACAACCTCTTGAGCCACCAAAACATTTTCCACTATGTTTCTGTTTGTCACAAAAGCAATTTGATTTGGGCTAATTATTTCATTTAAGCAAGCATTGAACCTATCAGTCAAGATCTTTGTAATACATTTATAGACGGTATTGCAATAGGAAATAGGACTAAAATCATACATGTTCAATGAATTAGTAACCTTAGGTACCAATGTTACGATGGTATCATTTACTTCTCAAGGAGCTTGCCTAACTCAAAAAGACTGAATGGCTAGAACCACCAAAGTTTGGATGATAGGCTAAGCTCTCCTGAAGAAACAAGCTGAAAATCCATCAGAACCAGGAGCTTTATCTCCCGTCAAAGAGAACAATGTTTGCTAATCTCACTAGCAGAAATAGTTCTATACAGATTCACTTTATGCCTATTAGCAATTTGAACATCCATTATCTGTGGAACTACCCCCATTGCATCTTGGGATACCTATTCCCTCGAGATAACAAACAACTCTTGGTAGTAACCCACGGGCATACCCTTAACCTGATTAGCATCAATAACCTTTGCATTCCTCCTGTTTACAGCTCAATGAAAACTTGAGCTATTATTATCACCCAAGTTCAACCGTATAATCCTTGATTTTTGTTTCATTTTTCTAATAAGTAATGAAATTTTACTAAAAATAAAAAATATTTTATGTTCACCGTGATGAACTCAAAATGTCAAAAAAGTACTTAAGTCTCGAAAAGAAAATCTAAGGGAAACTCGAAACTCTAAAAAAGAAGAGCAATGTGTGAAACCCCAAATCCAGGACCAATTAAAAAGAGTGCAAGCAAACAAAGTTGTTAATTGATCCAAGGAGCATAAAAGACTCCTCAACCAATCTCGAGGACTGAAGCTCTTGCCAAAGTTCCCTCTCCCTAGATATTAGCTTAGGATTTCCTGAAGGTTACAATAAGCATTCCTGCGTATCTCCCAGCTTCAACTTACCGCGTTCCACTTTATGAGCAATCCCCCCATACATTTCATTATTCATTTTCTTTGAAACCTGCTTCACAACTTTTAGCTTATAATGAAGTCAGAACATTGGAGTTCCATTAACCTTCACACCCCAATCCGCTCAACCCATTCTAAGAAGTGCTCGTTATCAGCCAAAAAATTGATGAAATTAAATGGCTGCCCAAAGTTCTTCTCACCCATAGACATCAATGCAAGAGAGTGGTCAAACACTCCAAGAGCAAGAAATTCCACCAAATCATAACCAAAGTCAGAAAATCAATGTTCATTCATCGTAACCCTGTCAAGCTCTTCCTATTCACCAAATCATTCCCTACCTCTTATTACACCAAGTATGAAAACACCCAACAAATGGATGGTCCAAGACTTCAAATATTGTATAAGCATTGATTGAATTCCTTGTCATGGCTCAGTTTCTTCTCCACACATTTGATAACATTGAAATCCCCTGCAACAGCCCAAGCTACGTTGCAGATCTGAAGCTTGAAAGATTCAAGATCCTTACACAATTTTCTCCTCTTAATACCATTATTTTCTGCATGTACAAAGCAACTCTTATTAGTTAAGAAACATCTATAGATGAAATGAACGGCCTGGTCTGAAGCCTTGATCAGTTGCACAATACACTCCAATCCCATAATATCCAGATTCTTCCCAACCTATATTGAGCATAATTATTGATGAAACCCACCCAAGAACCATAAACTCTTGAATAGCAACAGCATTTTCCTCCCTCACTCTAATTTCAACTAGGCATACCAAAGACATTTTCAGCTTGAACATCATCGCCCTTACGTCCTTCTACTTGAGAGGGTCATTAAGCCCCCTCACATTCCACTACCCAATTCTTGACAATGTGATAGCGTTCCTTTACCAACATCTGAACCACCTCCACTCACAGTCTCACACCCACCTTCTGCCTACCCTTGTCCCTCCATTATCTCCTTTTCCTACATAATTTGTGTTTTGGACCATTGCATAATTTTTTTCCCCCTCAATTTCTCCTTGTACCTGTTAGTTTTATAAATCTTTGACTTAAAATTCAACAATGCACTCACAAGAAAGAGAATAATGAAAATTTTATTAGAGTACTTCAAACTCATAGACAAAGAGATTAGGCTATTGCCTTAAGAACTCACTACAACTTTTTCTCTCACACACTTTCACATCATACATCTATCCCTTTTTATAGGGTAAAGTTACAAGAGCTGTCATTATTGTCATGATTTTTTGTTTCATAACAGAAAATTAGAAAACATATCTAGTAGTGCTTGTCCTTTCATCTTGATCACCTCCCCAATCACTATTTGAATATCCATATAATGTGGCATTATTATTATATGAATATAAAAAACCAAAATCCATGGTACCTTCTATATATCTTAGGATCCTCTTTGCTGCAAGCCAGTGAGATTCCTTTGGTTTCTCCATATATTTGCTCAAAAGACCAACACCATAAACAATGTTTGGCCTTGTGATTGAGAGGTACCTTAAACTTCCAATCAAACTCCTAAATAGAGTTGGATCTATAATTTTCCCTTCTCCTTCTCTTGTTAATTTTAGATCCATTGCAATAGGTGTATTGACAGCATTGCAATTTTTCATATTAAATTTTTCAAGCAATTCCTTTGCATATTTTTTTTTGACGTATGAAAATGCCATCTGGTTGTTGTCGAACCTCAATCCCAATGAAAAATGACATAAGTCTAGAGTCGGTCATCTCGAATTCCTTGAACATAGCTTGTTTAAACTCATGGAACATTTGCTGACTGTTTCCTATAAATAACAAATCATCAACATAAAGGCAAGCTATAAGAATTTCACCATGGACATTCTTCTTGATGTAGACTAAATGCTCATAAGGACACTTGGCAAAACCACTTCCTTGAAAATAGTTATCAATACGAGAATTCCAAGCTCGAGGAGCTTGCTTTAGCCCATATAAAGCTTTCTTCAAACGATACACCTTGTCTTCTTCTCCTTCAACCACAAAACCTTCAGGCTGCTCTACATACACCTCTTCTTCAAGTATGCCATTTAAGAATGCCGATTTGACGTCTAGTTGGTATATTTTCCAACTATGATGTGCTACAAGAGAAATCAACATCCTCACAGTGTCAAGTCTTGCTACTGGAGCAAAGACTTCTTCATAGTCTACCCCATACTTTTGCTTGTAACCTTTAGCTACAAGTTTTGCCTTATAGCACTCAATTCTCCCATCAGCTGTGTGCTTAATCTTATAAACCCATATCGCACCAATAGTTCTTTGACCTGGAGGAAGTGTAGTTAATTCCCATGTGTTGTTTTTCTCAATAGCATAAATTTCTTCTTGCATGGCATTCCTCCAACAATTCTCTTTCACAGCTTCTTTGAAAGTAAAAGGCTCATGGTGCACATGCAAGCAAAAGAGATTTGTCTCTTCAGTTTGTGCATAGATATCTTCTAGGCCTTTCATTTTGATTGGTTTTGGAGATGGAGAAATACTACCTGGGCTTTGGATTGATGAAGTGCCTATTGATGATGCATAGTGGTGGGGTGTTGAGGAAGGTCTCTTTGAACCTTCATAACTCACATCTTTTTCTTGCCCTTCTAACTCAAGTGGCTTCTCTTTACTTGTGATGTCATCATTCCATTCGCATGACTCTTCTTCACTGAAAATGACATCTCCACTCACCACTACTTTGTTGGTAAGTGGATTGTAGAGTTTGTAAGCTTTTGACTCCTCACTATACCCAATGAAGATGCACTTCTCCCATGATCATCCAACTTCTTTCTCTCAGTCTTAGGCACTTGAGCATATGCAATACACCCAAAAATTCTTAAGTGTGACACACTTGGTTTGTAGCCACTCCATGCCTCTTGTGGTGTCATATTCTCGGCACTTTTTAAAGGGCATCAATTGAGTAAATAGGCAGTACATGCCACTGCTTCTACCCAAAAATTCTTTGGCAAACATTTTTCTTTAAGCATGGTCCTTGTCATGTCAAGGATCGTTTGATTTTTCCTCTCTGCAATGCCATTTTGTTGTGGTGTATATGTAGTTGTAAACTGTTGCTTGATTTCATTTTTCTTGTAATAATCTCGAAATTCATTTGAGGTGTACTCACCACCTCTGTCAAATCTAAGTATATTGATCTTACAACCACTTTCCACTTCAACATGTTCCTTGAAATTTTTAAATATAGTGAAAGCTGCAGATTTTTCTTTGATAAGATAAATCTATAATTTTTTGCTGAAATCATCAATAAAGGTGATGAAATATTTGTTACCTCCAACAAAAATTGGATAAAATGGACTGCAAATATCCGTGTGCACCAGCTCTAATAGGTGAGGTGCTCTCCATGATCTCCCACTTGGAAAATGACTTCTTTGTTGCTTGCCAAGAGTGCACATCTCACATACATATTCTGGCTTTTCAATTCTAGGCAATCCATGCACCATGCTTGATGTGGATAGTAGTTTAAGCCCACTGAAATTAAGATGCCCAAGGCAAAGATGCCATTTTCATGACTCATTTTTACAAGCCCATGGAAACATATCTCCATTGTTGAGTTAAGATGGAGTGGAAACATATGATTGTGACCCATTTGAAATTTTGCAACAAGCCTTCCTTTAGCATCCTTCAAAACAAGAGAGAGTTTCTCCACGTGTATAATATACCATTTTTCTAGGAGTTGCCCAATACTAAGAATATTGCTTTTCATGTTGGGCACATAGTACACATCTATATATATCTAAAAGCTGAAATGTAGCGTTTAATGCTGTTGCACTTCTATTGAACCACATCAACACCACATCTTTAAATTATTTTCAATATTTTCTCACCTTTTTAATTATTTTTCTCCTAATTAATTTCCTACTTTGCAGTTACACATTCTCCAACATTTATTTACTTTTACATTTTTATCTTCCCACTACTCTATACCTTAACCTTACAATTTCTCCATCCTTTCATCTTTCTTTTATTTTGACTCTTATTCTCCCCATTGTTTTTTACGATAAAAATTTGTTATTTTCTCTTCCATTCAATCCATATTTTGCTCACACAAAAAGGTGAATACTCTCTCTCTCTCTCTCTCTCTCTCTCTCTCTCTCTTTATATATCTATATATACATTCTTTCTTTTAGTGGATTTTTAATTAGATTGATAAATTTTTTTGTTTAACTATACTTTAGGTTGATATGATTTGGTTCTAATTTTTTATACGTTTATATTTTCTTTGTTTGTTATATATTATCCTATGAAATTACAAAATGATTTAATGTCATTCTATTACATAACATGATATTATAATTTGATATTTACAACTATACATTTTCTTTTGAATGTTCTTCTACTCATTTTCTTTTATATAATTTTGTTATTTGTCTCACATTCTCTTCCAAAAAATAGGTGATTATTCTCTCTCTCTCTCTCTCTCTCTCATTATTTCTTGCAACTCTACTTTAGATTGATTTTTTTTTTGTTTTGCTTTTTCTTGTCCCTACTTTTGGATGATACACTTTGGTGGTGTGTTTTGATTTATTTATCACATGCACTCTTCATCCCTTTTATAGTTTTCGTTTGAGTTAATTTTTAGTGTTTTTAGAAGTGAAAATTTGAATTTATATCAAAATACAATCTACATGATTATATATTTGAATGTGTCTATAAATTATTTGAGTAATATCAATCGTAATTTTGTGATGAGGTTTGGTTATCATGATAATTTTCTTAAGAGAATGAGAAATTCAAATAATTATTTTTGGAACTTAAAAATTTTAGTTGTAGAAAAAATAACCATAACACGCTATACAAAAATTTGAATAATATAGATTACTTGAAAAAAGAATAATATTTCTATTTTTTATTGCAAAAAAAATGGAATAATATCAATCAAATGCACCTAAGTTTTTCAAAAAAAAAAAAAAAAAAACTCAAAATAATAGAATGAAATATGTGTAGAGATGGAGAGATGAAAAATAATTTTAGAAATAATATCTCCAGTACGTTTTGGAGAATAAATCATACATTAGATCACGTTACAAAATAATTTTATATTCTCGCGCATTGCGTGGGCTTGCGACTAGTTGGAGATAAATTGCAAAACACCATTTCTTTGACGTATTCTAATTTTTCCTTTACCTTTTATGGGCAATTTGGATGAGTCTCCCAATAATTCTTGTGATCCAAACAACGATTTCATTTGAATATGCCAGTTCTCATAATTTTCTTTTGTCAATTTAGGAATTTGTGGTTGCACCATATTAGAAGACATCTTCACTAATGGTGTAGACAAAGACTCTAGGCTCTAAGAACGTGGGTTTGATACCACTTTGTTGGCTTTATAAAGCCTTGACTTAAAATTCAACAAAGTACTCACAAGAAAGAGAGGAATGAAAATTTTATTAGAGTACTTCAAACTCACAAAGAAAGATATTAGGCTACTATCTTAAGAGCTCACTACAACTCTTTCTCTCACACACTTTCACATTATACATCTATCCCCCCTTTTATAGGGTGAAGTTACAAGAGCTGTCGTTATTGTCACGACTCTTTGTTTCATAACAGAAAATTCTAGAATGTGGAAGACTCAAAGACATAAACATTATGGAATGACAATAGACACTAACATTTATGGAAAAACAAAAGACACAAACTGTTATGAAATATTAAGAGGCACCTTTTGGTTTACCACTTCCAACAGTACCCTGGTTGAGTCAGGGTATAAGCATTTTCTATGCTGAATAAGGCATGAAATAGAATATCTGTTGAATCTAATGTTGCATGAAGAAAATGTATGGGGTTCAGAATATATATCTTCTTTTTTCTTCATCTTTTTAATATTAACAAGCCAGCAACATTTAGGGGCTGTGCTTGTTACATGTTAACCACTTACTCATACAGATTATACCGCACCATAACATTATATAAATGCCTGAAGAATGTGAATGGCTCCGCACGCAATATCTTACTCGCAGGTGGAGCTTGTTTGCTTTCCTTTTTTTCTTTTGCCCTTTTTTCAGCAAAAGTTTAAAATTATATCATACCTGATTCCACCTAAACCGAACCCCCAAGGGACAAACTTGTGTAATAATCCTTTTTAATTGTTGTCAATAACAGATCAAAGTCAAATTGAATGGTTGGACATCCCACATGAGATAGCATTTGGGCACATCAACTCCTGGTCTATGAGGAATTGATGACTTTTAATATAATATTTTTTAATTTCGATTCCAGGATGATCAAATATAAAGAGCTTTTGAGAAAATAGACAAATTGACATAATTCAAATGCTATTGATAAAAAATGTATTTTTAAGGATAACCTTATTAATGCATTGAACTGAAATCTACTAGGTGAATGAGTTTTTGGAGCTGGGGAAAAAAAAACTATATGAAGCTTTCATTGTCCAAAGCAAACTTGATGGTCCGTTAAAGTTTTCTCTCTGCAACAGGATCTTGTAATTCTTCACCGGCGGTTTTTTCAGGTTCTGAAGGATCGACGCCATTGTTTCCATCATCAAGTTGCTTACAGGATGTACTGCCCTTCTTTCTACCACGGTTTTGTGCACATTTGCCACTGGTCTTTTTCAGCTTTTCTGTTTGCTGGATTTCACTTTCAATCTGACCTTTCAAGTTATTTTCTTTGGCTTCCTCCACAATTTCATTACTCACATCGACTCCTTTTGGCTTCTCATGGATGCCATCAGCTTCTTCTTTTGACTCCTCATTTTCCTTTGCAATTTCGCGTTGTAGTGATTCTATCACCTCCATCAGTTCTCTGTTAACCTGTGACAGAAACTTGATCGTCATCAATAAGATCCAGCAACTCCTTGCAATTTCAATCAAGAATGCAACCAAAATAAATGGATCACAAAATATAAGATCACATGACTTGTCTCAACCAATTAAATATAAGATCCATCTACCAGTGTTCTTATTGTACGCTTTTGTAATCAACACACAAACATCACATGCATGCACGTAAGTTGAGCCTCAACGCAATGTTCAGTTAATATTTGCCTAGCATACCTGGGGGTTCTGAAGAAACTCAGCTATGTCATTTGAACACGAAGGGCATTTCATGGTGTTCTTTTGTGCTCGTAATGTTCGCCTGCCTTCACATGTCCTCTGTTTCACGTAACTTTGACCAGCAAAGGCACCCTCTAGGCAGCTTTTGCAAAAGTTATGAGCACAAGGGGTAGTAAGAGGAGAAGTCATCACCTTCTTGCAAATGTAGCAGCTACACTCTGCTCAGTCAATTACACAAGCACAATTTTACTTTGTAGATAGAACAATATAGTGAGGTAAGAGAAGATGACAATGACTACATGAAAATTAGGGAGGAACATTCAGCTTGTAAACATGTAAATTAAACAAGAACAGAAACCTTTTAGAAGTTTCTCTTTTACAGACTTATTTTGTGCTTGCCGTTTAACTTTCTTCGTTCTCTTCCCTTCTTCTGAATGTCTATTATTGGCCCGCTTTCTACTACATGGTGGAGGTTTCTTCCACATCCAGCAACCTTTTTCCTCCTGGGAATCCAAGTGGAACATTTTAGGACATTTGAAAATCAATAACTCACAACTAAGTTACGAACCATAAGAACACAACAGAAGATTTAGAGACTCCTAGGAAACCATATTGTTTACTTAGATAAAACTATATAGATATCATGGATTGCAGAAGGAAAGAAGAAATGCAATCAATGGAGAAAGAACCCTCTTTGAACACATGAAGTAAAAGAGCATTAGCTTACATCATAGTCCCAGGATGGAGATTCCTTCCTTTCAGTTATGTCAATCGCAACATTTAACTCCTCAATGATGGGCAGTGGCCTTGGACGGTCTCCATGAACATCACTGTTGATTTCATGTCACGTACACAAAGTCACAAATCCACGAACACTGAGAGAGAGAGAGAGAGAGAGAGAGAGAGAGAGAGAGAGAGAGGTGTAATGGATATAACAAACCTTGTCCATGGAGCAGGAGCATTGTCACATCTAACAAAAAGATATCTACATACCTTAAAACCCTAATACAACAAACACTTATCAGTAAACAAGTTCAACAAGAACACAGCCCCAACTGGTTATCCCAGTGGGTTTTTTTTTTTTTTTTTTTCAATAATCACAAGCATCTTACTTTAATCCCAGTTTTCCGCCAGCATTTTTCAACTCTGTAAATCCCATCATAACGTAAGCTTTTTTCAGGGGCATAAGAAGAGCGTTTCTCCTTGTGAGACCTGCCCGACCAAAAAAAAAAGAGATAAATGTTCTGATAGGAGTGGAAGAGCATACCTTCGGAACAACCTCATGCAAAAGCAACAACCAACATGTTTCAAGCCAAAAATTAAATATAGTACCTCATACAGTAAAATAATCTTCACCAAGGAACTGATCATAAACAATATTGACAATTCCTAGTCAGTAGTTAACAACATTTTGACAAGTAACAAGGGTTGACCCGACCTTATAGGGAACTTTTTGCAAAGAGAAATACATCACTGACTGCCTATTTAGGGAAAACACAATATTCATCTTGTATATGCTACCAAAAGTCATTGGTTGAAACTATGATTATTTTGACTTTGAATCACACAGACTTAAAGAATATATGATTACGATCGACATCCAGAGCAATGAGCCATTTTATTTCTAAGTTCACAGCTTTATCCATAAGAAATGAAGAAACCAAGATTTGAAATCTAAGTAGGTCATTACATTGGTTTTCTACATGCAAGATAATTCAAAAAAAAAAAAAAAAAAAAAAACTTACCAATTACAGTCCCAGATGCAGTAGCATAATACCAAAAATATCATAAAGTTCATTAACACGACTCACCTCACCACGCGAACAGGATAACCCCTCCGGCAACTTAGTCGTAATGCCTCATTAGAATTTTCGAACTCCTGATCAAAAGAATGTTCCTTGTTTGTGCGTTTATTGCCACTAAGGTCCCTTCCACCACTGCATTAGAAGAAGGGAAGGGTTATTGGGAAAATAAGAAAATGCTCAATCACATGTCCTAAGGCTAGACAATCAACCATCCTAACTTGACAATTTTAACTTCAACTGATATAACCAAGGTACTATCATTTATATATGTGACTGAGCTATGAAAAATTTTTAATCATAGACAAACAAACAACTCCAAAAAGATACAATAAACTTGCTATTAAAAGTTTATTTAGTTGAAGTTGAATATTTTTTGTTGAAAGTATTGTAGATAAAGCTAAAAATTAACTGAAATAGTACAGTGAGATTTATGCATATTAACAAAAACTATAATGAGACATATGAATAGTAATAAATATAAACTGAATAATGACAAAAATAAACTAAATAGCAAAAAAAACTATATTTTTCAGTCAATACCAAATACAACCTAAGAATATACTTCAACTCATTAAATTTTCTTGTGAAAAGCAAGCCAGTAGTAAAGCTAGAATTCAAGTACAAATGCCAATGGTACAGACAAGAACATACCTCCCTGTGTAGAGGAACCATTCGCCATGATCCTCATCGTCTTCATAGCCTCCAGAGAGGGTCACTGATTGGGCACCATGCTTTGACTGCCCGGCAATACCTGAAATATGAGGATTGTGTACACCCCATTGCCTACATTCAAATCTATTTTCCCAAGTCTCCCCTACCAGCACACCTTGATTTCTCATCGGATCATTTTCTGGGAGAATTGGCCCAAAATGATCCATAGGTGTAGTCACAAATATTTTTCCACTAGCTGCATTAGCATTTCCTCGTTTTACTGATCGTTCAGTCGAAAATGCCTTATCCGGGCGATCTTCGTTACGGATAACAGGATAATCCCTTGACGTCCCAACTGCAGCATTGGCTTTTGCCATCTTTGCCATTCTTATGACAGTGACAAGTGTAGAGTTTATCAGAGGAAGTCTTGCCATCTTTGGTGGGATTTCCTTGCGACAATTCGCACAGTTGCGTTTGCCTTGCCCTATCCATTTTGTGAAACACTTCAGGCAGAAGTTGTGACCACAAGGAGTCTAAAAAAGAAGAAGGAAACCTTGAGATCATTAACGTGCACCAAATACAGAAACATCCATGAAAAACCAATTCATTTTTATTTTAACCTAAACACATGAATAAAGGAATTAATTCATTACCAACAGACATTTATGGAAAGAAGTAAAGTAAAAGCATAATGCTGAATTCAAATAGAGAGTTACTACGTTCACAATATTTTCACAACAAATTATAGGTGGTTAGTTGTTATTGGTTTAAATTTGAACCAACACTAAGATTACTTTTTTTTTTTTTCTCCAATAATAACAACCAGTAAAAACCTGCCACTTATGATTTGTTGTAAAAATATTGTGGACATATAATTTCTCATTCAAATATGAGTAATTTTAAGAATATTATAAATTTTACTATATATACTTTACATTTTTTTTAATAGAAAAACTACATAGACTTTACATATCAAGGTAAATACAACACAAAAAAAAAATAATTAATAAATTTATTTATTATGTTGATGATACAACACTAATTACATTCATTGAGATATTAGTTTGTATAGTCTTTGTAATAAAACTGGCAATACCGTTAGCTTATTTTTACAGGTAGTAGAACTAAAAATACTGTTAACATTCTTTTGAGAGTAATTCTTAAGTACTTTCGGAGTACTAGTACTTCATTCTCTTATATTTATGGTGAGATTTACTTACTAAATTCATAGTAGGGTCTATTATATATGTGAGAAGAGGGAGCACAATTTCGTAATACTCTAGGGGTACTTAAGTATTTTCCTCTTTTAGAGGTAGTAAAACTAGTAATATAATTGACATTTTTTTTTATTCTCATTTTTATAGATAGTTAAAACCAGTAATACAGTTTGTTCAAAAAAAAAAAAAAAAAAAAAGCCACTAATACCGTTATCAACTTCATTAACACTAATTATATTTATTGACATGTTAGTTTATAATGTTTTCGTAATAAATACCGTTAGCATTTTTTTATAAGTAATAAAACCGGTAATACCGTTAATATTCTTTTGGAAATAGAAAAACAGGTAATATCATTTTCATTTTTTTCCCTATATAAATAGTAAATCCGATTCTGTTAGCATTTTTTTATAGGTAGTGCAACCGGCATTGACGTAAGAATTTTTTTATTATTATTATTATTTTTAGATAATAAAACCGGTAATACCATTAGCATTTCTTTGTTAATAGGTATTAAAAACAGTAATACTGTTAGCATTTCTTTTTTAATAGGTATTAAAACTGGTAGTATTGTTAGCATTTTTCTTTAAATATGACATCATAATTATGAAAGGCAATCTAGATTCTAGATTTGATTCATTCTTGAACATTTAGTGGACTGAGATAGATATAGCATTATGATTGCTCATAAAACTTGATTCTAAAAACAAACATCAAAATATGAAAGAGCCTTAGCCTAGTAAAATCCACTTAAAATTGGGTATATAAGTTCTGAATCATTTCAATTTCAAACAGTGCCCATAAACAAAAGTAAACACGTTTTACCACAGAATTTGTCAAAAGTATACATGCACGTACGCTATGAATTCTTTTTGTTTATTGAGCAAAATAACCAAAAACAGATGATCAAGTATGTGCAATAAGTCTAGTGAAAAATTAAAATAGAATTCTGAGTATGAAGCGCGTGCAATGAAACCAGTAAAAAATTAAAATAGAATTATGAGTATATGTACTAACCGACACAGGTCTTTCGAGTAATTGCATGCAGAAGGAACAATTCAGACCATCGAGAATACTGAGGAGGCTGTCATCACTATTAGTCACCTCCTTATGATCCGATGGACCCGTGTCTTTACACAGCAGCTGCTGCCTTCTCTTAGCCTTCTCACGTTCAGTCAACGACGAGTCTGACTCGATTGCACAAATCGCGGCGATAAGGCCGCCGGAGCTTGACGATTCTCCTGCACCGGAGGCAGGAACCGGGTTAGCAGAGAGCAGAGAACAATCAGGGCAGTCCCATTGGAGAGTATCGGCTAAGGAGTTGGGACGAACAGAGAGGCACGCGACGTGCCACGGCGTGGCACATGTCTTGCACGCGAGAGATTCCTCAGCTGTGGGCTTGTTCTTGCAAGCCATGCAAGTGCCTTCACCATCACAAGGAAGGTCGTAAACTTGTTGAGCCATTTGGATTTGCGAGCGTTTGGACTTTGGGATTTTCAGGCTTGAGTGAGTGTGGGATTTTGTGGGGAGGAGAAGCAAGTATTTGTAGGAAAGTAGAGAAGGAGAGTAGAAGCGTTTTTGTTTTCTGGATAGACTTTGAAAAAATTCACTTTTCCCTCTACTTTCTTTTTCATCCATAAATGGGAAATTTTCCTAGCATGGCAATTGGGTGAAAAGGTGCTGCTTAGCTCACTCACCAGAAATGCTTGACCAGTAGTGCATGCATGTACTCCAAATGTTAATGTGTAATATGGGAGGTTACGAACCTGGGATTAAATCAGTTTCCAATAATGTTTGGATTCCATATTCAATTATAAAATTTTATATATTATTATTTTAAATTATAATTGATATTTACTAAATTATAAAATGAAAACGACAAAATTTATCTACAAAATTAGTTATATTTTAAGATTACCTTATTCAATATCTTTTTATTAAAAATGAATTCTGACAAATCCACTATTGGATTACATATTTTTCTTATACTCTCCGTGCTTGTAAAATTTCTAGAAAATTAAAGATCAATAACCATGTCATTAATAAATTGTTTAAATTGTAAGTTTTTCTAATTTAAAATTATGTATAAAATATAAGTTTATAGATTATATAGTAAATAATGTCCAATTGACATTAAAAGCATAAAGAATATGCAATTCAACAGTTAGTTTTTTAAAATATATAGTAATGTTTATTTTATTGTGTAAGGTTGTAAAGTTAAGATACAACCAATTTTGTAGTTAAACTTTGTCCATTATAAAATTGATTATATATCATGACTTAATCAATTGGTTCTTTATTATTATTTTTAAATTAATGAAAACTAACTAATTATGAGGCTTGCCTTTCAAAAGAACCCTTCTTAATTAATAAAAACTAACTGATAATCAGTATGATTTACAAAAGCGCCGAACTTGACTTTAAATATTTAAAGAGACCTAAAAAAGTAGGTGATGTTAGTTTGATAATCTGAACTTCTTTTGATAGAAGTTCTTTTCTGATCACGAGTTCGATTTCTGTCTTGTGCTCTTACATATTGAATAATATGTTACGCGCGTCTAAACATAGATAAAGCGCGTCCATTTCACATTCACACAAAGGTGTGTAGGCTAACGTCATGTATTTTGATCTCATAATTCTCATTGTCCTTCCTTTTTGGTTTTCTTAAGCATTTGAGGATACAAATCTTCTCTAGCATTTTTTAAATTCTACTTTATATTTTATTAATCAAAATTTGTTATGTATTTGTTTGACTCTTCTTGTAAAATAAAATAAAAAGCTTAAAATAGTACGAAAATATCAATCCCTTTCCCATAGCATAATATGATTGATAGAACAAAAAAAAAAAAAAAAAGTAGTACAGAAAATTTATATTTGCATTTAAGTGTCCCCTTTACTTTTTTCTTGATATCATAGTTGTTTTCTTTTCATCTCCCGCCCTGATTTTTACGTGAAAAAGTGGTGCTTGTATCAGAGAATAGTTGACTTCAAAACTAGATTATTTAACAAAAAGTAAATCTAATTGAGCTGCTAGTTATTCAACACGTTATATAAAACATTGTTTATATAAATTTGTTATAGTTTAATATCTTTTCTAATTGTAATGTATCTTATAGTTGTTTTCACTATTATAATTGTATTAAAAAAATAGCAAAATTACGTTAATATTTGATACTCAGTTTTTCAAGTAAGACATAAAAATTACATTTTTTTTTATAGAAACAAACACATGAGGGAGAGGGAAAGGTAAAAAAAATATATTATTATTATTATTATTATTATTATTATTATTATTATTATTATTGAGATAATAGGAGCTATTTTTCTTGAAGATGCTTTCAAGTATTAGATTGCACATCTAGCATTTATATGATTTTTAAACGTCACATGCATGCATGTTGTTAAACTCGGACTGACTTGACCATTCTGACTGGAAACTCAGCACCTAAACCAGTTTAGGTTATTAAATGGACCGTTTTTGCACAAGGCTCGATCAATTTCGGCAGGTTTGTGATGACCTATGTAACCCATATAGGTTTTATCACCCAGCTTGGTTTGTGAAATTTGTAAAATTACATCTATAAGTCTATTTTATTGATTTATTTACAATTTAATGTGTTATAATATGGTAATTCAAAGATGAAAAACCTAAAGAATTAAAAAAAAAAAATGTTCTTTGTTTTCCTACCTACCTCCAAGACTCTCATCCTATCAAAAGACTACTTTGTTATTGTGAACCTTGATTTTGAATTATAATGGCCAATTGGGAAATTTAATTTAGGCATATGACTATTTTTAAAATTTACATATTTATGTTATAATTTCTCAAACTTATTATATATATATTTATTTATTTTTTTAAATTTTTATTTGACCTTGCGGTTTGACCAGCGACCCATTGGTTGAATCGTTGACTTAGTAACTCAACCTATAGATCGGGTTAATGTTTGGACCAGGTTTAATAATTATGGTTACATGATTCATATTTAATAATATAAAATAAGGGAATTAGAGGATTCAATGGAAGGTGGTCTTCTCCTACAAATTTAACTCTTTTTTTTGGTGGAAAATCACAAATATGACCTTTGGATGCCAAAATTTATTTAGGATTTCTTGAGCTTGTCCCTAATGAACTAATTTAATGTGGCCAAGTAAGATCTATCCAAATTGGTGTATGAAATGCATAATTTGATGAATCACACTACTAAAATTTTAAAATTCGTAAAATATCACATCATATAAGTTGATTATTTCTTTATTAATAATATCTAAAAAATAATGAACTAATTTATAGAGACCTATCTTTCAAAAGGAGCGCACTTGAATTAATACCCACTCAAATTAATAATAGATAATCTATTTTATACTCTATTATTTTTCTTATAGGCATTGTGGAAGGACGAACCTCTCCCTTAGAAGGTATTGTTCGCCTTAGGCCCAGTGCTTATAAGATGAAGGTGGGAGGCGTCTCTCCTTGATGTAGAATTGAGCAAATCCGTGAGGGTTTTCACCCAAAGCAGACAATACCTTCTAAGGGAGAGGTTCGTCCCTCCACAAGCATGTTTGGTAGATTGTAATATATAATAATTATTCCTATAAAAAATTATTATGTAGTTTGGTTATATTTTTATTACAGAGAATAGTCATTCATTATGAATGGTTATTCTTCAAAGTAAGAATAATTATGTCTTTCTAAGAAAGCTGCAATTGATATTCCTTAGTAGATGTAAGTATTTCTAAAATTAATAAATTTTTAAATATATAAATTTTCCATATGTTCATAACAATTACTAAAGAAAAACATTTCTTTCTCGAATTAAAAAAAAAATTCTTTAGGTAATATAATTTATAAATACAAATGTTAAGTTTTATTTTAATGTTACAACTTACAACCAAATGTATGAATATGTTTATATATTCCATTACAATACATTTTATTGCCAATAATGAAGATTATTATTCTTGTCGTAATCTTCATTTAGTATAATGTGCCCTAATTGGTATCTACTAAATCTTAAAATCTGGAAAATATCACATCATATGAATCAATCGGTTCTTTATTATTACTAGCATGTAACTTGCGCTTATGCATGAGAATGGTGGATTGAAGTGGTGCTATGATGTTAAAGAAAACTAGCTAATAACGAATTCAAGTTTAAAAATAACTCATGTGAACTAATGAAAACAAACTAATAACAAGTTTGGCTTTTAAAAGAACCACACTTGACTTTAAATATTTACAAAGATCTAATGGAGTAGGTAATGTTTGATTGAAAATCTAAACTTCTTTTAATAGAAGTGTTTTTTTTTTTTTTTTTTTAATTATGTATTATGAGTGAAGTTTTCGAGTAGTGCTTTTACATATTACATTCCGTTTATTTTGAAGAAAAATATTATTAAATATAAAATATTTTACATTGAAAATATTTTCTGTGAAATGTTTTCATTATAAAATATTTTAGTATGTTTGATTGTGTAAAATGCTGTGAAAATTATTTTCCTTTGTTTGGTTCCTTTTAAAATTCTTACCAACCTAAACTAAAATTCTCAAACTCCTTTAATCATAAACACAACAATTAAACACAATCTCAAGTTGGCTAAAAAAAAACCCAGATCTGCAAGGAGGGGGGGGGGGGGGGGAGGGGGGAATCTGCAAAAAAAAAAAAATTGTAACCTAGCAAATCCAACACCACAGTCAAGCTAATTGAACCATCAACACCCCCTACAACACCACCAAACTATTACCTCCAACACCACCAAAACTTGTTTTGCCGTGAGCCACCACCCAAAACCCAGATTTGGAAGCAAAAACGAAAAAACAAAAAACAAACAAAATCATAAGAAGAGGAGGTTTTCAATCACAAGAAATTGTTTCCTTTTATATTACAGTTTAATCTTATATTTGTCTTGTATGTTTTAATTTTTATAATTGCATGATTAGACTTTGGGCTTTGTTAATATTTTCCTTACTTATATATGACTTAGCAGTTTAGTAAAGACCAGCCCACAATTCAGGTAGGGTTAGGTGCCTAACACATTCCTATCTCCATATCTTAACTCTAGACTTAGACTTTAATAAGTAGACCTTCATTTTGGTTTTTGGGCCTAAACCAAGTGGAGGCTCCCAAACCATGCAACCCGTATATGCATGGCGGTGCCCCCAAATGCCCTTTGTCTTATCTTCCTCGCTTCTTGGATTGCTCTACAGATTCTCATTCCTTAAGTAGTCGATTGTTAGAGTCGTCTAGTCATTGGTTGATTGAATTGGAAGGATACTCATCTCTTCAATGCTTGGCTTCATTTGAATTTCTACTCTTGTTTGGTCGAATTGGTCAAATTCTTTTGACGAAGCCATTTTTGCCAATTGGTCTGCTTGGCAATTCTTAGCTCTTAGGACTTGTACAAACTGGATGATATTTACATACATTTTCATCCATTCTTCAATTGCTTCATATTCTCCACTTACTTGTCGCATGACAAGATGTGAGTTGCTATGAACGATCAAATTGTTGATTTCCATGGACTTAGCTAGTTTTAGTCCTGTTATGAATGCCTTATATTCTACCTCATTATTTGTGGTTGGAAACTGCAGTCGGGCAGTGTACTCTAAGATTTCATTTTCTGGTGATATTAGATTCCTGTACGTCCCTCATTCTTGTTTAATGAGACATCGACTTTAATTGTTCAACCTGTGGCTGAATTTTGTTCTTCTACTTCGTCCACTGTGGATTGTGTAGTAAAGTCTGCTAGCACCTGTGCTTTGATTGTGGTTTGTGGATTGTACTTGATGTCAAATTGACTCAGTTGCATCTAGCTTGTTCATGGCCTTCTTGATGGACTGATCTGTCATAAAAATTATTGTATGAACTTGGAAGTATGGTCTAAGCTTTTTTCATGCTACAATCAGAGCGAACACCATCTTCTTTGCCTTTGGGTTGGACATCCCACATGAGATAGCATTTGGGAATATCAACTTCCAATTTATGAGGAATTGATGACTTTTAATATAATGTTTTTGAATTTCGATTCCTAGATAATCAAATATAAAGAACTTTTGAGAAAATAGACATATTGACATAACTCAAATACTATTGTAAAACAAAATGAAGCATCTTATTGAGGTTTCAAAAAGAAGTTGTATTTTTAAGGATAACCTTATTAATGCATTGAACTGAAATCATTTTCCATCTTTCCTCAATAATATCACAAAATTGCTAGTCAATTTTTAGAATGAGAACATTAAAAAGTTGTGTCTCCATGGGGAAATGCTAGAAATCCATTGGAGAGTTAGAGATTGCTTACCTTAACTTGAATTTTCTCTGTACCTTGACAAATGCCACCTATCTGACTATATTAGAGATAAATGACAACAACTTTGGGGGAAAGTTGCTCAAGTGCAGTGGCAATTTTTCAACTACTCTTAAGGAATTGCTTCTAGATAATAATGAAATATCTGGAAAGATTCCTAATAAAATAGGACATTTGATCAAATTGGAGAGACTTGAAATATGGAAGAACAAATTCTCAAGGTAATATTCCCTTTGAAATTGGAAAGTTTCATAATTACAATATTTGGCACTATATGTAAACAAATTCTATGGGAACATGCCATCCTCTCTTGATATATATCAATCTTGAGAGACTTGTATTTAGAGGATAATAATCTTTAAGGCAACATACCTTTAAGTCTAAGAAAGTGTCGAAATTTGATAAATTTTATATTAATAATAACAATCTTAGCGGTTTGATCTCCCCACAAATCATTGGTCTCTCATTCTCTCCAATCCATTTAGATTTTGTCTACCAACCAATTTTTTGATGTCCTTCCCATGGAAATAGGGGTTTAAAAAAAAAAAAAAAAATCTAGAATCATTGGGTATTTATGAAAATATGTTCTTTGGTAAAATTCCAATAAGCCTTGGTAGTTGTGTAATGTTGCAATTAATCCTCACCAAGAGAAGAAATCTCTTTCAAGGGATCATTCCTCCATCTCTGAAATCCTTAAGAGGTCTTCAAATTTTAGATCTTTCTAACAATAATTTTTCTAGCAAAATTCCAAAATTTTTGGAGGACTTTTTTTTCTTGCAATTTTTTTATTTTTTCTTACAACAATTTTGAGGATGAGGTACCAATAGATGAAGTTTTCAAGAATACAAGTTCAACTTTTGTTAATGGGAATGATAAGCTCTGTGGGGGCATACCTGAGTTTCATCTTCCTGAATGCAAATATGAAAAATCCAAGAAGAGGAAGTTGACACTTACATTAAAGTTAATAATCTCCATATTTTCTGCGCTTTTTGGAGTAACTTTGGTTTTATCACTTCTATTTTTGCATGTGTAAAAATCCCTGCAATGTGTTCGGCTAGAACACTAAACAAATGCCAAATCATTAAAATAAAACACACCAGTTCCAACTCACTAACACATTTATCACTCATTCCTCTCCCATAACCAAACGTCCCCAAATTCAATATCCATCATCAGTTGTCGACCTATTGAGCTACTAGATTTGAAGCCGACCATCATAAACCTTGCCGCCAAACTCGCGACCACCAAAGAAGAAACTGAGGAAGAAGATAAATTAAAGAGATTTTAGAAACAAATATTCAATTCAATCAAGTAAGTTCTCTTTTTCCATCACCCTCTCTTTGTTTTGGGTCGAAATCAAAAAGTGATTCCAATTCCAAATATTAAAGTCACTGGGTCATGAGTAATTTTGAAGTACTCTTGGAGTATGGAGAATGGTGATCTTTCTTCTCACATTTATGGTGGGGTTTACTCATTAAATTCATAGTGGAATCCATCATGAATGTGAGATGAGGGAACATCATTTCTCTGTGCTTCGAGAGTACCTAAGGATTTTCATTGGGTTATTATAGAACTCTGCATTTCTGCCATTTGATGCAAAACGTCTACTAGCCTACATATTTACCTATCCCAATTATAGTCAATAAAAAGGGCAGATAATTTGGTACAGCTCCACCCTCCTTTTTCAACATGTACAACAAGGGGCCTACCAACCAACAAGCTTCTTGTAGATTTGAATACCATCATATCCCAATTCCCACATACCTTTTTTAAAATAATATTTTAACATTTCTTCTTCTTCTTCTTCTTCTTCTTCTTCTTCTTCTTCTTCTTCTTTCTTTTTGGGAAAAAAAATAGAAGGCACGAAACTACTAAAACTTTTAGCCCTGACCAACTTGGTCCAACCAGTTTTCCATCTCCCATTTACCTTGTCATGAAGATCCAATTCTTTTGACTTGGAAAAAAATTTTTAGTTGATAAATCAGGTATAGAACCAAGATCTGAGAAATATATATATATATATATATATATATATATATATCAAGGATAGTAAAGCAAATGTGTTGACATGATGGCTAAACATGTATTTTTTGGTGCCCACGAGATTAAATGAGGCTTAATCTTTGGTTTGAATTTTTCTATTTTATTTTATTTTATTTTATTTTATGTGTTTGTTTCCAAGGAAAGTTTACAGGAAAGTTGATAAAGTGAAAAAAAAAAAAAAAAAAAGAGAGACTGAAGGATGTGTTTACATGTACGTACATTTGTTTTTTCTTTTTTTAAGTCTAGGCCGCGTCGCAGTCCAAGTGGCAAGAAAATTATATTTGATTTTAACCATTATCCACGTCAGCATTTTTTATCCATTACTTAATAGTAGGGACCAATTTGACATAATACCAAAAGGTTAGGGATCAAATTGACACATTTAAAATATTAGTGTAATGCCCTAATTTGATTGATTGTGTGATGTGCATGGATGTGTAATGAGTCCCACATCGGGTATTTACTAGGTAGATATGGGTTTATTAACAACTACAAAGAGCCTCAATTGTGACTAGTCCTTTTGAGGTATAGCGTAGATTTGGCTAGCGTTTTTCCTTGGGTCGTTACATATGGTATCAGAGCTAGTCCGGTAACCCCATGTGGGCTCAGAGACATTACCCCACAAAGTGGGCCCTAATGAGGACGTTAGGGATTTAAGTGGGGGAGATTGTGATGCCCTAATTTGATTGATTGTGTGATGTGCGTGGGTGTGTGATGAGTCCCACATCAGGTATTTATTATGTAGATCTAGACATTATTAACAACTACAAAGAGCCTCAATTGTGACTAGTTCTTCTGAGGTATAACACAGATGTGGCTCGCGCTTTTCCTTGGATCGTTACATGGGACTAGATTGACATATTACGTAAAGGTTAAGGACCAAATATGTGGTTTATCACAAAATAATAATAATAATAATAATAATAATAATAATAATAATAATAATAATAATAATAATAATAATAAACCAATTAGATAGTTTTTGGCTTTAGTTCCAATCTAGAAGAATTTATAAGATATGACTTCAAACACAATGAAAACCTCTATCTAAATTCCTTGATTTTGGTTCATAGATCAAGTTTCGAGATAGGAATTTGATTGATGCTAATCAAACTTGGTTCTAAAATCGGTCTTTTGATTTCTAATAGTCAATACTAGATGTATTGTGTATAGTTACACTATATGTGGTGAGTTGATGGGGGTAAGGATTTACTGATTGTGGTGGTAGGTTAAAGAGAATAGGAATTTGGTCGAAGGTGGGTTGGGGTGGGCTTGTGGGTGAGGGAAATTTGATTCTAAAAATGTCTAAAGTCTTGGGCTTCAATCCCTAATTGAAAGACGACATGTGTCTATCCCTATTATGTGTAATAATATATATGACTCACTTAGTTAGTTGAGTTAAGTAGATCAAGTACATTGCCCATAACAGGAATATATGTCATCTTTCTGTTGGAAGTTGAAATCCAAGGCTCTAAACATGTTTGGAGTCAAACTTTATTGTGTTTGGAGTTTGTGGGTTTCCATGAGTGTTTTTTTTTTTTTTTTTTTTTTTTTTTTTGGGTATTGCCTTGGTGTAGGTGTGCTGTTGTGGGGGTTATTGGGATAGAAAAATAAAAATATTTCAATAGATAGAGAAATAAATACGGAGTTTGTTAAAGCATGTCTTCAAAAAGGTAGGTAGGTAAAATAGGAAATGGGCTTTGTAGCAAAACTTCAGCTAGAACTTTGTAGAATTCATTTTGAATGCCCTTACAAAGTTCTTTCAATAGTTTGGAGAAATTCAAAACCAAAAATTGGTTATATTAAATTTAATTGTACTTGTGCATTTAGTAGCAAGGTTTTTCATTTAGTTTTTAGTTCATTTTGTTTATGTATAGTTTTTTAAAAACATTTTTTTTTTCCAAATACAAAAATATTTTGCCCAACTTATGTTCTGTTTGGATTGATTGGATAGAAGGAGAAGTAGAGGGAATTAGAATAGAGTTGACAGGAAATTAAGATAGGAAAATAAAAATATTTGAATAGATTAGATAAAGAAATAAAGAGTTTGTTAGAGTGTCTATTAAAAAAGATAGGTAGGTAAAATAGGAATGGACTTTCTAGCAAATATTTTGCTAGAACTTTAATTGTAGTACTCATTGTGAATGCCCTTACAAGGTTCTTTCAATAGTTGGTGGAAATTCAAAACCAAGAATTGGTTGTATTAAACTTAAGTGCACTTACGCATTTTGTCGCAAGTTTTTTTTGTTTAGTTTTTAGTTTATGTACAGTTTTTTAAAATCTCATTTTTTCCCAAATAAAAATATATTTTACCCACCTGAATCCTACTCAACTCCACTCTACTCCAACTAAAGCAACCAAGAAAAACCAAATAAAATTAATGGCAAACTTACAATAAAAAGTAAACAAAACATTGCATAGCTTTCTTTTTCATAGTTATAAATATGGTATTTTTTTTTTCACTAATGGAGAAGAATTCAATAACTTAGCCTCTATGATTCCAATTTTGCACATTAGAGCAAGTAGTGTTGAGTTGATATATATATATATATATATATATAATTTGATAATTATGAGTGGGAGGATTTGAATCCATATGTTTCCATTGAAAACACAAGATGTGTCAACCATTAAGTTACAAAGTTATACCAATTATAAGAAAATCAAACAGAATTCAAGAAATTTGTTTGTTGAAAGGAAAAACACATTTTCCAAAAACAAAATTCAGGCAATTTTTTTGGTAATTGTTTTTGAAAAAGTTGAATTTTGTTTTGTTTGGTTAATTTTTTTTTATATAAAAAATTATATCTATTCTAATTCAAAAACATGTTTGCTCCAAAGTATTTAAAATCCTTACACCTAGAGGAATTATAAAATCAAATGTTTTGTATATAACATTCAATCTTGAAACTTTAATCATATAAGTAAGACTGAAATTATAACAATTTAATCAAGTCTTATAAAAGATAATCAATAACTAAAGTTTACAACGTGACATCAATGCCAGGGAATCAATTTCATTTAAAAATAAAAAATAAAAAGTAGCATCAATGATGCCTAGTATTTGCCAACATCAATCTTGTGATCTGATCCCTATAAGTTACCATAGCTTCAGCGGCTTGATCAGTTAAGTTGACAATGTGCGATGGTTCACCTAAATTATTCCTACCTTCACCTTCAATAGTAAGGTTATCAATATTGAACTGAGTAAACAAGCGATCATGTCTTGTTGCCATTCGAATGAAGTTATGAATTGTGAAATAGGCTCTCATCACATTCCCTTGTCGACATGGTTTATAACGGGGCATCATTTTTAAGACTGGAAATCGTGCCTTTTAAACACCAAAACATCTTTCAATTACATTACGAAGAGAGGAATGTCTATAATTGAAAAGATCTTTAGCACTTTCAGGACGATCCCCACCTCAAAAGTCTTGTAGATGGTATCTTTCAGTACAGTATGGAGGTAGAAACCCCAAGGTGCATGGATAACCAAAATCCACTAAATAATAGCCACCTAACAAAAAAATAATAAGATAGAGAGAAGTATGACATGGTGAGTGGATTAAACTTGAAAAATTGTAAATATGTAAGTGAGGCAACAATATATCTTACCAGATGGAGGCCATGGGAAATTATTTTTTGGCCTTTAAAGTGCATCTAAAAATACTCGTGAGTCATTGGCTATACCCTCCCAACCCATGTAAACAAATGTAATCATATCAAAATCATATGCACACATTATATTATGGGCGATTGTGGCATTTCTATTCCTATAAATGACTTGCTTTGATGCTGGTGCCCATGCACTGATATATGTTCCATTAATTGCGCCTATACATTTCTAGATAAAATATAAACACAAGTATTAACATATGCGAGCAAATAATATTTGTATGATAAAATGAACAGTAATTTGTGATTACCTTGAAATATGGAAAGAATTTGGTATAATGAATTTTCCCAGGCGACATATTGCTCTTACAATTTCCTTGAATTGCCTATCCACTATCTCAGTTGAGTGTTGAAAACGATCTGCTATTAGCCTTATCCTCACATTATGTCCCACTATTAATAGGAACATACCAACTACCTCCTCCACTGTGATCCAGTGTGAGTTTGTTAAGAACTTATGTATTCTTAAATAGTTAAAGAGACTTGTAAATGTTGGCATATCCATGCGGAATAACTCATAACACGTTCGAGGAATGCCATTCAATATCTTTTTTATAAATACATCACCAGTCAACATAGAGATACGTTGAGGCTCTTTAGGAATATAATTGTTTCTATTCTCAACAAACGTTAGCATGAAGAACATATCATCGTCCTCTTCCTCATCTAAAGAGGATGAACTGCTTCTATAATTTGGTTCAACATTCATCCTAGACAATGAAACATGGAAACAACTAAGGAACAACCTCAGAAAAAATGCCAAACCACCAGATCAACAAATACATAAATAATAAGAGATATTGACATTAAATTTTAGATACAATTTGTATAAATTGTTGAAAAAGTGAACAAACTTAAACCATTCATAGTTGCTGCACAAGGATAGCTTATTATATGAAATCACCTTGTTAAGAAATTCATTACAATACAAAAAGATATCATAGAATTCAAAAAAAAAGAAAAAAAAGAAAAAAAAAAAGCTGCAATATTTTGTCTTTCACGGCTCCTGTTAAATCTCACATATTTTGTGTTTCATACGGCACCAGTTTTTTTTTTATTTTTTTATATTTTTTATGAACCATAAGGCATCTGTTAAATCTCACACTGCAATTGCACTATTATATTCCTATAAAACTGGAATCCTATAAACTAGGGCAATATTATATGCTTTTAAAATAAACCAAATGTGCTAACACTATTATATAACGTAACTATAAAATAAACCAAGCATACTATTCTATCACATCAATCCCTAAGATGGATTCCGTAAAGCTAGTTGTCCTTGTAACATTAGTTTATTCAAAGTTAAAGTAGGTCTTATGTATATAGATAGTAAAATATTATTTTAGATGTGTACCTTTGACTGATGGATCCCCAGAAGCTGTAAAAGATTGAGCAAATTTGCTAATAGAAAACATAAATATAAAATTAGGAATAGAAAGAGAGAGAGGTAGAGAAAAATTAGAGGTGCAAAGAATAAAACTAGAAGGGAGAGAGAGAGGGAGGGGGTTTTCAATACCTGGCACCCTTGTTTTTGGTTTTGTTCTCTAGCCTCTTTGTGATGAATTAAAGGCACAGCAAAAAACAAGAAATATATAGCAGGATTTGTAAGGGAAATTTTAGCAGAAAGTAGCAGTAAAGAGTGAAAAAATTATGTGAAGTAGCAGCAAAGAGAAAAAAAATATATAAATAAAAATCAAAGTAAGTTTGCACAGTTCGAACTAGAAAGCTGGTTCATTAAAGTTGTAAAATAACTTGTTTTTCCTGTGTTTTCACAAGCCTGAAAAAACACAAAACTGAAAAGAGCCCTTTGGTTGTTTTCATTTTTCTTTGTAAATTAGAAACAAAAATTGTTTTATCTTTTCTGTAGTTTTGAGTTTACCAAAAAAGTTTTTTGTGATTGAAAACAGCAAATAGCCCTTGAAAACAGAAAACTGATAAAAAAAAAAAAACAGTTACTAAACATACTCTTAGCTTTTCATAAAAATAAATAAATAAGCGTTAGCTCCATGTTTTTTCACCTTGTCCGACGACCACAAGCATAGCTTTTCATTGTCATTTGCATGTGATATCATTTGAATTAGATTTAGTTTTTTTTTTTTTTTTTTTTTTTTTTCCTTTCAATACTTACGAGCATTAGCATTGGGAATGCTGTATGCCATATGTAGGCAAGATTTGGCATAAAGCCTCAAAAAACTCCCACATCTGGAATGCTAAACCTCAAGTATTGCAAATTTTTTTGCAATACTGCTACAGTGCAATTCTACCTTTAGAATTGCACTGTAGCAAGTATTGTAAAAATAATAATAATATTTTATCTGAAATTTCTCTCTCCTCTCTCTCATTATTGCCGTTCTCTTCTCTCTCCTCCTTCTCTCTTTCTCATCTCATCTGCTCTCTCCTCTCTTCAAACCCCAACCCGTCCTCCTCCCAACATCAACATCGCACGTCTCATTTTTTCTAGTGGGTTGCGATCCGGGTCTTGTTGTGTTCTGGGGTTTTTTTTTTTTTTTTTGCTATGACTGGTGCTCAGATTTTTTTTTTTGCTTAAAGGAAGAGGTGCTTAGATTGGTGATGGGTTTGGTGGAGATCGCCGTGGACCAATGGGTTTGGTGGAGATCGGCGTGCGTGGGTCACTGGGTCTGGTGGAGATCGGCATGGGTCTGGCGTAGCGGAGATCGGTGGGTGGCGAGATTGGTGGAGCTTTGGAGGTTATGGCGTTGTGTGATCGGCGTTGCGCTGGTATATGTGATCGGCATGTTCTGGCGTTGTGTGATCGGCATGTTCTGGGGTTTTTTTTTTTTTTTTTTTTTTTTTTTTCTTTCTAGTGGTGTGATCGGAGTTGTGGTGGCGGTGGCTTTCTGGGTTTGCTAGTGTATGTGTCTGTGTTCGGCTTTGGAAGCATGCCAAAGTCTGAAAAAAAAAAGTGGCAATTGGAAAGAAATAATAAAGAAAGAATGAAAAATAATATTTTAATAAAAATAGAGTTCTGGGATACTGAAAGAATAGTAAAATGGTATCATATAATGATAAAGTAGGTTTTTGAAATGATAAAATAGAGTAGAATTGGAATTTTCCAATGCTAATACTCTAAGCCCTCTTGGTGAGTTTCACCCTCTATGACTTTGGCGAATCCTAAAAGAGTAATATTATTGCGACCTCAATGTATTCTAGTTACTCCTATATCGATTGAAAAATCCGATTTAGATCCCCAAATTAACTAGGTAGCAAATTAACTTATTAACTAAACAAATTATTGGTGTGCTTTTGTGTTAAACCTCATTTCCCTCTCCATTGTGTGTGTGTATTTGTTTCTCACAAAAAAAAAAAACTAAACAAATTATTTATTTATTCCTGGGTTTCAGTTAGTTCAACTGATAAAATCTTTAATGGTTGAATATGGTATCCTCTGATTATAAAGGGCTATTATTCCATAAAGATAGTCCAACCACAAATATTATTAATCACCAAATTTAAAGGCAACATTATGTAAAATCAATGCACATATTTGGTAACGCAATAGAAAACCAATAAAGAATCTCATCAATTAATAAGAAAACCAACTGAGATGGGGAGGGCTCCAATTCTATAGAAGAAACAATTACGACAGTTTACTTACAAATTTTCGCTAATGGAGAAGAATTCAATAATTTAGCATCTATGATTCCAATTAGCTTTCCAGGTTAAAACTGTAATTTGAGACAATTTTCCAAGTCAAAATTTTAATTTTCTCATTAGCTTTATAGGTTAAAATTGTAATTTGTGACAATTTTCCAAGTCAAAATTCTTATTTGAGAAAATTTCCCAATAATTGTTTCGAAAATGGCCCATTTAGTTAATATATTATTCGTTGCCTTTTCCAGTTTTCCATCTTGTCCTGTGTCCTAGGCTAGAAGCTATGTGCGCCTTTTCGAGTTTTACCACAACAGAGAGAAGGCCGTGCTTGGTGTTTTAACTTTTTTTACTTTCTTTTATTTATTTATTTTTTTTCCCTTTTCAATTTCTAAATTTTATTTGTTGGAAATTCATTGAACTTTCAAAATCAGTTCCTTCATTTGAACAAGAAATTCAATCATTCTAGTGCTGGGAAAAAGACATCGCTTGTCACGGGTGGATGATTTTTTCTTCAACAGATTAAAAATGGGCTATGAGTATGACGCATGTGTATATGCTGTCGTATCTAATTAGCTAAGTTATAATCCAAGAGAATTTTTACAATTTCATCAACTTATAATGTATAATTCAAACTAATTTCAAGAACTTTAGCCAATAATATGTAATATTCAAGAATAATTTTTGTCAATCTTAATAGTTTTGGACTTAGGTGTAATTTTTTTTAGGATAAATTACAATTTACCTACATGTGATTTGGCTGAAATTTAAATTACTTACTTGTTATATAAAATTTGACACTTTACCCACCTGAGATTTGATTGAAATTTAAGCTGTCTACCTATGGTTTGAAATCTTATGATACAAGTGTTTCTTTGGATTCTTTTTTATCTTATTTGATCTTGAATTTTTATGTTTTTGGAGGAGAAAAATATAAAAGTAAAACAAAATCACATATTTAGCCATCAATCTAACTGAACTAATTTCAGGTGGGTAAAGTGTTAAATTTTAAATCACAGGTAAGCACTTAAATTTCGGCCAAACTATAAGTAGGTAAGTTGTAATTTGCCATTTTTTTTTATTAAGGTGGTTTTTTTTTTAATTTTTTTTATAGAGAAAGGTGAATTTAATTCTAAACATAGATGTATTTTTACAAATTTTGATGGAGAATTTGTTTTTCTTTTTCTTCTTTTTTTTTTTTTTTTCTTTTTGTACAGTGCTTTTTGGTCATTTTCTATTTTAAGATTGGGTTCATGTGATTGGATCTTGTAATATACCAATTGGTCTTTGCCTGTTATTTTTATCGTTGGTTAGGATCAAACACTTTTGACCCAATCCTAGTTTTAAACTACTGGGCTCATTTTTGGTTAGGTATAACTTTATTTTGAACAGAAGTCAACGTTTTCAGGCTTATATCCAGTTAAATTTTCTAGTCTTCGTCGTTGTAATGGCATGGCAAGAAAATAAAAATGATGGGACCAAGAAGACTTGTCTTTGGCTACAGAAACTCCAACTTTTTTTCAGATTCAATAGACTTCATGCATAATTTTAATAACTGAGGAGAATTAATCAAGCAAAACTACACTATTAGTTTTTGAAGTTTATCTTATGTGTGCAATTAGTTCCTCAAGTTTCAAGTGAGAATGATTGGTCCCTCAAATTTTTAAAACGAGCTATATTAACTTCCGTTATTGGTATTGCTTATGTGATTAACAGAATAATGACAGCATTTTTTAAGTGATGTGGCATTTTTTTTTATTAAAAAATTACATATTAAACTTTTAAAGCTTTATGCATAATTTTAATCACAAATGAGAATTATTATGGCGAAACTACACTATTAGTCCCTAAAATTTATTTTGAGTGCGCAATTGGTCCCTTAAGTTTCAAGTGAGCACAATTGGTCTCTCAAATTTTCAAAATGAGCCGTATAAGTCCTTTAGTTAACTTCCGTTATTAGTATTGCTTACATGGCTAATAGAATAATAACTTGGTATTTTAAATGATGTGGCAGTTCTTTATATTAAAAAACTACAGATTAAACTTTTAAAGTTTGATGCATAATTTTACCACAAAGGAGAATTAATAAACCCTAGGACAGAAAGTTGTAGGAAAAATTCTTAGATAGAAGACGACCAAAGGTGTTATATAGAAAACCAAACCGGAACCAAATTCCTATTCCATCACAGTAAATCACGGCACTGACTCCTTGTTAAGTCATTAGATTAGAGTCATTTATTAGACACCCATCACTTCCACCAACTAGCTTTCAACAAGGCAAAAGTCTATTTTGGAATCCTCCAATGGTCTAGCAAAATGACAAAGAAACAAAGAGTTGCAGTAGTCAATAGGAAATTAAATAGGAAGTTTGTACTTATAAGGTGAAAAAATTAAAGTTAAACAGCTAAATCAAAGTCCCGTTTAGACATGGCCCAAAATAGGGTGATCCATTCTATAGAAGTTTGTATGTATATATATGTTTGAGTATTGCAAAGGGGACGACCAAAGCTAGCTATTACATCTTTGTACACCACAAATCCACCACTTGATTTGAATATTAGCTAGTCACTCATGGCTCTGCCTTGTGGAAGTGGGAGGAGGTGGACAAGGGCAGTAAAGATGACATTCTGCTTTTTCTTTCTCATACCAATGTCATCATTTGGAAATTGAAACACTAACACCATATTCGATAAGAAACAAAAACTGGAGGTTCAGCAGCAATTGGAGCGCCTTAACAAGCCTGCTCTTAATTCCATCGAGGTTATTAATCACTTCATATAACATGTTTGTGTTCTATAATGTATTTTTAGCTTTAGTCTTAGAAGAGTCATTCACTTTTGTGGGTTGTGGTTTCTTCATAAGTCCCATGTATAATACCAGTGTAATTTTATTACAACACTGTGAATTTAGACTAATATCTATGTATGTGTGATGAGAAAATGTATCTGATATAGAGCCCAGATGGAGATATAATCGACTGCGTAAATATCAATAGGCAACCAGCTTTTGATCATCCTTTGTTAAAAAATCACACAATACAAGTAACTAGTTTAATTTAGTTAAGTAAATTTCATTTGGCATCACGAATAATTTGATACTTATTGTATGTATGGTATGGGCTGGGTTTAGATTGGTATCTATGCCGAATGCAATAGATGAGACCAAGTTCTTACCCAGAAGGGTTTTCATTTGATGAGAGCAACGACGTCTCTTCAAACTCTGAGCCCAATTTTACTCAGCCATGGCACTTGAATGGTAGGTGCCCAAAAGGAACCATTCCCATAAGAAGAACTAAAGAAGAAGATTTATTAAGGGCAGGCTTTGCAGCAAATTATGGAAGTGAAAAACACCATTCCATCCCTAGTGCTCAATATAGTGCCGGTCAAGTTATCCATGAGGTACTATTTAATTTTTAGGACAAGGATTTGCTGCAAACATGTTTGTAGGAGTTGCTACAAACAATATTAGGTGTCAACTTATGAAGCCAACATGTGTCTTGGGTCATGTGCTTGTCACATGACCAGCCAAATTTCCCAAATTTCCTTAACCATAGGTAGCTTTAACCATCAAGCATCAACTTCCCTCTTTCTCTTTCTCTTAAGCAACCCAACTAAAATATAACCCAACCATCTCTCTCTTTGCCAGTCCCTCTCTCTCACTCCACCACCATTCACCACCGTCTTTTGGCAACGAAAGCCTTTCGTACTCATTCCCTTTACTATGTCTCTCATGATCTTAGCCTCTGAGCAAAGCAAAATATCCCAACTCTCCAAGCAAAGCAAAATATCTATTAATTAATTGATCTCATGATGTTAATTTGCCCAACTCTCTGAGCAAAGCGAAATATTCCTCTCACACATCCACTTGAACCAACTCTCCACCTACAGCTTCACACTCTCACTACCAATATAAGTTCAACCTAAAACACAACATTCTGAAGAATATAGTCTTTCTTGGTTGGCTTTGCTTTGATCTAAAGCTCTAAATCTTTTGTGGGTTTGCAAATATAAAAATATTGTCAGTAATTTTTTATGTGGTCTACTAAGTAATCGGATCTAAGTCTTCTTCTTCTTTTTTTCCCTCAATAATCAGATCTAAGCCTTGTGCTTACATATTGAGTCACAGTTGTAACAGATCTACTCATCTACCTCATGTCCTTACTAGATTGAAAATATTTCTTCTTCTTTTTTTCCTTTTTTTTATTTTTTTATTTTTATGTCGAGAAGCTTCTTTTTTTTTTTCTTTTTTTTTTTTTTTCCATTTTTGAAAGAGTGTAAGACTAAATGAGAGAGAAAGAAGTGTTTTGGCTCAGTTAAGCTTAGCTGATTGAGGTGTCTCCAACAAGGGGTGGTGCCAAACAGTGGTGGTGTGAGAGACAGGGAACCGGTAAAGAAATTAATGGATGGGTTTTGTTTTACTTGGGTTTAAGTTAAGTGTTATCTGTGGTTAAGGGAATTTGGGGACTTTGGCTGGACATGTGACAAGCACATGACCGAGGACACATATCGGCTTCATAAGTACACCTAATACTGTTTATAGCAACTCCTACAAACGTGTTTACAGCAAATCCTTGTCCAAATTTTTAACCAATATTATTAATAGGTTTGAGCTCAATGGTATCTACTATAATGAAGGACTCAAATCAACATTCTCAACCTTTATTTTTATGGTTGAGTTTCTAGCATGCAGTGCTTGTTGAGCAAGGAGATAGTACTATGGAATGATGATAGAGATAAAGGTGTGGAATCCCCATACCCAGGAAACAACAAAGTTCAGCTTGTTTCAATTTGGATGACAGCTGGTAGAAATGGTCAAGATCTTAATACAATTGAAGCCGGCATGATGGTATATATAATTTCATCATCATCTTTTCTTTTAGGCGCTTGCTAAACAATTAATTACTAATAATTTTCCTTTTAAAAAAAATTATTTTATGTGGAAAAACAGGTCTACGAATATCTATATGGAGATAACAACACTAGACACTTCACGTATTGGACTGTACGTGTTTTAATATTTGACTTCCCTGCCAGCACTAGCCATGTTTATATATACATTTCATTTTTGAAAAGTGTCTTTTTTTATAATTTATATATATATATATATATATATATTTTATCATTGATGCAGGATGATTCATATCAAAACATAGGTTGCTACAATTTGGTGTGCTCTGGCTTTGTTCAAGTCGACAACCAGATTGCGACGGGTGCAACCGTCACCCCTTATTCCAACTATAATGGTACCCAACGTTCAGTCAAATTCTATGTTTGGAAGGTAGTACAATATTTCAATTTAATTACTTTATCAAGTACTTCTACTTTTTGGATACACATAGTAACAAATGTTACAAATATGTTTGAATTTCTTCTGGTTTTAGTTGTAACAGTGTATATTTGAAATTCTTATTTTTCGGTTTATGTATTTTATATACAACTTTTTAAATTTAAAGGTTTAATTTTTTTTTTCTATACACAATTTATTTTTACCTAACTTATTTTTTAAGATGGTGAATTTAAGTGTCCATGTTGTTCTACACAAAAAGATTCATTTTTTTTTTCTCTTTCATTAATCTTTATACCTTCATTTATCATTCAAAATATTGCAGACTGATTTGCATGACATGTACAATGAGGTAGGACATTAATGGAAATGGAAATTGGTGGATGAAAATTGCAGACAAAGACTTCGGATATTGGCCATCTTCCATATTCTCGATCCTGTCTGATAGCGCTTCATCAGTTCAATGAAGAGGAGAGGTGATAAACTTAATGCAAGATGGGTAGCACACCACAACACAAATGGGCAGTGGCCATTTCCCTGAAGAAGGGCTTGGCAAGGCTAGTTTCTTCAAAAATCTCAATGTTATTGATGGTTTAAAAACTCTCACGGGTCCTCAGAACAGTCAAACAATCATTACGAATCCCAATTACTATAATCTCATAAATTTTGGAGACTTGTTTTATTTTGGTGGTCCTGGTAGAAACCCTAATTGTCCATGATCATTTAGATTATTGTTTCAAAATAAGGAGAAAGAGGGAAACATATGAAGAGGGCAACCATTTTCTTGTTTTCTTCATGTCACTCCAAATGTACCTAAAAGCTATATGTCATATGAAACTCTCTAATTCAATAATATAAAAAGGTTATTCTATGGAGTAGTAAAATTTTAAAAAATGATCTAATTTAATATGGTGGAATTTAAGATTGTATGGTATCATATATATACTCATGCTTTTCTCCATTCCAAACAACGAGTTCCCATCCTTTTCTCCATTCATTCTATCTTCCTTGTTGTGCTTTGAGATTGTGTCTCTTCCATTATATGTGGTGCATTAGTGTTTGGGAATGTGATTATGTAAAGACCCACCAACTTCAAAAACATGGTATCAGAGCTAATAGATATGTGGTGAGAATGATGTTTTCCAACTAGATGGAGTCCTTTTAATTTTCTTGGGTCACCAATTTATTTATTTATTTATTTATTGATAATTGGATTATTTGAAAGTGTTTCTCAAATACCAAAATGTGGTAGATAGTGGTAAGTGGTAACATGACCAAAAGAATGTTAAAGGGCATGTGAATGTCCGAAGAAGTTTGGGATGAATTTGCTCATGCAGTCTATTTGTCCAATTTTTGTCTCACTTAAGGATTGTACGAGGAAGAACCCCACATAGCAAGCTTGGAGTAAAAAGAATCCTACAATTTCTCACTTATGTTTGTTTAGAAGCATTGCATATGTGCATGTACCAGATCAAGAAAGGTCGAAGCTTGATAATTATAGTGAGAAGTATGTGTTTATTGGTATGATCCAAGCTCTAAGGGTTATACGTTGTGAAATTCAAGCGCCAAAAATTAGTTGGGACGTGGAATTTGATGAAGAATGCATATGGAATTGGAGCACTCAAAAAGAAGAAAAATATCATTTGTTTCCCTTTATTTAATGAAGATGAGCAGATGAATGAACTTCTAGACGAGCATCCACTCCACCTTCATCACTAGCATCCCCTATTTATGAAAGTTCATCTTCAAAATCATCATTATAAGGATTCTACTGAAAGACTAAGAAAATTGAGATTTTTCAAGGATATCTATAAGTCAATGGAGAATATAGATGATCTCTCTCTCTCTCTCTCTCTCTCTCTCTCTCTCTCTCTCTCTCTCTCTCTAATAAGTTGTGCAAGATTTGAAATGAAAAAAATGCTAAAAATATTTTATAAAAGGTTACTGAACGTTTATTTGAATCTTCACTTTAGTTTTTCTATTCAAAATTCATTGCTACAACAAGTTATGTTGGAATTTTCATGTGTGACTAGTGTTGTTAGTTGAGTAGTGAAATTCTAGATCGGATATTAATGAGAAGAAGTGCTTAATATAGTATAATTGGACCAAAACTCATTGGCTTAAAATTTTGGATTAAGAGGTGTCCTTATATGTTATATCGACCCCTCAATTTGAGTCTCCCCTATTGGAAATTAAATGATTATACAATGAAAGATTAGAGTAATATGGAAAACAAACAAAAAGTTGAGAGAAATCTTGTAGCAATCTCACAAATAATTATATTTCAAATGTTAATTATTACCATTATAAAAAAAATAATAATAGTAAGTAAATATTTTTATTTCTTATTTGAGATGGTAATATCTCTAATTAATGGGGTTCATTCTGATGATTGCCCTTATCATTATCTTAAGACACCAATCGGTTTTTTCTCAAAAAAAGAAAAAGAAAAAAAAGGACACTAATTTGTTTTTAGTGTAGATAGAGTTCATATTCCGAATCTTATTCGATGACATGAGATTTACCAACTAAGCTAATTGAAACACACATTAATAATAATAATAATAATAACAATAATTTTAAGTTTTGAAGTCAATAATAAAAATTAAAATTTATACTAGTAAATAGTAGCAATGGCATAACGAGGATTTTAGATAGGAAACAAAATTAAAAGAAAATATGGAAAGTTAATTATCAACTAATACTATAATTAAAAAATCATCTCAAATAACTTTAAGCATATAATATATACTTATAAACAAAAACTCTTTATAAAATCATTAATATATTAACTTAATTGATATAAATGTATCATTTAAATACTTAAGAGTAGATTCTCAAAAAAAAAAAAAAAAAAAAAAAAAAACTTAAGAGTAAATTGAAATTAAAAAAGACAAATATAATCTATAAATCGAAAAACAACTCAAAAGCGATGTTGTTGTATAATGGAACGAATTTTAAAAGAGAATAAAAACTGAAATTTATATTATTAAGAATTTTAAAGACAAACCTCATATTATTAAGAACTTTTTTGAGTGGGATCCGGCTGAGTTTACTTCTCTTATTATGAAGTAACAAACCTCATATTTTTTTAAGGGAGCAAACCTCTGTTTAAATCAACGAAATCCATAATTTTGATTACTTTTTAATGTTAAGTCTTTGAAAATCCAATAATTGGATTATAGAGTATTTTATTCTTAATAAACATACCAAATTACTTATCAATAAGATGTTATGTACTACCATCCATAACACAATCTTGTATATAATATTAAAATATATATTAATATAAAAAATTTAAATTTAAACATTTTAAAATTAGATTATTATTATTTTTTAAACCAATATATTTTGTAAGCATAATACTATATAAAAGGAAAAAAGCACCTAAAAAAAAGCATTCATTAAAAAAAATTATAAAATTGTGTAATATTAAGTATTAACTAATTATGAGTTTACACCGTATCTCTTGATGTGTCTAGCTAGGGTTTAACCCTCCCTCCCATTGAAATATTTTTAAGAAGAAAAGAAACAAACAAATTTGTTTTGTTTTTGATAAATAGGGGATTTCAACCTATAGCCACTTATTGAAAATTACTCTTATCATTAAACTAAAACACCCATTAATTTTTGGTGTTGATGAGAATTTGAACCCTAAATTTTTTATTTGATTATAAAAATTTTTAACATGCTAACTCAAACTCATAACAAACAAAGAATTTAGTGGAACTCAATCCATCCTCGTTTTTTAGTCCTTGTTATTAATGGTGCTATGTTTTCTATACCAAAATTCCGCACTCGTGTTTGATTGATCACTAGAGAGAGCAAAGCAAGCAATCCTGACTTTTTAGCCATTTGGCCCATTATTCCAAGTCTAAGTCATTGTAACTTGTAACTTACGATGGCTAAGCAAAGAAGAATGACGAGACCAGGAAGACCTATCTATCTCGATGGTGCATCATGTCTGAATCGACAATAGTAAATTGGTCCCAATGCATTTGAAAATGTACATCTTTTTTTTTTCTTTTTCATTTTCATTTTTTTTTTTTTTGGTTGGTGGTCGTGGCAAGTTTAAATTGATTATGGGAATGTATGATGCATAAAAAATTTTGCCCAATGCATATACATTCACAATAGATTAAACTCGTTCAAGCTTGATGCATGAATAATTTTAGTCATAGAAGAGAATTAATAAATGGTATCACATAAAGTTGTAGAGACAATCCTTAGAGAAGACGACCAAAGGTGTTACATAGAAATCAAACTGGATAACGCTTCCTAAGGCGCCTTTATTCTATGCCTAGAAACATTTTGGGATGGGTAAATGCTAATCTAATGTGATGTTAAGAACTAAGAAGCACCATCATTTTAAATTTCAAATGGCATGAGAAGAAACAAGGAGTGAATTTTATCATGAAGCAGGTCTATTTTCGTGAAGAATTGAAGACTTGAATAGCTTTGGGTCTATGGAGTCTAACTTTGCATATTAGAACAAAGTTGTATTAAACATGGACCTTTTAATCTAAATTAAGCTGATTGAGTCAATATGTTACTCATACCAAGCATAACAAAATCGAACAGAATGCGTAGCTCTCCATTGTTATCAAATCGAAAATGAGTAATTTATTTGCCTAAAAAAATACAAAATCTGTTAATTTGAGCGGAATCAATGGTTTCATTTTAATTCATACTATAAGGGACAAATATACCAATTGAAAGTTTGTAAACTAAATTACAACCGGATCCAACCACAAAAAGGGTATAATATACCCTATATACAAGTCTATTATATTCGTGGACTACATGCATGTTTGAAATTTTCATAACAAGCCTAAGGACATTGTCAACTACTGTATTATTTGTAAAAAAAAACTTAAAAAAGAAATAGTGAATATCGATCATGAGGACAGAAGAAAAGGACTTATGGCAGAAGACCAAATTTAGATCCGGTGCAATACTTAGGTTACTTCGTATTTCTCTCACAAAATTTTTTTACCATTCTCACTTTTTAACTTTTCTCACTTATTTTATTTAACGGTTGAGATTGAAAATTGCTTTTTTCAGCTATTAATCTCAACCATTGAGAGCTATTGCATCATCTCAATCCCAGAAGACTTGTCCTCGTTATCCATAATTCAAGTATTGGTTTGCTACAGATTTCCTACAAAACTCCTTGATTAGAAGTTGAGTCATTAAACACCTATCACTTCCACTCGCTTGCTTTCAGTAAAGCAACCCAAAGTCTAACTTGGAATCCTCCAGCCAAGGGAGAAAAATCCTCCACCCAAAGACCTGTCCATCTAGATGTTGCCCCAAGTCTTTGGCTACAGAAACTACGACTATTTCTGATTCAATAGACTTCACTTTCGATAGCTTTGGACAATAATAAGTTGGACCCAGTGCATTTGAAAATGGGGGATTCACTAAAAAGAAAATTGCTCATCTAGGTCCCTTTTCTTTCTATTTATTATTTTATTTTATTTTATTTTAGTTTTTTCTGACAAGTTTGAATTGATTATGGGATTGTATGATGCAGAGAAAAATTTTGCCTACTGCTTATATACCCACAGTAGATTAAAATCTCTTAAGATTGATGCATAATTTTAACCATAGAAGAGAATTAATAAACGGTTGCACATAAAGTTGTAGGAAAATTGCTATGAGAAGATGACCAAAGGTGTTACATAAAAAAGTCCACAGGTAGATGTTGATAATATCTATAGCATTATCACCTTTCAAGGAGATAAATGTAGTCGGCTAAAAATAATGGAATAATGTTTTGATCATTGCCAAGAGCATCATAGGTTAATTGACACTTCTTAGTATTTTCAATAATGATATCCAAAACTCAATCCTTTCATCCACAATTATTAATATATTAAAAAAAATTGTTGATCACCTATAATGCTCTTTTAGTTAACAATCCAAAATACAAGGTAAGAAAGTGATCTGATATTGCTTGAGTTCAAAGCCAAGATCATTCATGATCCTCTTGGAGTTATGAGCTCTTGGAATCACAACATCCACTTTTGTAGATGGAGTGGGGTTACTTGTGGTCGTTGACATTAAAGGGTCATTGTGTTGAACCTACAATCTTCGAAACTGGTAGGCTTTATATCACCACATGTTGGAAATTTAAGTTTTTTGAAAAATCTAACCCTTCAAAACGATAGCTTTCATAATGAAATCCCTCTAGAGATTGGTCGTTTGCGCAAATTGCAATTCTTACAATTGCAAAATAACACACTTAGTGGCAAAATTCATAGCAATTTATCTAGTTGCACCCACCTCGAAGGCCTTCATGTCAATTACAACCTTCTATCTGGAGAAATTCCTACAATATTTGGCATCTTGTCAAAACTCCGAATTTTTTCTATTTACGATAATAATCTGACAGGAAGTATCCTGGTTTCTTTTGGGAACTTATCGCCTTTAGAGGCGTTTCGTTCCAATGACAATAACTTGGTTAGGACTATCCCTGCTTCATTTGGCCAATTTACCAAACTTTCATCTTTTACTTCATCTTCAAATAGGTTGTCTGGTACAATTCCTCCCCCAATCTTCAATTTGTCTTCTTTGAAAATCTTTGGTGTAGGAGACAACCAAATTCATGGGAGTCTTCCGTCAAACATAGGTTTCACTCTACCAAATATTGCAAGATTTAGCATTGATAACAACCAATTTATTGGATCAATCCCTAATTCAATATCTAATGCCTCAAACCTATATGCTCTTGGTTAGAACAATAATAAATTAAGTGGAAAAGTTCCTTCTTTGGAGAAGCTATACAAAATTACCTTTTTTGACATACCCTTAACAATCTTGGAAATGGAGGGGCAAATGACCTGAGTTTTCTTTGATTTTTGACAAATGCCACCTATTTGACTACATTTGCTATAAATGCCAATAACTTTGAGGGGGAGTTACCCAAATACATTATCAATTTCTCAACTACTCTTGACACATTATATTTAGATAATAACAAAATATTTAGAAAGATTCCTACTAAAATAGGAAGCTTGATTAACTTGGGGATCTCCAAATGTGGTAAAACAAATTATCAGGTGATATTCCCTCTGAAATTGGAAAGCTTAATAAGTTACAAGATTTAAATCTAACTGAAAATTGTTTCTTTGGGAACATTCCATCGTCTCTTGGAAATTTAACTGTGTTGATAAACTTGTATTTATATAAGAATGATCTTCAAGGCAAAATCCCTCTAACTCTACGCAAGTGCCAAAATTTGCTTCTTTCGAATCTTGCTAATAACAATCTCATTGGTTTCATATCCCCACAAATTATTGGTCCCTCATTCTCACTTGTTGTTTTAGATTTGTCTGGCAACCAATTCATTGGTGTCCTTATGGAAATCAGAATTTTAAAAAATCTAGAATATTTGAATATTTCTGAAAACATGTTGTTTAGTAAAATTCCAGCAAGTCTTGGAAGCTGTGTAAAGTTAGAATTTTTAGACATAAGAAAAAGCCTCTTCCAAGGGATCATTCATCCATCTTTGGGATCATTAAGAGGTCTTCAAGAATTAGATCTTTCTAATAATTTGTTAGGCCAAATTCCAAACTTTTTGGAGCACTTTGTCTACTTGAAATTTCTAAATTTATCTCACAACCATTTTGAGGGGAGGTGCCAATAGAAGGAATTTTGAAGAACAAAAGTGAACCCTTCATTATGGGAAATGATAAGTTTTGTGGGGGTATTCCTGAATTTCAACTTCCTAAATGCAAACATGAAAAATTCAAGAAGAGTAAGTTGACCCTTACATTGAAGTTAACAATCTCTATATTTTTTGGGCTTCTGGGAGTAATTTTGGTTGTCACTTATACTTCTTTCTTCTTTAAGAAAGAAAAGGAAAGAAAATACCTCTAGTGATTCAAGAAAATTTCCATTGAATGTCTTTCCAACGCCTCTTAAATGCTACAAATGAATTTTCTTCTACTAATTTAATTGGTGTGGGTAGCTTCGGGTCAGTGTATAAAGGAAGTCTTGATCAAGATTGACACATAGTTGCTATCAAGGTGCTCAACCTTTCATGCCATGGAGCTTTTAAGAGTTTCAAAGTTGAGTGTTAAGGCACTAAGATATATCAGACATTAAAATCTTGTAAAGGTGCTCACAATATGTTTAGGTGTTGACTATTGAGGTCATGATTTTAAAGCATTGGTATATGAGTTCATGGAAAATGGTAACCTAGAAGAATGGTTGCATCTAACACCAAGAGTAGATGATGCTCATGAGGAGAAAAGGAATTTAAGTCTTCTTAACAGATTGAATATCTCCATTGATGTTGCTAATGCATTGGATTATCTTCACAATCATTGCCAAACACCTATTGTTCATTTCAACCTCATGCCTAGCTATGTTCTTCTCGATGATGAATTGATTGGACATGTAGGTGACTTTGGCTTGGCAAAATTCCTTCTCAATGATACTTAAGATTTTTCTTCTAATCAACCAAGCTCCATTGGGTAAGAGGAACAATTGGTTATACTCCTCTAGGTGAATGTCTTTATCATTTCTTAATTTTAATTGTCTCTTTTTTCCCATTAATTATTACTATAGTTTTGAGCACGAAAGATGGTTTTATAAGGATGCATTATAGTTAGGAGATATATGTGTTGTAACAAAATGTTCCGTTTCTCTTTATCTTTTTTTTTTAATTTTAATTACATGTCATTGAAAATATCATTTAAGATTTGTACGATTATGTAGCACCCCCCCCCCCCCCTCCCAATCAAATTTTTGGATGAAAGCATGCTCATATTACAGTATATACAATGTACAAGTGTAAAGTATGGTATGAGAAATGAAGTGTCAACATATGGTGATGTTTACAGTTATGGTATATTATTGTTAGAGATGTTCACTAGGAAAAGGTCAATTGAAAACACTCTCCAAGATAACTTAAACCTTCATGACTTTGTTAAAGCAGCTTTGCCAGAACAAATAATTCACATTATAGATCCCATTCTTCTTCAAGAAAGAGAGGATGAGGAGACAGTGATGAATGAAACTCGCAATGAGGCTCAAAAAGGAAGTACCAAAATTCAAGAATGCTTGATTTTGATACCTGAAATTGGGGTTGCCTGTTCTATGAAATTTCCTAGAGAAAGGATGAGCTTCAGTACAGTTGTAGTTGAGCTGCATTCAATTCGAAAAAAACTTGTTGGAGGGGATTAGTATCACAAACAAATAATTCAAGATGCAGTTAAAAAGAGCTAAGTATTTGTTATTTCAAACTGAAAAGATATTAGTACCATTGTTGTGGTTTCCTCTCACAAATGCGTTTAAAAGTTTATCCTAGATTGAGTTCTCTTGTGGATTATTGCAGGTTGCTTTGGAGGGGAATCCCTCACATAGAAGACAAACATTGGTTTAGGAAAGTGAATAGATGTGCTGATGCATTGTTTGCTTTGTGGAGCATAAAAGCTGGGGATTTAGTTTTTTTCTCTCTTCTATTAAGACTTAAGACTGTTGTTGATTTTTAATAATTTGGTGGACGTTAGTCTTCCCCTTGTATCTTCTGTTTAGTACCACTTGATATTGTAAAGGTCATTCTGCTATATTTACCTTGTTCCTTTGGTTTAGTACCTCTTGAAATTTGAAAAAGTCATTCAATAGAATGAGAAATTATAAGGTTCTCATGGTGAACGAGTGATGTGGTCCACCATTCCAATAAAAAACTCTCACCTATTTAAAATTGTGGAGTTTTAAATAAAAACTAAATACTGACACTAGGGGTGTGCAGAAAACCCACCGACCCACCAAACCCGACCCGACCCAACCCAACCCGCCGGGTTGGGTCAGTTTTTTAGGCTTGGTGGGTTGGGTTGGGTTACAAAAAATTATTTTATAGCGGGTCGGGTTGGGTTTGGGTCATAAAATTACAAACCCGCCAAATCCAACCCGACCCACCCATATTTAATATATATTTAAAATATATTATATATTTAATAAAAAAATTTTGTTAGACATATTTATCTCATTTAAATATATTTTGTTTACAATTGAGTTTGAATATTAGTTTATATATTAATGTATATTTTGTTTATCAACTCAGGTGGCAAGTGTGATATATTTTTGTATGCTCAATTTAATAATAATAGTAATAAAAAAAAAATTTGTTCAACCCATGGGTTCAACCCGACCCAACCCGACTCATGTGGGTTGGGTTGGGTTGGGTTGGACATATGTCATGGGTTGGGTTGGGTTGAATTTTTTTTGACTCACCATGGTGGGTTGGGTCAAAAAATTCCCTCAACCCGACCCATACACACCCCTAACTGACACAACAATTTTAAACAAGTGGGAGTCTTTTATTGGAATGGTGGACAAGTGACGTGGTTTACTATGAGGACTGTATAATTTCTCTAACATAATAGTAGTAACTGTATTAATGAACTAATTCACTGGTTACAAATGTCTCAAGGAAGCCAAAAACTTCCTCCAACCAGACTTGAGGTTAACCTATCCTATTTGCTAACTGAGTTAATGTAATAAAATTCGATTAATAATCTTGTCATATTCCTTGCTAGTTATGCTCCTTAGTCCTTAGGGCTGAGCTCAAATCACCTTAGGTATTCATTTGGGCTTGGGCCTCTCTGTCAATGACGAGGCCTCCTGTTGCTTGGATGGGCCAAGTCCCATTGGGCCTTCAAACCGACCTGTTCCCCCACAGTAACTTCAACTTCTTGTGTATTCATAGGTTCCAAAGTCTCAAAAACAATAATATTATGATGTTATCATCGAAAACACCACGTCGAGCTTGATTCCCAAGCCAATATATCAACACCGATAGTGTCTACAAGGTCAATAAAAAAACATGCACTAATTTCTTGATCTCTGCCGCCATTTCATTCCTCAATTGCTCCTATTTGTAACACACACTACTATCATCAAATTTCAATTATATCATCCAATGCTCACATGTACCCAAAAAAAAAAAAGGTCCCAGAAGAGTGGTATTTGGCTTTTAAATTTCCTCCATTTATGTTATTTTATAAAAGCGGAATTTCCGCTAATCATCTACTATATTATTTTACTAAAAAGAAAAAGAGACAGAGACCTCCATCAGCTGTCTCATGTGTGGTATACTTTAATTTGGATTGCTATGTATAAAAGTATGGTATACTATGTTATAAGACCAAGCATTTGGGGGCTTTGTGTCACTTAGGGGTCAGGAATTTTCCTAAGTAACCTATACTAGAGTCGGTCCTGTGAATTAAAATAATTGTTTCCTAAGATAAAGTTCATTATATTGGATTCACAATTTATATGAGATGATGTAGTATTGATTTTAAAGTGTTGAATAATTTTGTACTTGCACACTTATACCATTTGCAACCTCTATCCACGTCGGATGAATCACTTGCATAAAGTCTCATATGTCCATTTCAAGTTATTATCATTTGGTCAAAGTAAAAATGTAAGAATCATATAATTTTCTAAATTACGACTACTTTGCAAAGTTCTTCTTGAAAATCCAAAATCAACTTTTTTTTTTAAAAAAAAATTTTACATACATTTAGAGTTAGGTAGAGGAATCTAAATCCTAGTTATCATGTGAAAGTTTGAATAACTGTATATTAAAATGTGTATAATAAAGTACAAGAATATGTCATATATATAAATAGACAAAGTTTGTTGTACAAGCTTTGTCAATCGAAACATACTTACAACTATAGGCCTAAGCTCATTGACTAATATAGTTATACTTTAACACTATTCTAACAATTCGAAACATCAAAATATGTCAATCGAGCTACAAGACTTTTGACAAAAAAATCCATCAAATTTTCTTTTATTCTGAACATGCATATGAGAATTTTTTTCAAAAAAACTAAGGCAAATTACAGTCTACTCACTTGAGGTTTAACCAAAATTTAAGTTATTTACTTGTGGTTTGAAATTTGATATTTTACCTATCTATGGTTAGCTCAATTAGATTTCTATAACTCATCTTTGTTAAATATAAAGCTAAATATGTAATTTTGCTCCATTTTTATGTCTCTCTCCTCTAAAAACACAAAAAACATAAAAATACAAGATCAAAAATTATCCATCAGAACACTTACATCATAGAATTTCAAACCATAGGTAGGCAACTTAAATTTCAGTCAAACCACAAGTGGGTAAGTTGTAATTTACCCAAAAAATTATTTATCACTCAATTAGATAAACTCTTTTTTTTTTTTTTGGTATAATTTTAAAGTAATTATTTTAAAAAAATTAAACAGATGAGAGAGTTATTATTTTTTTAAAATATTTTGATATTTTGCAAGCATAATAATATATAAAGAGGTAATGTAATCCACCCGTCAGGGAAAAAATTCAATAAGAATGATGGGACCACAAAGACCTGTCCATCTTGATGCTGCACCAAGCCACCAAGTCTTTGGGTAGAGTACAGAAAACATCAACTGTTTCTAACAATAATAGGTTGGTCCTTTTAACCAAAAAATAAAAAATAAAAAAATAGGTTGGTCCTGATGCATTTGATATTAGCGGATTCACTATGATATCAGACAAATTGAAAGAAGTGGTTGGGCATGGGGCCACTATTGTGGTACTATAGGCAGCATAGTGGCCCTGTTTCAGCCGCATTATAACAAATAGAAAATATCAACCACGCATTTGCAACCAAAGCTTATTTAAATAATTTTTATGTTCAATTTGTTAAATATGCTAAAATAGATGCGAAAGCAAAAACATAAAATAGTGACATAAGAACACACAAGAGTTACATGATTTAGCTTGATAGCTTACGTCTATGGAGAAAACCTATAAAGTCTACATCTTTGATATATTAGTGTAGTACAAATTATACATTACTATGAACCGCAACATGGGTATATATAATAGGCTAAATCCTAGACTAACCATACACTAAGTATGGTTAATAGACTTGTAGGAGAAGTATAAGATTTGGCTTGTACATAAAATAGAATTGGGCTTGAGCCTATATTATTAGGCTAATATATCTCTAACACCCCTTCTTAAACTCAAGGTTGTGAGGATCCCCTGAAGATGCGTTGAAACAATGAAAATGACCATGAAGATACCTTGAGAATAACCTAGGAAGAGACCGAATGAATCAAGCACTATGAAGAAGAACCATGCAAAAGAGGAGGAGGACGTCTGAAGAATGCCAAAAGAAGGTGACAAAGGTTGGAGAATGGCTATATCAATAACCAAGAAAGGCTATATGATAGGTTTTAATTGGGGAACCTAAGGTTTTAGTCTTTTAAAGCTATTTAATAACCTAATTATTCACTCAGTATGTGTAGTCCACCATCCATGCATAGTACTACACCAGATAATTGCGATGTGAAATTCCTTGAGGGGCTCTTACTCCAATTATGATCCTATTTCACCTATTCAGTGATGTCGCAGAAGCCTGAAGAAAGCATACACAATGCTCTCTTAATGGGACAGAAACCAAACTTTTAGTTTCTAGTAGTAAACCTCAAATCTACGAGAGGTTTCCTTGAATCCACAAGGAGATAAAAATTGGAATCCACCAGAAGAAAATTTGAAAAAATGTCTATGTTTATTGACAATAGTCTAATCTGCCTCTGATGGCTACAAAACATATAAATACTGAGAAAAATGTCTAAAACCCTAATTCGCACTAATTACGTGATTAGGTGACAAAATACCAAAATTTACCGAAAATGGCAAAATAAAGTTAAATGCAGAATCAAAAACTAATGACCTTAAGGGTCATCCCAAAATAAACGAGACCTTATTCTGACTTTTAAATTAAAAGTTATTAAGGAAAAACAAATATGACTATAAATAGAAAAAATACTATTTTTGGGGCCATAACGAAGGAATTCGCCTAAATTTTGGCGACAGAGTCTGAATCAGAACGCCGTTTCCCTTCAACCTACCAAATTTCATACAATTCCGACATTGTCGCCCCAATGGCCTCTATTAACACCCCCTTTAAGCTTGCGTTGTGACTTCCTGCGCCTCTACTTCTCTAAAAAGGCATGTGCTATCTATTCTACATCAATCTCCACCACTTGAAAAGAACTCGACCCCAAGTTCCCACTATCTGGTACACAGGAGAATGATAATCATACAAGTCAACAACGTTGAAGGTATAAGAAATGCTCATGTCTAGAGGAAGAGCAACCATATAAGCATTGTTGTTAATCTTCTTAGTAATGTAAAATGGCCCATACTTCTTATCCTTCAATTTGTTGTAGGTACCAACAGGAAATCTCTTCTTTCTAAGATAGACCAGTACTAAATCCCCAACATTAAAGATCTTCCCACACCTCTTCTTATCAACAACTTCCTTGTACTTGGCATTTGTAGCTTCAAGTTTCCACCTCATATCCTCTTGCATGGACTAAATACGGTTAGCCATATTCTCTGCTACTTGACTCACTCCTAGAAGCTCAGGTAAAGGTACCAAGTCCAAAGCATGTTTTGGGGGCACACAATAGACGATGGCAAATGGAGACTTACCGGTGCTTCTGCTGACTAAGTTGTTGTAAGCAAACTCTGCTTGAGACAATGCAAGATCCCACTACTTGGGCTTCTCGCCTAAGATACATCGGATCAGATTCCCTAAAGTGCGATTAACCACTTCTGTCTGGCCATCAGTATGAGGATGACTAGTGCTATTGTAATTCACGGAAGTGTCAAAACGCATCCACAAGGTCCACCAAAAGTGACTAATGAACTTGGTATCCTAGTCAGAGGTGATGGACTTTGGCACTTCATGCAAATTCACAACTTCTTTAAAAAACAAATTGGACACTCGAGTAACACTTGAGGTCTTCTTGCATGCTATGAAATGGGACATCTTCGAGTACGTTTCAACCACAACAAAAACAAAATCCATACCTCGCTGGGTTCGAGGAAGACCTAGTATAAAGTCCATAGATAGATCCTTCAATGGTGCTTGTGGAACTAGCAAAGGCATGTATAAATCAGTATTCTAAGATTGACCCTTGGCAATTTGGTAGATTGGACACTTCATCACATGATTGCCAACATTCCTCTTGAGTTGTGGCCAATAATACCACTCTTCCACTAATGCTATAGTCTTATCTCTACCCATTTGCCCTCCTAAACCTCCACCATGCAGCTTCCTAATAATCTGCTCCCTCAATGAACTTTTAGGGATGCATAATTAATTACCCTGAAAGAGGAAACCATCTTGGATATACATACTATTGACAGCAGTATGAGTTTGTTGACACTTACCCCAAATATCTCAAAAATCCTCATCATCCTCATACAGCTCATTGAGGTAATCAAACCGTACAACTTCAATAAGTAGAGTGGTCAACAAAGATGCTCCCCTATTGAATGCATCTGCCACCTTATTAGTGACACAAGACTTGTGCTTCAATGTGAAATGGAAACGTTGTATATAAGCTACCCACTGAGCATGCATCTGGTTAATGCTAGCTTGACTGTTGATGTGCTTTAATGCCTGATGATTTGTATATAATACAAACTCCTTCTGAATCAGGTAGTGCTCCCAATGCTTAGGAGTCCACACTACAGCAAAGAACTCCAGCTCATAGGCTAACCATTTACTTCGAGCTTCACAAACTTTCTCTCTAAAGAATGCTACTGGTCTGTTGTCTTGTGAAAGAACAGTGCCTATTCCGACCACAGATGCATCACACTCCACCTAAAACACTTTATCGAAGTTGGGCAATGCCAAAACTGTAGCGGTGTTCAACTTCTCATTGATCAAGGAAAAACTCTGTTCTGCCTCCTTTCCCCATGAGAACCTTCCCTTCTTTAGACACTCAGTAATAAGGGCCACTATGTTGTTGAACTCTCGTACAAACCTTCGATAGAAGGTTGCCAGCCTATGGAAGCTTTGCACTTCACTCACTGTTTTTGGGGTTGGCCATTCTCTGACTGCATAAGCCTTGTCCTCATCAACATGAATCCCATACACACTAACCACATACCTTAAGAACAGCAACTTATTAGTCAAGAAAATGCACTTCTTCAAGTTGATATTCAACTCATTGGCTTGTAACACCGCTAATACTTCTCACACATGTTTATAGTGGGCTGCTTCTGTCTTACTATAAATCTATATATCGTTAAAATAAACTACCATAAACTTTCCAATAAATGGTTTTAATACCTGATTCATAAGTCTCATGAAAGTGTTTGGAGCATTAGACAATCTGAAAGGCATCACCATCCACTCAAACAAACTCTCCTTTGTCTTGAAAGCTGTCTTCCACTCATCTCCAAGTTGGATCCGAATCTGGTGATACCCACTCTCAAGATCCAGCTTGGTGTAACACCTGGACCCACTCAACATATCAAACATGTTATCTAGACGAGGAATAGGAAATTGATACTTGACTGTGATCTTGTTGATGGCTTGACTATCCACACACATACGCTAGCTCCCATCCTTCTTTAGTGTTAATAATGCCGATACTGTACATGGACACATACTCTCCCTGATCTGCCCCTTGCTTAGAAGCTCACCCACTTACCCCTGTAGAATCTGACCCTTTTAAGGATTCATCATGCAATGTGGCAGATTTGGTAGACTAGCTCCTGGAGCTAAATCAATGCAATGTTGAATGTCGTGTATTGGTGGCAAACTTACAGGTAGCTCTTCTGGAAAAAGCTTTTCAAACTCCTTGCTCAATGGTTGAATTACCTCAGGTATCTCAACAACCTTCTTTGGCTCTCCATCTGTCACCCCTACAGCATACACCTATTTCAACGCCTTACGTTCCCAATCAAACTCATCCTCATTGTTGACTATAAGAAGTGATGGCTTCCCCTCCACTTTAGAAGTTTTGGGTACACTGCCTTCCTTAATAGGACCAAGGACAATTTTTTTGCCTATCCTAAAGAACAAATACACATTATCCTCACACCTATGAGTAAAATCTACATCATACTGCCAAGGTCTACCCAATATTAAATGACATGCATCCATTTCAACAACATCACAAACTAGTTCATCTACATAACATTTATCCATAGAAAAAGTAACACAACATTGTTAAGTAACAAGAGTTCCCATACCTTTCTTGATCCAACCTATCTTATACGTAAAGGGATGCTTTTCTGTCTTCATTCCAAGCTCAGTAACCAAACTCTTTGATACGATGTTATTTACACTGCCAGTGTCAATGATTAAATTACAGACCCTCTTACTGATGGTGCGACGTGCTCGAAATATCTCATTCCTCTAATCACCGTAATCCACCCTTGGTATGAGCAACAACCTCTGAATCACCGAAGACCTCCATAATGGCATGCCTTCCTCATCTTCTTGGACCTCATTGGGATTATAGGCAAATGGATTAGCATCATTATGCATCTCTTTACCCTTTTGTTCACCTTCTGCCTTGCGCTCTTTTGCCACCACCAGATTCACTACAACTCGCTTAGGGCAAGTACTAGATCGATGTCCTGGTTTTTCGCACCTATATCACTTATTCCCAGTTGGCCTAGCATAGGGGTTGGTGTTTGCTATTGGCTGGACTGCGGAATCTGCTACTGCCACTGTGGACTGGTTGACCTCACTATTCTCCCTAACCATGTTTTGTGATCACGGCATAAACATGGGTTGTTTACCTTTGTTGGCAGTGGAACTGGATGACTCTACACTGTGGTGGAAAAGTTTCAAACCTATCATGAGATGCTGATATTCTATTTTCTTAGATAGGATTACAGCCTCATTTAAAGTATATAGGGTCTGTAAGGATACCTGATCTCGAATGGAAACTAGCAATCTGTGTAAAAATTTGGATATCCATTGATCTTCAGTTTCCTCTCAATCATTGTGATTTGCCAACCTATCAAACTCCTCCATGTACGCATTAACTATCCGAGCACCCTGCCTGCAATCTTGGTACTGTCTAAACAACTCCTGCTAGTAATCTAATGGTAAGAACAGATCTGCCATTAATCTTTTCATCCTCTTCCATGATTGTATCAGAAGCTTTTGTTCACGGGTACAATTTAATTGAACATGATCCCACCAGATAGATGCTCCTTTCTTCAATTCGTATGCCACCAAACACACTTGTTTTCATCTGCAGTATATATATAATCGAAAAACTTCTCCACCTCACTAACCCAATCTAGATACTCTTCAATAGAGACATTACCATTAAAGGATGGTAACTCTACTTTCATCCGATAGTCCCTCTACTCCTAATAATCTCGGCCAGTATCCCTCATAGAACCACGATGATTCCCAAGGATTCTTTTGGCATACTCTTCGTCCTCACTATTTTCCTCATCGTAGTCTTGCTACATGTTCCGATTTGGATCGCGATGGGGAGGGCTCGCGATCGGCTATCACATCGTTCTTCGTCATCATGATTAGGGTTTCGATTAAGCAGGGTGGCAAGTGCTTGTCAAATCTAGTTTAGAGTATGTAGGGTTGAATCATGAAACTGTTGATTTTCATCAAGAAACTCAGCCCTAGTGAGGATTGGGTTGTTGACGTCGTCACCGCCGTCATTGTTGTGGTGGTCACTATCTCGTTGATTAGCCATCAAACCAAGGTAAGTCAAGGCTCTAATACCAATTGATGTCGCGAAAGCCTGAAGAAAGCACACATGATACTTTCTTGATGGGACAAAAACCAAACTGTTAGTTTCTAGTAATAAATCTCAAATCCATGAGGGGTTTCCCTAAATCCACAAGGAGATAAAAACTGGAATCCACCAGAAGAAATTTTGACAAAATGTTTATGTTTATTGATAATAGTCTGGTCTACCTCTGACGGCTACAAAACATATAAATATTGAGAAAAACGTCTAACACCCTAATTCGCACTAATTACGCGATTGGGGTGCAAAATACCGAAATTTACCAAAAATGGAAAATTTGAGTTAAATGCAGAATCATAAACTACTGACCTTAAGGGTCATCCCAAAATAGACGGGACCTTATTCTGACTTTTAAACTAAAAGTTATTAAAGAAAAACAAATAATATTATAAATAGCAAAAACACTGTTTTTGGGGCCTTAAGAAAGAAATTCTCTTAAATTTTCGCGATGCTCATGGTTTTCCATGAGTCTTGATCAAAACATCATTTCCCTTCATCCTGCCAAATTTTATAAAATTCTGACACTGTCGCGCTCGATGGCCTCTACTGGCATCTCCCTTTGAGCTTGCGTTGTGACTTCCTACACCCCTACTACTCAAGAAAAGCATGTGCTATCTTATCTACCTCAATCAATAGGTTAAATCATCTTCTACAGGAAATTCAATGTATCAACGATAGTGACCAAAGGATGACCCAATGGCAAGAATTCCAGTCTCAACCCCTTCAAAAATTCTAGGTCTAACTGTGTACTAATCAAAATTCCAAAGCCCAATATGCATGTACTTCATCAACCATCCACTTTTTATAAAAAATTGTCAAAAGTCTTTTATCTCATCTGATATACACACACACACACCCACACACACACACAAATAAATCTCTATATAATCATTAATATATTAACATAAAATATTAAGTTAAATATGTCATTTGAATACATAAGAGTAAATTGAGACTTAAATAAAATATAATTAATAAATTCAAATATTGCTGTCAAGAGTGTTTTGTTCAACTAGTTAACATCTTTTTGTGTTTCCAGTGGAGTCATTTAAGGGCTGAAATCACCCCCCTTCTTTGATTATTGAATTGTCAAAAAACAATCAAATATAAAAATAATGTTGTTTTATTATGAAATTTGTTTTAAAGAGAATAAAAAATGAAAAATCATGTACGTCTATAGGTGTTCTTACTCTAAATAAAAACGTAAAAATTATTTTATGTGTGTTTATATATATCACTCATAGCATTTAGTTTTTTATTTCTATTTTTTATTTAAGTGGATCTATCTGAGTAAGAAAGATTTTTTGTTTATAGAAGTCAAGATGGAATATCTTAGGGGAGGGAGGACAAACTTATAAATGTAATAACATTATAGAACTTTCTTATCAATTAGATGTTATCTACTACTCAATTCATAAACTCATTTTTGTGTATAATTTTAAAATAAAATAAAAAAAGATTGAAAGTTAACTATTTTATAAATTAGATAATTATCATTTTTTATGTTCTTGATATTTTGTAAGCATGAATAGTGTAAAGTGATAATGTAATATTAACAAATTTCATGAAGTTATGTAATATTAACAAGAGTTAGCGGTCAGAAGAAGTTTTATATCTTAATTGACCACTTGATGTTTTCCCTCTCCAATAACTATCAATTATCAACTTGATCCATGCTTGCAGCCAAGCATTCCTGATTTCTTAGCCATTTTAACATTGGTTCAAGCCATTTCTAGTCTTCATCGTTGTAATGGCATGGCTAGAAAATAAAAATGATGGGACCAAGAAGACTTGTACTACTCAATGCGGTCCCAAGCTTTAGGTGCCTCTACTGGATTCTTTGGCCGGGTTTTCCAAACGCGGCTTTAGGGAGAAGTGCTTTGAGCTGCGTTTTTTTGATGTAAACGCAGCTCTAGGGTCTGTTTGTCGGTGTTAGATTTAGGAATTATTTTAAAAAAATATATACATATATGAGATGGGGCTAGAGCCGCGTTTTTTTATCAACAAACGTGGCTTTAGACCCCATCTGGAGCCACGTGTAAAAAACGCAGCTCAAAGCACCCTGGAGCTGTGTTTTTTAAAACGCAGCTTCAAAAAACGCAGCTTCAAACTGCGTTTTTTGTAGTGTTCAACTCTTTTTCGGATTCAATAGGCCCTTTTTCTTTTTGTTTTTGTTTCCTGCCAAGTTTGAATTGATTAAGGTAATGTATGATACAGAGACAAATTTATCCCATTGTGTATTCACTCACAACAATAGATTAAAATTTTTAAAGCTTTACACATAATTTTAAATACAAAGGAGAATTAAATTAATATAGCAAAATTATACTATTAGTTCCTGAAGTTTATCCTATATGCGCAATTGGTTTCTCAAGTTTCAAGTGAGCACAATTGATCCCTGAAATTTTCAAAATGAGCCATTTAAGTCCTTCGGTTAACTTCCATTAGTAGTATTGTTGAAGTGGTTAACGAAATAATGACTTAACATTTTTTAAATGATATGACATTTCTTTTTATTAAAAAATTACAGATTAAATTTTTAAAATTTGATGCATAATTTTAACTTCAGAGGAGAATTAATAAACCCTAGGACAGAAAGCTGTAGTAAAAACCCTTAGATAGAAGACGATCGAAGGTGTTAAATAGAAAACCAAACTGGAACCAAATTGTTATTCCATCACAGTAAATCACAGCAAAAGATCTGTACTGTTAAGTCATTAGATTAGAGTCATTTATTAGACACCCATCACTTCCACCAGCTAGCTTTCAACAAGGCAAAAGTCGATTTTGGAATCCTCCAGTGGTCCAGCTAGCTAGACAGGGGAGAAAAATCTTGTAGCAATCTCACAAATAATTATACATCAATTGTTAATTATTACCATTATAAAAAAAAATAATAATAGTAAGTAAATATTTTTCTTTTTTATTTGATATGTTATTATTTCTAATTTATGAGGTTCATTCCATGATGATTGCTCTTATCATCATGTTAAGACACTAATCGGTTTTTGGTATAGATAGAGTTTATATTCTGAATCTTATTCGATGACATGAGATTTTACCAACTAAGCTAATTGGAACACGTAATAATAATAATAATAATAATAATAATAATAATAATAATAGTAATAATTTTGAATTTTGAAGTCAATAAAAAAAAAAGTTATACTAGTAAATAGTAGCGAAGGCATAAATTAATTATTAACTAACTATTCATGCGTGCGATGAGACTTTTTTTTATTTTTTATTATTTATTTTTTTATAGTGTCATTTTTTTTTTTGAGTAAAGACGATAGAATCATAATTTTTATTATATGTATATATATATATATATATATATATATGTTCTATTTTGAAAATCTAACAGTAGAGTGACTTTATTTTTTAGGAAATATTTTAGTGAGAGTTAGAGTTCTATTTTTACCGGATTGTCATTTAGTTTTTTCTCTACTTAAACATAGGGGTGTAGGGGTATTTTTGAACCAAAAAAATGAGGAATCCAAACCGGAGAAGCCCCTTAAATAGTAGTATAGATACTATATTTTAAAAAAAATCATTTGTGTAGTGTGTAGTAGTACAATTGCTGCAAACTACCGTAGCTTCGTCCTTGTTCACGGTAATGTTTAGTATAGTCCATGACAAAAGAATAATGTTACATTTATCACAAACTATTTTACAACCGTGACGGAGCCAAGATTTTAGTCTAGAGGGGGCAAAATTAAAAGAAGATATTAAAAGTGAAATTAATCTAAAAAATATTAATCAACAATAATAACAAAATAAATAAACAATTGTAAGCAAATATGAATATATTTCATATTATTAAAATAAATAAACAAAAATTACCAATTCACAGCTACTAAAAACTTTACAAATTGATGGAGTAAAAATGTGATTAGTGTTACTTAAAAAATATAATGAATAAATGTTTGAAATTATTTTTTGTAATTGGTGACATGTCAATTTGTAAAACAAAAGTAGTAATATTTGTAATATTTCTAGCATTATTCAAGGATAAAATGTTGTGAAAAGTATCATAAATAGTAAAAATAGTGTAAATAATGATATAATAAAAAATAGTGAAATAGGTGCAAGTTTCACGTAGGACAAGACAAAAGCACGGTTTGGTGTTTGAGAACCTTTTTTTTTTTTCCTTTCTTTTTCCTGTGTCAGAGTCACTTTCAACCAAATAGAAGTCCTTTTTTTTTTTCTTTTTTTCCTCCATGTTAGTAAATAATTGCTTTAGACTACTAATGTTAGAAAATTTAAGGAGTCAGAGGGGGCAAGTGCCCCCCCTCACCCCCCTCTGTCTCCGCCAGTGTTTTACAATATTTTTATAAGCTATTAATATGATAAATTATTAATAGTTTTTATTTGTGCCCATTATCAACATCACTTTTTTATATACTAATAACTATTTATCACATCAGCAATTCATAAAAAAAATTATAAAATAATTTATGGTTTTAGTATTTTCCATTACATTATAGCTGGCCGCAAGTGAATGCTCAGACAATATTATAGAAGTACAATCGAACATGTAAGATTCATCTTGTGTTTGAAAGATTTATTTATGAGAGAGAGAGAGAGAGAGAGAGAGAGAGAGAGAGGAGAAGAGAAGAGAAGAAACTCGCAATATTGGATCAAACTGAGAAAAATTATACAACTAATTACTCTTCATTAATTATAGTGATCTATCTATTTATACTAATCAAAATACCACGCCTGAGCTTTTCCATTGATACAACTACACAACTATCTATGTTACAACAAACAAACTAACATAACTTAATCTCTAACAGAGTACTTCTCCACGTGCATCAATTGAAGAAACATGTACTATAAATCATAGGATCTGCAAGTACTGGGACTTCCACATGATAATGAAGCAAAACTGCACCGATAAATAATAAAGAGAAATTAAAAAGAAGAAATGAAGTCACAAAAAAGAAGCTACAAAGTGATTTCTTTTTTTAATTACCTTCAATCTTTGCTTCTCTATGCTCCAATCTTCCCTTGCAAACGAGCCAAATTAACTTTGATAGCCACAAAAAGCCTATCTTTCTTTTCATCAACAAAACGGAAGTAAGCATGTCTCCAAGACTTCTTTATCACCAAACTACCGCAAACAATCCAAAATCCCACAATGAACCCCAATACAACACTTACATAGAACCATAACTTTTCAGACCCAAATTCCTCGTTGTCTTCATCTACAGCTTCTGTATCCCCATCACTTGGCAATAATGAGCAATTTGTTATCAATGGAGGCCCACAAAGTTTTGGGTTACCCTCATAAATGGACGGATCAATGAAGGTTTGAAATTGGTTGGCTGATGGAACAGGTCCAGACAAGTTGTTATATGACAAGTTCAAATGACTTAAAAAAGTCAAAGAAGACATGCTTGGAGGAATGAGACCTGAAAGATGGTTGCATGAGAGGTCAAGAGTTTCTAAACTATGCAATGCTCCTATATTCTCTGGTATCTTTCCGGTCAATTGATTCCATGACAAATTTAAGGTAGATAGTAATGAGAGCTCTGTTAGTGCTTTTGGAATCTCTCCGATTAGATTGTTTCTTGAAAGATCTATACTATTCATCAAGAAAATTTGGCTGTAATATTCAAGTTGGGCACCCTTTGCAGTCAAATCCATATGCTCCAAGTAGGTTAGTGGAAGATAGAAGCTTCGGATTGGTAATGTACGATATTTGATCAAAGATTTCAAACCAGCCAAATTGCCCAAACAAGTAGGGATAGATCCTGAAAAATTATTATGTGCAAGGTCCAAAACATGTAGATGAGCGAGAAAACACAATTGTTCCAAAATGGGTCCTGAGAGCATGTTTCCTTGTAGGCACAATTCTGATATTGAAGGTAGCCTTTTTCCAATCCATTTTGGCAAAGTCCCTGAGAATCTATTACCTCCAACATCAAGTGAATATAAGCTCGAGCAGTTTTGCAAGGAGGAAAAGAGATCTCCAGAAAATTTGTTGTAGCTTAGTTGCAGCCAACTAAGAGTAGGTAGTGAGCACAATGAGGTTGGGATGTTACCCAATAGATTGTTTCGCGACAGATCAATGGCCGCTAAATTTTGCATACTCATCCAATGCCTGGGGATGTTTCCTGATAAAAGATTGTTCGATAAATCAACAAACCACAAACCCATCGGCCCAATGGTCAATGAGGGGATACTACCATTTAGAAAGTTTCCTGCAAGATCTAGGGCGACCAAATTTTTCATACGTTGGAAGATATTTACTGGTAATGGTCCAAAAAGAAGATTTTTCCTCAATAAGAGATATGACACACTAGGCCACAGTGGGAGTGAACCAGTTAAATTATTGTAACTTAGATCTACCCACGCAAAAGATAATGACTTAGGAAGGTCTCCCCTCAATTGGTTATGAGAAAGATCTACCTTCAGAGGCGACGAAGACAAATTCCACAGCCAATTTGGTATTTTAGCTGAAATTGAAGAGTTTACAAGGGAGATCTCAGAAAGATTCTTCTGAGTTTTGAGCCATGCCGGGAATGCAGGTCCCAATTGGCAGTTTTCGATTAGGACATTTAGGAGACTAAAAGGAGGAGTCCAATCATGTGTCACATTGAGAACTAAGGATTTCCTAGTTGATGACAAGGAAAACCGAGTTAGTTTTTTGAGATTTAGGAAATGAGTTTCAGTCATGGTACCTTCCCAAGAATTACTGAAGAGATCCAAAGTGCTCAACTCAATAAGTTGTCCAATAAATTCTGGGATGGTTCCATTCATCAAGTTGTAAGAGAGATCTAGTATCTCCAAACGTGATAAATGTTGTATACTGGGCCTGAGAATGAGTTGTTGGTGAGATGGAGCTCTCTTAAATGTGTAAAATACCCCAAGGAATGAGGCAAAACACCACTAAGTTGGTTTGATCCCAAATTTAATTGTTCTAGTCTATGGTTGCCACATTCAGATAATGCTTGGATAAATTCAGTTATTGGGCCACTGATAAAAATATTGAACGACATATCTAAATTCTTCAAATTGCATAGGCTAGCCCTTGCTATGTTAGGGATGGGGCCTTTTAGGTCACAATAATTGATCCTGAGATTAATGAGGGCAGTAAGATTAAACAACCATGGGGGAATAGAAGAAGAGTTGAAGCCATTATTTGAGAGATCAAGGACCGAGAGGGACGTAAAATTCACAAATGGAAGAGTTTGAGGGAGATGATGAAGACCACAACTTGACAAATACAACTCTGATAGTGAAGGAAGCATATTAACAACTTGCAGCCAATGAGTTTCTGCTTTGCTAAGGACTATGTTTTGCAAATTCAAGTATTGTATGGAAGAGAGATTGGTGAGCCAATATAAATTTGAAACCGAAAGAGTTTTGTCAGAAAATTGAGAGGGAACGAGATTAAGATAGCTCAAATTTGTTAAATTTCCAAGACTGGGAGACACTACTCCAGAAAACATTGTAAAGGAAAGGTCAAGGAATGTCAACTTCTTGAGAGAGCCAAGGAAATATGGGAATGATACTCCTTGGAAATTGATGTTGCTTAGGTTTAAGTAACTCAAATATTTCAGATTTTGTAAAGAAGGATCTAACTTACCACTCAAACAATTAGGCTGATCAGGAGTATATTGGCTTCCTCCTTCAAAACCACATAGATTTGAGCTTCCAAGATGAAGCTTTACTACGTTGCTTGTTTGATTGCTACAACCTATGCCTTCCCAATTGCAACAATCTTGACCCACCCAAGAAGAAAGCCTATTGAATGGATCCTTAAGACCTTTTCTGAATTTTTGTAGGGCTACTCTCTCTATCTCAATGCAACGCACGTTGGCATTTACAGCAATAGAATTGGATGGTACAGATTCAAGTGAAATAGATTCGGTTATCAAAAGAAGGTAAAGAAGATTAAGAAGAAGTACAAAGGTGGTATTCATGTTGGCCATTTTCCCTTATCTCCTTACAAGGATCGTTGTTATAGATGCTTATTTATAGGCATGCGGATTATCTATTAACTTTTCTTTTTTCACTTGAATTATTGGTACTTAGAATTTGCAGGATATTGTTTATTATAGAATTGTTCTGTTTAAGAAATAAATATAAATCAATTTTGTTTCTGTTTTATTTGCTAAATTATTAGTCTTCTACTTATATCAATGGATACTATATTGTTAAAAAACATTTGTTTTCTGACTGAACAAGCAGTAAAAAAGGAAAAAAAAAAAAAAAAAAACTATAAGAGGTTATATGAAATTAATTTTTATTACATCAATCAAGCAACATATATACTAATGTCTTTTATATTTTGTTATGCTTTTCATTAGAAACACACACGCATGTATAATTACATTTGAATAATAAAATAGATGATAAAAATAAAACAAAAAAAGTTATTTTTTCAATGGAACAAAGTTTAAGTTACATGAAGAATGTACATCGATTGGGACTAAGTCTTTATATATGTGTAAAAAAAACAAAAAAAAAAAAAAAAAAAAAAAACCCAAAGTTTCTAATAGATTATAAAATAATTTAAAACAATAACTAATAATTGCCTTTGAATTTCTTGAAACTTTTGATAATTAAATTTTAATCAATGTAATGATTTTATTTGAACAAAATTTAGTTACAAAATTAGTTATAGCATAATGCTACAACCTCTTAATAAAATAAACATTATTACATATTTTGAAAATCTAACAATTGAATTACGTGTTCTTTACACTCTTAATGCACATGTCAAATTTTGTATCAATCGAATATTATTATTATATGATCTATAAGCTTATATTTTATGCATAATTTTAAACTACAATAATTGGATTAATTTAGATTAATTTAGAAAATCCAATAATTGGATTATAGGGTAGTTTATTCTTAATAAACATGCCAAATTACTTATCAATAAGTTGTTATGTAGTACCATCCATAACACAACCTTGTGTATAATATTAAAATAAAAAATTGAAATTTAAACATTTTTAAATGAGATATTTATTATTTTTTAAACCAATATATTTTGTAAGCATAATATTATAAAAAAGAAAAAATCATCTAAAAAAAATCATTCAATAAAAAAAATTATAAAATTATGCAATATTAAGTATTAACTAATTAAGAGTTTACACGGTATCTCTTGATGTGTCTAGCTAGGGTTTAACCCTCCCTCTCATTGAAATATTTTTAAAAAAGAAAACAAACAAACAATTTTTTTTTTTTTTTGAAATAGGGGATTTCAATTTATAACCACTTCTTGAAAATTGCTTTTATCATTAACCTAAAACACCCATTATTTTTGGTATTGACGGAGATTCGAACCCTAGATTTTTTTTATTTGATTATATGAATTTTTAGCAATTAAGCTAACTCGAACTCACAACAAACAAAGAGTTTAGTGAAACTTAATCCATCCTCGTGTTTTAGTCCTTGTTATTAATGGTGCTATGTTTTCCATACCAAAATTCCGCACTCATGATTGATCACTAGTGGAAGCAACCTAAGCAATCTTGACTTCTTAGCCATTTGACCCACTCCAAGTCTAAGTCGTTGTAACTTGTAACTTACGATGGCTAAGCAAAGAAGAATAACGAGACCAGGAAGACTTGTCCATCTCGAAGATTTGAAGACTTGAATAGCTTTGGGTCTATGGATTCCAACTTTTTATATTAGAACAAAGTTGTATTATACATGGGCCTTTTAATCTAAATTGAGTTGATTGAGTCAATATATTATCCGTACCAAGCATAACAAAATCGAATGGAATGTGTAGCTCTCCATTGTTATCAAACTAGAAATAAGTAATTTATTAGTCTAAAAAATACAAAATCTATTAATTTAAATGGAATTAATGGTTTCATTTTAATTTAAACTATATGGGACAAATATAACAATTGAAAGTTTGTAAACTAAATTGTGACTGGATCCAACCACAAAAGGGACCCTATATATAAGTCTGTTATATTCGTGGACTACATGCATGTCTGAAATTTTCATAACAAGCCTAAAGCAATTGTCATCTACTGCATTATTTGTTAAAAAAAAAAAAAGAGAGAGAAAAAAAAAAGTAGAAAGAAATAGTGCATATCCATCATGAGGACAGAAGGAAAGGACTTGTTGCAGGAGACGAAATTTAGATACGGTGCAATACTTATGTTATTCTGTATTTTTCTCACAAAAAGTTTTACAATTTTCACTTATTTTATTTAATGATTGAAATTAAAAATTGCTTTTTAACTTTCAATCTCAACCATTGAAAATAATTGTACCATCTCAATCCCAAAAAGCTCCAGTTCTCATTACCCCTAATTCACGTATCACTTCTAGTAAAGCAATCGAAAGTCTATGTTGGAGTCCTCCATCCAAAGACCTGTACATCTCTCTCGATGTTGCCTCGAGTCTTTATGTACGGAAACTTAAACTTTACCTGATTCAATAGGCTTCACTTGCAATTAATAGCTTCCAACAATAATAATTATTAATAAGTTAGACCCGGTGCATTTGAAAATGGGGGATTCACTAAAAAGCAAATGGCTCATCTAGGTCCCACACGGCACTAACTGATATGGGAATATCTCATCCCATTAAACACGGGCACATCAATGACGGAGAACCATTACCCCACACGGCAACTGTGGAAGTCAACCTGGCCAGTGTACCCATTAATGAAGGATCTGAAACTGCAACTTCCGGGGAATTCAAGTCCCACACGGCACTAACAGTCGTTTAGTCAGAGAAGCGATGAGAGGATAAAAAATTGTGAGAAGATAGAAAATATATATATATTTTTTTATATTTGATTGAAAGGGTGAAAAAGTGAAAGGATGCAGTGATGGACCTACACTGAGGTAGAGGGGGGCCATCCCCCCCTCTCCCCCCACAATTAAAAAAAAAAAACTAATATAAAAAAATTAAGATTTGCCCTTTTATATATACATATATATATATATATATATATTTGTCTCTTCCCCTCTAAAATATTTAGATATTGACCTACAAAAAAGAAATAAATAAATAAAATTCATGCCCCTTTAACTACAAAAACAAAATAAATATGAACTAAACAAAAATTACACACAAAATAAAAAATACTTATTTTGTATGTTATACTTTGTTGATGTGTTTTATAATATGAAATATTTAAGAAATGCTTCTTCTTCTTTTTTTGTATGTAGTATTTTGTTGAATATAAAATAGATGTTAGTTTTTATTTTCATAATTTTTTTTTTGGTTTTAAGATTTGCACACCCCCCAGGTACGAATCCTGGTTCTGTTCCTAAGAGGATAAACTCTTTTGTTTGGTTGGAGAGAAAAAGGGAAGGAAATAAAATGTAATTTATATAAATTGACTATTATACCTTTATTACATAATATGTAAGAAATAGATTTATTTGTACGTATTAAATAATATAAAATTTATCATATCATATATATAAATTTTTATTATTATAATGTAAAAATTAGATTAAGTCACGTTGAAAAAAAAAAACGTTAAGGTCAAGTTGGAAAAAAAAAAAAAAAAGACGCTCAGGTGGGAATAGGTGGGAAGAGAACATTCATGTTGAAAAACAAAATGTGGGAATGTTGAAAAAAAATGTGGGAATGTTCAGGTGGGAATGTTGAAAAAAAAGACGTTCACGTTGAAAAAAAAAAAAAAAAAAAAAAGAGGTAAGAATAGAACATTTTTGTAAAAATACTACTAAAGTACTTTTTTTTCTAGATTTTTCTTTTGATTTGGAAGAAAAAAAAAATATGGACCCGGAAAGAAAACTCTCTTGAGTTTTCTCTCATTCCTATTTTTCTTCTTCAAATGAACAGTAAAAAATAATATTTTTCATCCTATTTTTTTTTCTTTGTTTTTCATCTTCATTTTCACTCCAAACGAACGGACTCTTAGAATAGATGAGCCTTTCTTTTTCTTTTTTTGGTTTGGAGTACACGTCGGTAGGGGAGACTTGGTCAAGTCTTCTTTGGAAAAATAGGAGTCAAGTCAAGTCGTTGTGGAAAATAGCGGTCACCATTGAAAATTTGAGCAGGACCCAGAATCAATAAGTGCACCACACAAGCCTAAGCCGAAAGTACAAGACACCAAAAAACGAGCAACGTGGACAAAGATTGAACGAAATACAAGCTCTCTCTATGGTTGAAGACTCAAATGGGGGGGAGGGCGTTGGACGAAAAAAAAAAAGCACTCAATGCTTAGCCATTTTAAGAGGGATAATAATAATAATAATAATAATAATAATAATAATAATAATAATACCTATTCATTGAATAAATGGGGTCCAAATATGAAAATATAAATTACTTTTATTATGTTCTCATTCTGTTATTAATCATATTAAAATTTTTTTTTTTTTCAATTTGGTTATCAAACGGGATTAATTACCGCTTCAAATCATTTTATCACATGTTAAGAAGGAAGAAAGATGACTAAAGAAAATGGTCTTGTTTTCTTTTTCAGCAAAAACAAAAGAGATAGTTGAGACACAGGACTTTTGACAAAATTCATCAAATTTTCTTCTATTCTGAACAAGCATATTAAATTTTTTATGCGTACGCAGATTGTTTACCACTCAATCAAATAAATTCATTTTTTGTGTGTAAAAGTACAAAAAATATTGAAATTTAAATGAACGAGAGAGTTATTATTTGTTTTAATATTTTGATATTTTGGAAAAATAATTTATATTATCTATAACAGTATTCCCCTATTTGATCTGAACTTAAAAAAAGAAAAAAGAAAAAAAAGAGCTATATTGGCACATTTGAATCGTCGTTACGGCCTATAATTCAAATATATATATATATATATATAGTGGCACTTTCAAACCACCAAGATAGCTTGCTCGAAACTGTCAGGGCCTATTGTCACACTTATTAGCCAGCAATTGAAAACACTGGCGTTAGATTTTCAAAAAATATGATCATGTTAATTTATGTAAGGGTTCAAATCCCCCCCCCCCCCTTTTCTGATTATTGAATTGTAAAATATATATATCCCTTTTCTGATTATTGAATTGTAAAATATATCTATATATAATGTTGTTTTATTATGAAATTTGTTTTAAAGAGAATAAAAAATGAAAAATCATGCGTGTTTATATATATCACTCATAGCATTTAGTTTTTTATTTCTATTTTTTATTTAAGTGGATCTATCTGAGTAAGAAAGATTTTTTGTTTGTAGAAGTCAAGATGGCATATCTTAGGGGAGGGAGGATAAACTCAGGGGCGGAGGGAAGGGGGGGCGAGGGGGGGCAGGTGCCCCCCCTGAGCATTCAAATTTTTTTACTAATAATGTGAAATACCTTATTTGCCCCCCCTACACAAAAGACAAAAAAAAATTATCTTCTAAACACAAAAACAATTCACGTTACCTTTCTAGCTTTCCTAGTAGTAGTAGACTTCTACCTCTAGTACAATTCTATATATAAAACCGTGGGTCCCACTTAGTAATGATTAAAAAAATAAAAAAATAACAACTTTGCTACACCTATCCAGAATAGAAATGTACTAGCATAGAACTCTGAAAAAAAATGGTATATATAATGCAAACAAAGCATGCCTCCCATAAAAAAGAAAAAAAATTCTTTTCATATCAGTCCCTTTCTTTGGATCTCAGAGTTTTTGTGGTGTTTTTAAAAGCATTCAGTGGATAAATGATTATTTAGTCATATATATTGAGAAAGATATATTCAAAACTATTGAGTATGAAGAAATCATGCAGCAGTTTCAAAATATGAAAAATTATCAAGAAAAATTAAGTAAAATAAGCTAGGTGTAAAAAAATAAATTAAAGTTTACATTTCATGTTGTTTTCTGTATGACAATTACATCATCATATAGTTGTTTATTTATTTTGTTATTAATATTGATTAATTTTTTTAGATTAATTTTTTACTTTCAATCTTGTCTTTTAATTTTGCCCCCCCTGGCCTAAATTTCTGGCTCCGCCACTGGATAAACTTATAAATGTAGTAACATTATAGAACTTTCTTATCAATTAGATGTTATGTACTACTCAATTCATAAACTCATTTTTGTGTATAATTTTAAAATAAAATAAAAAAGATTGAAAGTTAACTATTTTATAAATCAGATAATTATAATTTTTTTTAAGTTCTTGATATTTTGTTAGCATGAAGTGTAAAGTGGTCATGTAATATTAACAAATTTCATGAAGTTATGTAATATTAACAAAGAGTTAGCGGTCTAGAAGAAATTTTGCAACTTAATTGACCACTTGATATTTTCCTTCACCTGTAACTATCAATTATCAACTTGATCCATGCTCGCAGCCAAGCATTCCGGATTTCTTAGTCATCCTAACATGGTTCAAGCATTTTCTAGTCTTCGTCGTTGTAATGGCATGGCAAGAAAAAAAAAAAATTATGGGACCACGAAGAGCTGTCCCACTCGATGTTGCCCCAAATCTTTGGCCACAGAAAGTCCAACTTTTTTTCGGATTCATTAGGCTTCACTTTCAGTAGCTTCCAAGTTCCAAAAATAATAAGTTCGTCCATTTGGAAAAGGGGGATGATTTACTGGATTGCAAATTGGCAAATTGCTCATGTAGGCCCCTTTCCTTACTTTTTCTGTTTCCTGCCAAGTTTGAATTGATTATGGTAAAGTATGATAAAGAGACAAATTTCGCCCACTGCGGTATTCACTCACAACAATAGATTAAACTTTTTAAACCTTTATGCATAATTTTAATCACAGAGGAGAAATAAATTAATATAGCGAAACTACACTATTAGTTCTAGAAATTTATCATGTATGCACAATTGGTCTCTCAAATTTCAAGTGAGCGCAATTGGTTCCTCAAATTTTCAAAATGAGCCGGATAAGTTTTTCGGTTAACTTCTACTAGTAGTATTGCTTACGTGGCTAACAGAATAATAAATTAACATTTTGTAAATGATGTGGCATTTCTTTTTATTAAAAACTTTTTCAGATTAAACTTTTAATGTTTGATGCATAATTTTAATCACAGAGGAGAATTAATAAACCCTAGGACAGAAAGTTGTAGGAAAAATCCTTAGATAGAAGACAACCAAAGGTATTACATAGAAAACCAAACCTTACCAAATTCCTATGCCATCACAGTAAATCACGGCAGAAGATCTGTACTGACTCCTTGTTAAGTCATTAGATTAGAGTCATTTATTAGACACCCATCACTTCCACCAGCTAGCTTTCAACAAGGCAAAAGTCTATTTTGGAATCCTCCAGTGGTTCAGCCAGCCAACCAGGGGAGAAAAATCTCATAGCGATCTCACATATAATTATACTTCAGTTGTTAATTATTACCATTATCAAAAAAATAATAATAATAATAAGTAAATATTTTTCTTTTTTATTTGAGATGGTAATATTTTAATTTATGGGGTTCATTCCATGATGATTGCTCTTATCATTATGTTAAGACACTAATCAGTTTTTGGTATAGACAGAGTTCATATTTCGAATCTTATTTAATAACATAAGATTTTACCAACTAAGCTAATTGGAACACTAATCAACTCTTATCTCATAGCCATGCTTGTTTAAATATTTTTGGCGTGATTACTCTCCTCTCCCTTGAGGTTTTGAAGAATTATACTCTACTCCAAACCTGAAGGGGGAAAAAAAAAACACTTTCCTTCCTTGAGGTTTGAAGAATATAACACTCCTCCCCTTTCTGTTTATATTAGTAATGAAATATTCTAAATTTCTATAAGAAATTCTTTACAAAAGTTTAGCCATGATTAGTAAAAAAAAAAAAATCAATAAATTTAGAAAAAAAAAATGCAAAATTTATTAGGCACTAAAACACTTGCAACGACAAATCTCTTCATAACCCGATGAATAAAGAAAAGAAAAAAAAAATTCATACTTAATATTTCAAAATATACTTTAATTAAAAGTTTTAGACAATAAATTTTAATTATGAGATATGATACTTTTGGAAACCCGCCCTTAAGCAAAGGGCAGGTTAAAACATAAAATTTTTAATATTAATTTAATAAAATTTGGTTAATTGGATAATAAAAGGGGAAAACATTGTTTCCCTTCAAGTTTGAGGTGAAATGTCATTTGCTCAAACTTCAAAGGATGAGAATGTAATTACCTTAATATTTTTGATCAAAGAATATTTTGATTTTCCACTAATTATAAAGGTAATAGGCCACTGAGTCAGTGACTATTAATTACATGCTTTCATTACAATTAAGAAAGTTGGTTCCGCTTTCTCAAAAAAAAAAAAAGTTGGTTCCGCAATACATGCGGTAAGTTGGTTCTTCACCAAATCTATATATAACTAAAAGTTGAAGCGTAGTGTTTAATACTGTTGCTCTCACGTTGCACCACATTAGCTGCCACGTCATTTTCTTAAAAATATAATTTGTCCTACAATTTTAAAATAGTTTTTACAATTTTCAACCCTATAAATGCAGCCCACTACTTATTTATTTACTTCCACTATCACCCTATAATAAATTTGTATAATTAATCTAGCCCACCTCTTATTTATTTAGTTCCACTATCAAGCTTAACCTAAAACCTTTTCAGTTCAATTTTAGGGTTTTGTGTGAGCTTTTTCAACTTAAAGAAAGGAAAAAAAAAAACAAAAAAAAAACAAAAACAAAAACGTTGAAACCTTTCAAGCTTTAGGGTTTTTTTTTTCTTTCCAACTTTCCTATAATTGTTTTTAACATTTATTTTTTTAATATTTACACTTCTCCAACTTTTCTCTCTCCCTTACCATTTTATTTCCCCACTATTTCTTCAATCTTTCTCCCTCCCTTACCTTTTCATCTTCCCACTACCCTCTACATTAATATTATTCTTCCTCTTTCCCTTCATCTTCCTTTATTTTTGTCTCTTCTTATTTACACTCTCTTACTATAAATTTGTCACTATCTCTTCTATTTTATGCATAGTTTTTTCCTCACCAAAAAAAAAAAAAAGGTTCTCTCTCTCTCTCTCTCTCTCTCTCTCTCTCTCTCTCTCTCTCTAAATTTTTTAGTGGATTTTTTTTATTTTTCTTGCGTCTCTATTTTAGGTTGATAATTTTTTATATTCTTTAAAACTTTATTTTGGGTTAATGCAATTTAGTTTTTTTTTTTAAATTGTTGTTGTTGTATTTTTTAGTTTTTTATTCTCTTTGATTGTAAAATGTTATATTATTGCGTTTTAAAGAATTAAATATAGCATATAAAAATATAATATTATTCTATTACATAGCATGATTTGGATAATTTGGTATTTATTCTGTTATATATCATAATTTTTTATAGTGCTCAATTTAGATGTAAACTATGAGACTTTACCAATTTTTGTTTATTTTCTAATCCTTTGTGGTGGACAAAATACTCTTAATAATTGTATTAGAAGTACTCTATAATGCCATTCATTTAAAGAAAAGCAAAGGTTAGCCAAACGAAAATAATCGGATAGGTGACAAATTTTAACTTTTGCAATTTTATTTTAATTATTATTATTTTATAACAATGCATGTATAGAAATTTAATTCTTAGATTTTGCTAATAATTGTTTATTTGATAATATGATTTGGGTGGCCGAACTTATAATTTCTACAAAGAAAATAACCTCAATAGATTATCAAAAACATAATTTTATCTTGTTATTGGTTCAATTAATCATTGTTAAGTTTTATTAATTTTTTTTAGTTTATGTTTTTTTGGTGTTTTGAATTGTTCTTATATTACATTTATAATTGTTCTTATAAGAAATAAAAATATAACTACGAAATACATTACTCATTATTAGATTAGTTTAAATTTTAAAAAAATAATAATAATAATAATAATAATAAATCCACCATAAAAATAATTATAATGCGCAACTCGCGGGTTCGCGGCTAGTTCGCGGCTAGTTCTTATAATTGTGCTTTTCCTATGAGTACTAAGCTGCGAAATCAAACCCCTCTCGTGGGTTTGGTTTCGAAAAACCAACACCCACTTGTAAACACACACTTGTATTGTACCAACTGCTTCTTCAGCCATATTGCATATGGGGCTTTTCCCACTAGAGTTTAGCTTCACTGTCCTCTTTTTTGTTCATGCATATTGTAGACATCGTATTTTGTTCTCTCTCGAAAGATTCTATAGGTTTGACATGCAAAAGCAATAGCTTATAACAATAAGTTGGTGGATTCAATGGATAGTATATGGAAAATAAAACTTATTAAAGGACGAAAATATCAGCTACGCATTCAGAACCAAAGCTTATTTAAATATTCTATATAATCAATCAAAAAGATTTTCCATTACTGATTTAATTAAAATTTTCCGAGTCCCTAAAGTCTTTTGGGTAGGGTCCGCAATCTGCACGATATACAGAAAGTTCCATCTTCACATTCTTATAAATAGCGTTTTTCTCTGAGCTCTATGCGCAGCAAAATCAAACCCTCTGCCTCGTTTCAACAAACTAAAACCCACTGGCAACAAGCGCGACTTTGAATGGGGTTTTCCCAGTTGAATTCAGCTCCCCCACCTTCACAAACCTCTTCCTTCTGTATGTGTGCCTTAATTTTTTTATGCTGGTTTGGCATATTAATCACCTCTGTGGTTGGCGGCAATAATGAGACAGACCGGTTGGCATTGCTCGAGTTCAAAGCTAAGACAACTCAGGACCCTCTCATGGTTATGAGCTCTTGGAATCACAGCATCCACTTCTGCCAATGGGGAGGGGTCACCTGTGGTCGCTGACATCAAAGGGTCACTGTGCTGAACTTGCAATCTTCGAAACTGGTAGGCTCCATATCACCACATGTTGGAAATTTAAGCTTTTTAAATAGTCTAATCCTCCTAAACAACAGCTTTCATAATGAAATTCCTGTAGAAATTGGTCGTTTACATAGATTGCAATTCTTACGATTGGCCAATAACATGTACTTAGTGGTGAAATTCCTAGCAATTTATCCCATTGTGCAAACCTCAAAGTTTTTCATGTCAGTCACAACCTTTTGGTTGGAGAAATTCCTGCAACGCTTAGCACCTTCTCAAAGCTCCAATTTTTTGCCATTCACAACAATAATTTGACAGGGAGTTTTCCACCTTCTTTTGGAAACTTATCATTTTTAGAAACGGTTTCTGCAGCTTACAATAACTTGGGTGGGATTATCCCTGATTCTTTTGGACAATTGACCAAACTTTCATTTTTTGGTGTGGCTGTAAATAATTTGGTTGGTATAATTCCCCCTTCAATGTTCAATTTGTCTTCATTAATACTATTTGATGTTGGGGTCAACCAAATCCAAGGGAATCTTCCATGGGGCTTAGGCATCACTCTACCCAATATTGAAATATTTAGAGGCTGTTTGGATGAAAAATTTTCATCACTCAATTTCCGTCACTCAATTTCCATCACTCATCACTCATCACCCATCACCCATCACTTATCACTCATCACTCATCACTCTAAAATTTTACACCCAAACAACATCATCACTCAGTTACATCACTCAATATTTTTCACCCTATTTATGGACCCCACACCTGACACTTGGCAGAGGATTGCTGTTTTGTTACCCGCGAAAGGCTTTCATCCCCATCAGCCTTCTCTTTTCTCATTTCCCCTTCCCCTTTCAGCCCTGTCACTCTCCCAAAGCACAAACCCAAACCCAGAAAATTTTCTCAAGCACCGTCGCCTCGTCAGGACCGTCACCGGTGAACAACACCTATCTCTCCGACGTGTAAGGCGGCACGATCTCCTCCGTCGTGACCCAGCGGCACCGGACGAGCATAGAGAAAAGTGACCCATTTCCCCATTTTGTCACGGACGATCTCCTCCGACCCAAGACGGTACTACCTCATCCATTTCTGTACTCTCTCACATTGTTTATTTGTCTGATTTGTGTGTTTTGCATTTGTGTTTTGAGAAAAATGTTAGGGTTTAGCTTGTTTGCCTTTGTTTTTCCCTGATGTTTGGTTGGTGAGAAAATAATAAAGGAGAAGTTTTTATGTTTTTTTTTTTTTTGCTTATATGATAATACCTGTGCTTACCCATTGCTGGTTTGCTTCAATGGTTCGAAGTATGCAAGTTTTACTCTAAATAACCCATTTTCCCACTGTCTTTCTGTTCTGCTCTCTCTCTCTCTGTTTTGCTTGGTTCTTGAGAAACTATAGGAAAAGTAAAAAAAAAAAAAAAAATTGAACTTGATAAATTCTTTCTACAATTTTCTCAGTGACCCAGGAGTTTGTTTGCTCTTTTCTTTCATTTCCTCTGGTTTCGGATTGCCCAGAAGTGGGATTTGTGTTTTTTCTATGAATTGAGATTGTGCATGATCAATGTTGTTCTTTGTATTTTAGTTTTAGTTTTGGGATACTTTTAAAGTTTTATTTATGCTTGTTAACTTTTGTTTTTGTTCTGCAATGCTTCTTTTGAGTGATATGTGGATGTGTTTGTTTATGTCTCAGTAGCTAGTATAATTTTCCTTTGGAGAGAAACCAATATGCTCCCAAATACCATAGTGCCCCTTCAAGTGCATGCTTTGCTGCGTCTTTGTTTTTCAATCGGGGGGCACCAAAACACTCCAAAACCGTAGTTGAGGCTTCTTTTATTCCAACAAAAACCTTGTAGGTGAACCTGCGTAGAACAATATAGTAGTCAATAACAATGTACGCTTCCTTGGAAGTGATAGTCTATCATATACCAGTTATTGCTAATTAAATATGCTTTCACTCTTAGTTTCGATGTAAGCACCACAATGGGTACAAGATACCCATGTGACATTCTTCAAAATGTAGGACATCATACACGGGAGCACCAGTAATTGTCATCTCATATAGATTGTGCTCATTTTCATATCCGTTATGGATATAACTACTAGTTTGAACCCCCTCAAAAAAAAAAAAAAAAAAATGCTCTCCCGGTTTGAAGTATTTGCATTTTCTAAACTTAATGGCTCCCTTCTACTAAAGATTAGATTTTAGTTGCAACTCCTAGCATTTCTTAGTTTCTTTTTCTTCTAGGACAAGTAGTATGTTGTAAACACTTTCATTAATGAATTTTCCCAATATGTCAGCATTAAATGTATATTATGAACTTGGGAAATTATAAGATCAAGTTGGACTTTGGCTGAAGAACCTTTAAGGCATGGTATTCTATTATTGAATTACTCAATATGGACAAACAAAGACTAAAACTTGGTAAGACTCATACTAGGCCATGATTAGGACAATTGTGCTTAGACATATATACTTAAGGCTAAATTTTAGGTACAATACCTTGAGCACGGTATATTTGGTCCTCGAATTAAATTCAAACACAAAGTTGCATAAATTTAATTGTCCTTATAAAAGATAACATTGTTTATGTTTTGTTGGTCAATGCAATCATATATTTGAATTTAATTAGAAAAATCTAATGTATTGCACTTGAGAGACTATACTTAAGTTTTGCTAGTTATATATAATTAACAAGCTTATTGTATAGGCTAAAATCCGAAGACCCTAGTTGATGGGTTGGGCTTGTATCCAAGACAATTAATTTGTTAGAGATGGGCTTTTAGGACCAACAGTTGAGTCTAAAATAGTATTTCCACAAAGAGAATTGAAAATATAGTGCCAGAACTCAGAAGTCAAGTTTGTGTGATACGTTAAGACTTGAAATCTTATTTCTTCTTCCTTGGAATTTCCGAGGAATGTTTACACTTAGGTGAAAATACAGGTTTGGGTTGTTCTCAATATTACAAGTGTTGTCTCTTTTTCTCTCTCTTTTTCAAGATCAGATCCCTGTACATGGGGGATCTCTTCATATTTATAGTTCTAATGCTTCAATCCTGGCCGTCCACCTGGGGGTAGATGATTCTTCATGCAAGATACTTGTCCCATCCCTGTACACTATTTCATAGATACCTTAAGCATACCTATAAAAACAACACCACAAAAAAATGTGAATGGCCATATATGATCACCAACATAACACATGGTCTGTGCACATGCAGAGCAATAGTGGACCAATGTGAATGGACATATATGCTTACATTTGTTAATAGTGGACCATTATTTAGGGACAATCATAAAAGAAAATGTAAAAATTATTATGTAGAGACAGGGAGTAGCATGTAGTTATGTTCGACGCTCCATTTGCATGTTTCTTTGATTGACATCATAAACTGATAATGTGCAAGATATGGGAGAGTGTTTAAGATGGTAATGGTAGCATCAGAAACTGTTCTTTAGTTTACTAATAAGCAGCATACTCAAGATATTGGACTTATTGCTTGCGTTTCATTTACGCAGCAGTATAATGTCTTCTGCCACTACTTATGAGTCCACTTCTAGCGGACATATGTGCAATATGGATCGGTGTGTGGAAAGGACCTCCCTATCTATCCATAATTTCGGTAGAAGGTTCTATGGATGTCAACAGTGGTCGCCGGTTAGTATTACATTATTTTATTATCGTTACGTATTTGATTTGTCATTTTCTTACTATCTTCGCTGACCATCTTATATATGCCTTCAATGTTGTATGCAGGACTCTGTTCAGGCATGTAACTTCTTCAAATGGTTGGACAATAACACATGCCCACGTGGCCGTGCAACAGCACCACTTGTACATGAAAGGTTTAGAAGATATAAAGCCGAGGCCGTAGTTGCAAGAAATGAAAGGGATGAGGCTTATGTAAGGGAAGCAGAAACACGGGAGCTCCTAAGGATAGCAAAGCGCAAAGCTGAAAAATCTAAGCTCGCACTTCGGATTGCTGAAGACAAGGTCTACAAGTATAGGCTAGCTTTATTTTTGTCTTGGACTGTACTTGGAGTTTATTTTGTATTCTCTACTGTTTTGGGGGGCCATGGCCATACACAACTGCGTTTGCCATGACCCATTGACGGTCATATGTGTAATGTACATGTAGAGAGACAAGGTCATACTACCAAAAACACTGGTCTATGAACTTAAAATCATATATCAAGAAAACCACAATGCATTGGTTGTTTATGATAGCATGTAAGCTTTGGTTTAGGGACGTAGTTGGCATGGAAGCTTTTATATATTCCCAAAAAATAGAGATTCTATTGGAGTTTTTATTAATTAATTAATTTTTACCTTGTTGCTATCCGTTAGTTCAAAACAATGTGGAAAAGAAGTGTGTTACAATTAGTGATGCCATAAAGTCTGTGAAGATGATGCTTGGAACTTAGCTAAGCTTCATCTGTCTGACCGTATACAATGACTTCAAATTGATGGTATACTTAGCCTTTAAAATATATATATATATATATATATATATATAAATGCCTCAAGATTTTCGCAAAGGCTTTGATATAATATTATATTAATATAGCTTGTCTTAAATACTCAACACATATATGATATATCTATTGATTTGTCTGTTCTTTTTTCTTTCTTACTTTTCTTTTTCAGTCTTCTAAAGTTGGTGTGGATAGCGTGGAATATATTGCACTTGATATTTTCCCGTTTTCAATCTCTAAGGCCTAAAGTTTTGATATACGAAAACCCATCCTCTCTAAAAAAAAAACGTGTTTCTGTCCATATCAATTGCATCCAACTGAACAATCAACATCACTAACACCCATCTTCTGAAAAAAAAAAAAAAAATCACTAACACCCTTTTTGGTTTTTTTACTGAATACAAGCAAACATGTTTCTGCCCATATCAATTGCATTCAAAGAGATGTAACGTAAGAGAACTCAGTATATCGCACAAATTGCCAATTATGGGGGAACCATAATAGATCTATGTACATAGTTTTAACCACAGTTTCTGCCCATAACATCATATTGCAAATTCATTATAGATCTAAGTACATAGATTTAAAAGTAATCAGAAGGATAAGAGCAAAAGTATCCTTCCACAACCCAAATTAGGAAAATTGGACAGTTCCAAATGCAAAAGAATACTCCCCACTGGCTTCAGAGCCATCCACCAAGTAACGTCAACAATCCTATTGTTTATAACAAAGAAACAATTCTGCTGCAATCCTTCAACATATAATCATCTAACATTGCCACGGGCAACATAATCATCCCACATTGCGTCAGTGATATTGTCCCTAAATTGGCCCATCGATCTCTTTGATGCACTTGACATTTCTAGTACATGCCTTTGGGTCGCTGAGCTTGTTGTTGGTCCAGCATCACCACTACTGACCCTAGTGGTTGCACTACCTTCGCCAACACTCTCCCCTATTGTTCTGAACAATTCATCGCTCTTACTGTTCATGCGTATGAAATTATGTAGAGCGCAGCACACAACAATCACGTAACGCTGCCTAACTGGCTTGAAGTTTGGCATTAAATTTAGAATGGGGAAATGGGCCTTTAGCACTCCAAAAGACCGCTCAATAACCATCCGCAAAGACGAATGCCTGTAGTTGTACAACTCTTTCTTTGATGTTATCCGTCTACCACTTGAGTGGAATTCCTGCGCATGGTACATAGTTGACTTGTGAGGGGGGAGAAAACTAGTGCCAATTGGTAAACCTGAATCCACCATGTAGTACGACCCTACAAACACACACAAAACTAGTGTCAGCACGTAATTAAGTTGTTCATAATATACTACTTAGACGTGGAGGATAAAATAACTTTTGTTAAAGTCACAGTAATGTATAGTACCTGTTGGTGGCCATGGGAATCCATGCTTCTGGTCACTGATCGCTTCCTCGAAAACCCTTGAGTCATTCGCACTGCCCTCCCACCCAGAATGGACAAATGTGAACTGCATGTCCATGTTACACACGCATAGCACATTAGTTGTGATAAGGCTCTTGCGGTCCCTGTGTGCTTGAGTCGCATTTGCAGGAGGTCGGGCACTCACATGTGTTCCATCAATTGCTCCTACACATCTCTACACATGGAAGTTTTCATTAATCTTAGCAAGCATATATCAAATACCATATTACTTTTACTGTTATACTACTTTTATTGTTATACGAAGTTAGTTAAGTAAGGGAATATTTTGTACCTCAAACCATGGCCAGTACTTGTTCACTTGCAAATGTTCGGGGAGGCCTGTGACATTCTGATCAGGTTTAATTACATGCTTCGCGTAGTGGTGGACAGCCCGCAATGCCTTACGAAAATGCCGGCATACGGTTTCTGTTGAGTGCTGAAACCTGTCTGCTACACATCTATAGCGGGTGTTGTGTCCAAGTATGTACAATAACATGGCCATGGCCTGAATGGCATTCACCCCACCAACTCCGTCCACCAAGTAACCATGTTGAGTCAACTCGTCCACTAAATGTAACAGTAATTCAGGTGTCATGCGGAACATCTCGTAACACTTGGCTGGATTACCTTCAGTGACCTCATCAATATAGGCCTTGCCTGTCAACGCACTTGTTCGCATTGGTTGTTTATCATAATGCCGCTGCATGTACGCATACATTTCCCCGACTATAGGATTCACTAAATTAAACTCTGCTTCTTTTTCACGTTCGGTCTCCGAATCGGTCCAATCATCATCATTATCGTCACATTCATTGCTGGAACCAATGTCGTTGAAGTATGCATCATCGAAGTCATACTCTTCGACCGCTCGTATCCAGTCATTTCCAGACGCCATAAGTGACCTACAGATTAGCACAAACACACTATTCATGTAGGTTATGTAAAGAGAGATATAAAAGTAAATATGTTATTCTTAACACTTTACACCTCAGCCTGTAATCCAGCAAAGTGACGAGACCATCAACAAAGGAAATAAAAACCTATCAAATAGTCCTACTAATAATATCAATCATAGATTATAATAAGACAATAAAAAATAATTAAAACAAGTACAGCGCATAATATAAATGTATAATATAAACACCTAATTCAACAGTCACCATAATAAAATAACCTGTTCATAAAAACACCTAACTCAACGAACCCAAAATCCAAATCTGTCACATAATATAAGTCAAACCATACAAACATCCCAAGTTCATAAATAACAGAAACCTTCATATTATCTATGTATAATATAAACACCTAATTCAACAGTCACCATAATAAAATAACCTGTTCATAAAAACACCTAACTCAACGAACCCAAAATCCAAATCTGTCGCATAATATAAGTCAAACCATACAAACATCCCAAGTTCATACATAACATAAACCTTCATATTATCCATAGGAATAAAAACAAGTAAATAAAACAACCCGAATCCATAGTACATAAAAACCAAATAGCTTAGACTTAATGCAATACTGCTCTCCCTCAATCCTCCTCCGGGCTTAGAATGTCCTCAATCCAAGACGTCCTCCTATGCTCCGGCATACACATAAACACTACCCTATTATCCTTTTGCTGCAAAACCTTTGACATCTTGATATAGGCCTTGTTACTCAGATCCGCATACGAATTAAGCACTGCCATTGCCTTATTGAGTGAACAAGGATCACCCGCTATGGCGGATTGAGCAAATTGGTCGGTTGAACCGCTACACTTGCCGAGTTTACCACTGAACCTATCCTTCGTCATTGTGGTATACTCCTTTAGGGCCACAGTCATTTCACTTACCCTATCTGACTTCTTCGCGACCTTCTTACCCTTGCCACTTGCATCTTGCACAAGACGTTTTCCCGCTCGTTGGGTTACCTCCTCAACCTCAGCATCCTCTACACCTTGTGGGAAACTCTCAAAGTTAGGGGTGTAACAGTCATCGTCTAGATGGGTAGGTGCACTTGCATTGGCATTGGCATTGGCAAGCTCTTCCTCTAAGGCACGCTCCTCGTCACTATTCAGGGGAGGAGTGTTTGAGGAGATCTGCAGGTTCCCAGTCGCAGTACTAGGGGCGAACAACTGCTGCAATGATGGGTAGTCTGGGCATCCCTGTTTCCTTAAGTTAGCTGCACCTCGATTGCCCTGCAATGTCCTTGGAAACATTAGCACACTAAACACAGCAATTCATGTATTACCAACTTGGAGGCAAATTGCATAAATGAATAATTACAATCAGTTATATAATTAATAAACAACAGTAAACATACCGCAATCACATTCTGCCACACCTCGTCAGAACAAGTCACTGTTTGGGTAAGCTCGTCCCACCCCAACCCTGTGTGTCTTAGCAACTGGCTCCACTTGCGTTGTTTGAGTCGGAGCCTATTGTGCTTTTGTTGAACTTGCTTAGAGAGAAAGTCTTTCCCGGTCCTTTGGTTAAGTTCAGCTGTAATTGCTGCCCACGTAGGACCCTTGAACACACCATTTGGCATGTTACCCTTAAGTTGTTCCTCCAACATGATGTCAATAAAAGTATGTTCTACATGGGGAGGCCACTTTTTCTCATCCGCCTCTTGTGATTCATGTGCCATCTATTCGAAAGATCTCATGTAGTAAGCTCATGACAAATAATAATTTTAAGACTTGATTAGTAGGACTATAAAGATTCATGTGCCATGTAGGTTTTTGGGGTCCAAAAAATGAAAAAATATTCCACAGTTCAATCAAGCTGGATAAGAAAAGGCACGCACGGAATGTAAGAAACAGTGCTAATATATAAGAAACAGTGGTAACATATAAATCCTTCATCGAGGTTTAACACATATACAATGTGACCATTAATACAAAAGATGGAAGATCGAAGCAATGAGTTAGTAAACTAAATAAGTGGTCACATATACAACTAGGTTAGTGCATGGTTAAGTACATGGTAATCCATAAGAAAGTACGCTACTGAACATAATGGGAACAAAATATGTCAGCAGTATATCAAAAGGGACATGCACTAAATTGCTTCGACTATGCATCCGTCTCTTACTGAGGTGGATCATCAAACAATTGGTCAGGAGAGGCCACTGGGGGAACGTAGGGCCGATGACTTCTCGTCCTATGGACCCCCATTGCTCTACGATAATTCTGTCGAATATGCTTCCACTTCGTAATTACCCGCCTCATGGTAAAGGCCTTCCCTGTGCAAGCATTAAGATTGGCTGTGATCTGCTCCCACACTTGCGCATTGGCAGAATAAGGACGCAAATTCCCAAGCACATAGTGAGAAAATACAGAGTCACACAACAGATCCTCACAATTGGCATCCCATGTTCTCAACTCCACAGCCATCTTAAAGAACAACACACACATCTCATACATAATCATATCACAAGTACAGGAAAGAAATCCCAGTATTTTTAGAGGGACAAATATTGAGCATAGGATTCATATTAATATGTATATATTACCGCATTAAAGATATAAGCATGTCAATACCCTAACAAAAAGTTCTCAATTTGGTACATCGGTAAGAAAGAAAGCAGTAGGAGTTAATAGGATAAAATGCACAAGTGGTATTCAACTATTCTCAACTGACATTAGGATAGAGACAATAAACAGAAAAGCAATTTATAACTTAATGGAGGGAACTGTGAAAGCCTGTATCTCTACTCTTTACTACCAGAAACTTAATGGAGGGAACTGTGATAACAAATTCCCAAAAAATCAAAGAATTTATCACACATTTCTTACACTATGAAGACCTTTGTTCCATAAATTATTCAAAAAAAAAAAAAAAAACCCATATCCGCGGGTTTCAATAGATAAATCAGATGCTTTACCCAAACATCAAACAAAGAAAAAAAAAAAAAAACAGAGAAGCACAGGTTCACCACGGGTTGAAAACCCATAACCACCAATTTCAATAGATCAAATCAAATGCTTACCCAAACATCAAACAAAGAAAAAAAAGAAAAAACAAAAACAATGTAGCATAGGTTCACCACGGGTTGAAAACCCATAACCACCAGTTTCAATAGATCAAATCAGATGCTTACCCAAACATCAAACAAAGAAAAAAAAGCAGAGAAGCAAACTTTCATCACCACGGGTTCATATAGTTAAAGCAGATGTGGAAACCCAAACATCAAACAAAGAAAAAAAAGGAAGAAAAAAAAAACAGAGAAGCAATTTTCTGTCACCAATCCTTGATTCGAGCTTGTTGAGGTCAAATGCCTTGCTATTACCAACAAATCGGACACATAAACAGATCAAATGTAAAGAATACCTTCAGATTTCTGTCAAAAAAGCTGAGAAAAAGGTCGGGGAGATCGGCACTGGGTGGCGCGTGCAGCACTTCGTGACCGTGACACGGCGGCGCGGGTTGGCTGAGCTCGGATCCGTGAAATCGTGAGTGCGAGAGGTCTGGTCTGAGATGAGAGCTTCTTCTTCTGGTTTGACGAAATGGAGATGAGAGAGGTCTGAAATGAGAGGCTTTACTGAAGAGAGCCGTTGATGAGAGCATCAAAAGGAGTGCCAAAGGAGTTATTGCTCTGACTGTGGGACCGGATATGTGTTTTTATTTACGGAAATACCATTGAGTTATGAGTTATAAGAACTGAAAACAGCTAAAATGTGTTTTCAGTTTCCATAACTCATCACTCAAAAATCAGAGAATTGAGTGATGGAAACAGAGTTATGGAAACAGAGTTATTTGCTCCCAAACAGACTTCTCGTTATGGGTCCCACCATTTTTGAGTTATGAGTTATGGAAACTGAAAATTGAGTTATGGAAACTGATGAACCAAACAGCCTCTTAGCATTGCCAAGAACCAATTGACTGGATCTATCCCTGTTTCAATATCTAATGCCTCAAATCTAGATCAACTTCAATTGACCGAATATAAACTAAGTGGCAAAGTTCCTTCTTTCAAGAAGCTAAATAGAATTTCAACGTTTCGCATTAGTTCGAACAATCTTGGAAATGGATGGGCAAGTGACTTGAATTTTCTCTGTTCTTTGACGAATGCCACCTATTTGACTTTATTGACTATAAATAGCAATAACTTTGGGGGAGAGTTGCCCGAGTGCATCGGAAATTTCTCAACTATTCTTACCAGACTATCTCTATATGAAAATAAAATATCTGGAAAGATTTCTAATCAAATACGAAATTTGATCAACATGGAGAGACTCGAAATGTGGAACAACAAAATATCGGGTAATATTCCCTTTGAAATAGGAAAGCTTCAAAAATTACAATCTTTGGATTTATCTAATAATAATTTCTCTGGGAGTATTCAATCATCTCTTGGAAATTTAACGGTTGTGATAAACTTGCGAGTATATGCAAATAATCTTCAAGGTAACATCCCTCTAAGTCTATGCAAATGTCGAAATTTGATAGAGTTGTATCTTAATAATAACAATCTTAGTGGTTCAATATCCCCGAAAGTCATTGGTCTCTCATTCTCCCCAAATTTTCTAGATTTTTTTGCCAACCAATTCACTGGTATCCTTCCCAGTGAAGTAGGAAATTTAAAAAATCTAGAATATTTGAATATTTCTAATAACAAGTTGTTTGGCAAAATTCCAACAAGTCTTGGTAGTTGTGTAAAGTTGCAAATTTTCTCCATGAGTAGAAACCTCTTCCGAGGGACCATTCCTTCAAGTTTGGAATCATTAAGAGGTCTTGAACAATTAGATCTTTCTAACAATAACTTGTTTGGAAACATTCCAAAATGTTTCGAGCACTTTCACTTTTTGAAATTTTTGGATCTATCTTACAACCATTTTGAGGGTGAGGCACCAATAGATGGGGTATTCAAGAACACTAGTGCAACTTTGATTAAGGGGAATGGTAAGTGTTAAGTTTTTAGACCCCTTAAAACACAACCAGATTAACCTAGTTATTTTAGCCAAGTGATTGACTTAGGTAAATTATGCAAATCTAGGTTAACACAGATAAATCATATCATTGCAAAGTGCGAAAAAATAAAGAACACAACAATATGATAACCCAGGAAAACCAAACCAGTAAAAAACCTGGGGAGGATTTAACCTAGCTATCCTCAAGGTAAAACGAATCCACTATGAAAGAATTGAAGTTTACACAATAGCAACTTAGACCACTAACATCCTATTACTACCTCAAGTAGGAAACTTACTACTATAACCATGTGACAGCTCTGAGTCCACGGACTACTTCTTTCTTGGATTCACAGCAAGCACAAGCACTCCCACTTGTATATCTTTAAGCTCTTGAAACAACAACTGAATTGATCACCAAGCTCTCGACATCAATCTTGAGATTGGAAATCCTAAGTGTATGTGAAGGAAAACACCTCTAGATCTCACATAAGATTCACACACACAGCATAAAAAGCAACCTCAAAACGTGACTAGGATTTTTCCTTTTATACTTAGGGCAAAACATAAAATCCTACACGTCAAACGAACTTCGGCTGAGTTGAAAAATTCTACAGAAAAACAATATGCACGACTTTTGATCGATCAAGTCTAATTCTCCATCGATCGAGCTAGGCAGATTTACACAGTAAATTCTGCAGTAACTCGATTCCAACTTTACATAAAAACATATACTTTGAGCAAGTCTAAACATGACTAAAACGTTTTGATCATGGTTTGCCAACATTACAAATTGAAGTTCTAATATATTAGTTCCTAATTTCTTAAAACCTAACAAACTCCCCCTTTAACAATCCGTGACAAAACACAAACTTAACAAAATGCTCAAAGTTTACACAAAAAACAGCCCATTACAAAAACATAACCCAACATAACAAATTCAACCTAACTACTATATATCATTGCAAGTGTAGATAGCAGCACGACTGAATCAACCTGTATATTCCTGAAACACTTAACAAACACATAAATACATGTGTGGAAAATACAAGTAAAACAAAATAACTTCTTGATTTCACATAACATAAACTACAAGACATATATCATGAATAACCTCATAAATATAAATCAATAATCAATGTAGCACAATGTGAAACAAGAAACATATAACATCAATGTATCTCCCCCTATCATGAATAACCTAAACACAATACATCATGTGCCAAAAAAAATGTAAATACACGATGAAGCACCTAGATACAATCTAAAGCTCCACGGCTCCAAAACACAAAAATATCCCCCTAACAACAAAATCTCCTCTACACAAGTGTACTCCCCCTTTTGTGACGAATTGTCAAAGGGCACTAACTCATCATCAAAAGGCGGTGGCGAAGGTGATCATCTAAAACTATCCAAATCCGCTCGTAAAGCATGAAGCTCATTAAGCATGTCCACCAAAAGCTGACCATGAGCCGCCTGAACGATCAAGACAGTCTCCAACATACGACGAATGTCTGAATCATCCGAAGTAAAAGGTGGAGGAACATCAGCAGCAGCAGCAGGATCATCAGACGCCTCAGTTGAAGTAGCACCTGTAGTAGAAGGAGGAGGAGGAGGAACACCACCAAACGACTCAACTCTAGGGCGTTTAGAGCTTGCTCTCATCTGAGCAGCCCTCTACTAAAGACAGGTGGCACCTATGGGAGCTATAATGTGAATGGGCTCAGACACAGGAAACTGCACTAATCCTAAATGCAAAAGAATTCGATGAATGAAAACAGAAAAGAAGAGAGCATAAGCAATAGAACTACTCCTATTAACCTCAATCAAGGAACAAATGAAAAGATGAGGAAAAATCATAAGAGCGTCCGTAACCAGGGTATACAAAAATGCACAACGCTCGATAGGGATGGTGTGCAGGTGAGAGATAGGCCACAAAGAATGACAGGCAATCGAAAGAAAAGATAATGAATCTCAGTCAACTCAGCAGAAGTGATCTGAGGATCAGAACCCCATTAGATAGAAGTACCCGTGATGTATGCCATGATATCATTAAGCGGAGGAGACTCATCATATGGATAGACCGGATGCTAGACCAGTGGCACCCCAAGAGCATCAATCACTACTGAAGGAGTAATGGTGAACTCTTCACCTCGTATCCAACTCTTCACTTGGGTGTTGGAATCATAGATGTGGACAGAGAGGTTCGAGTAGAACTCTCTAATCAAAATAGCCGGAGGTGGATGATCAATATCCAATAACAGTAACCAGCCCCTATACTCAAAATTACGCCTAATCTCATCATCTAGCTCATCTAAAAGAATCTTTCTCTCAGCCCAAATGTTCTTCCTAAAATTAAGCTTCTCATAAGTTTCCTGGTTTTTCTCACTCGGAAACCTAGAGCTATCAAAAGTAGGAGAAGAAGAGGAGGAGGACACCCTATAAGCTCTAGTCTTCCTAACCACGATGCTAAGAGAAGGACAAGACACACAGAAAAGAACCAAAAAGAAACATAAGAAAATCCAAGGGCAGACTGTAAGTTAGCACAAAAAAAATATAAAAATAACAATTCTATATGATGCATGAACAGTAAAATCAAATGATGCATGCCCTAATGCAGTGAGAATAAGTTCAATTTAACTTTAAATTCACAAAATTTGCTTGAGCATAGAGTTTATACCAAAAACCCCAAAATTTTGAAAAACCACTTGTAGAATTTTCAAGAAATTGACCAATTGATCATTAAACAAGATCGATAACAAAATATAATGATCATATGAATCAATCCAACAAGCCAATTTCATCAAATTAAACCTAATTGAACAAAATCCCCAATTCAGGTAGTTTCAAGCCCTAGAATTTTCAATTTTTCACAAACCACCAAATTGATCAAATTAATTCATAAGAATCATGTTTATAGCATCCTACAACAAAAACCCATTGATCAATTTTGAAAGAAAAGGCTTAATTCAACACACAAAAAAAAAAAAAAAAAAAACCAAATTTGCATAGGTTCGAAATTTCCCAAAAATGCATGACAAAAATGCATAAAACTTGAAAATAAATGAAAAAGGAAGGGTAATATGGTTTTACCAGCCTTGGGAGAGAAAAACCTTGCAAAAAGATCGGAGGAAAATGACAAAAATCTTGATTGGAAGCCTTGACCGATCGAATAGAGAGAGAAAATGTTTTAAAAAGTTTGAAAAGTGTTTGAACACGTGAGAAACAAAGGTTTTTAAAAAAATCTCTATACGACTTTCGATTGATCGAAAATTAGGTTCGATCGATCGAAAATGATTCGATTGATCCAACACCAATCGAGCACCAATCGAAACAGATAGAGACTGACCAAAATTTTTAATCGCAATTTCGATCCGTCGAGAAACAGGTTCAATCGATCGAAATTCTGGAAAAATCAAGTTTTGAAAAATAAATCAATTTTGTGCAGAAACTCCTCAAAGCACTGAATTTTATGAATAAAATGCATGAGTATGAGATGAAATGCTTTTCAAAAACACTTGTTTTGAACCCATTTTTCCCAAAATTAAGATTTTCAATTAATTCTCCTTAAATTCACAAATATCAAACATGTTTTGCATAATAATTCAAGGAATTTTCAAACTTGGTTAGTCAAATCAAAATCATACACAATAACATGTACAAAGTTTAGCAAAGAGTAACTTGTATAGTGTGTGTGCAACTAGTAAAAACTTGAGATACATGTGTGGACGACTAAATTTCTCGGTTCGCGCTTACATGTGCTGGACTGCTTGTGTCATCGCTTATACGTGCTAGACTGCTTGTGTCATCGCTTACATGCGCTGATGTGTGATTGCTTTACTTCAATGACACTTGGCATATTTCTATTAGTTTCTGAGTAGTGATAGCAAAACCTAGCAGCCATACGTGATGCTTTGTAATTAGCTATATTTTGTGGACTTAGTAGTATGAGGTGTCAGCTTGTGATAGGTCGGGAATTTTCCCTCTCTACAACATGTGAGGTGATATGTAAATAGAAATCAAGCACAATGTCTACAAAATTCATCACATAGAATTTGAAAGAGACTATCACCTAAAGAGTTACATCATATAACTCCCACATGTCCTAGAAAACAAGCTTGCAACCATTTAAGTTTCTTAATTTGCCTCTTATTGTACACATCAATTTTATTTGACCAGAAACTTATTAAAATAGCCAGGATAATGTACACACCAATTTTAGCATTTAAACCGAGTTTATACCTTGTGTTCTTTTTATGCATGTGTTACACTTTCTCGAGCACAAAATCTTCCGATATGCACTAAGGTGTTCATGATTGGCTAGTAAACAGTGATGAGATAGTTATTTATGCCTTTCTCTAAAGATTAAAGTCCGACAATCAAAGACATGTGATATTAAGATCAATAAAATGTGATAAAAAACTATAAACATTTTTTCCACACAACATGCACTACAAAGTTTCAACTAGTAAAGTGCAATAAATAAGCTCATCCAAGCTAAACAAGGTACAAAGACATGTCATTTGAAAATAAATTGACCAACCTTGTTTTCAAAATCAAGAAAATAATGCAAAAAACATTTTGCTTCTTTTTTTTTCTTTTTTATAAAAAAAAAAAACAACCTAGAATAAAATGCATGAATGTTATGTAATGCAAATCCTAGAAACAAAGAAAATAAAAAACCAAAGAGCAATGGTCACAAAGAGTGGAGCAATAAAGCACAAAGACCATGTCAGAAAGACTCAATTAAATTGAGTCTTTTGCATCTAAAGCTTTTTAGATGCAACTCTAGAATTGGAGATCTTATTCACATTAGAATAATTACCAACTCCAGGATTGGAATAAAGGTTTAGAGTCTTTACCAATTCACCAATAAGTACTATAGGATCTTGTTCTTGAAGCACAAGTACTTTTGGTTTGTTTGCTCACTTAGCAGCTTGCAACTTGAAACAGTTTGGACGTATGTGCCCAGACTTTCCACAAAAATGACAAACCCATGCTGGCTTATCATGCAACTTGCCTTTAGAAAAATTAGAAATCTTAAGTTTAGACTATTGAAGATCAACCCTAATCTTCCTAGGAGGTATGATTTCTACAGGTTTAACAACCTCACTCACAAGGGGCTCAGAAGAAAGAACAAAATTTGTGGAACAAGGTTCAGGCATAGAGATGCTTTCTACAAAACCTAAACCAGTTTTATCAAAAGGAAACTTTTGAACACTCAGCATGTGATCAAGTTTGGAGATTGCAGACCTATTAGTTTGTTCTCTAGCAACAAATAATTCAAGTTCCAAATTTTTAACTTTATTAAGCAAAAACATGTTCTCAGTATTCACATTATTCAACAGTTCATTAGCATCAAACAGTTTCACAAGCAAATTTTTCTTATCAAGTTCAAGAGATGCAATTTTCTTTAAGCCTAATTCAACACCCATAGCATCCTTTATAGCAACTTTACAAAGTTTATTGTAGGTTTCTTGCAAATCTGCATCCTCAGAGAATTCCCCATTAGAAGGGTTCTCCTCAACAGCAACATTTTCACCAACTACAGTAGTAGCTGTAAAAGCAATGAAGTTCTATCCTCATCACTACCAAACTCATTATCAGAAATTTCATCATCACTAAGAGTTATAGCCATAGCCTTACCTTTAGACCTCTAGAATGTAGGACATTCTGATTTCACCTAAATTATATGCAAAATTAACAATATCATTAAGCTTAGCAAAGAATTCATCAAAAAATTCGTCATCAGACATCCTAATGCTTTCAAATCTAGTAGTTAATTGCTGCAACTTGTTGATTTAATTGCCTTTGTGCCTTCATGCGCAATCTAGAAGATATTCCAAGTAGTATGAGTAACCTCAACATTGGAGATTCTCTTAAATTCCTCCATAGAAACAATATTAAAGATAGCATTCATAGCTTTGCTATTAAAAGCGGCTGCTTCTTTTTGAGAAGTTTGCCACTCACTCACAGGAGTAGTGGGCTTCTCCCATCCATATTCAACAGAGCTCCCGACTCTCTCATCAATAGATTTCAAGAATGTTTTCATCCTTACTTTTCAATAAGCATAGTTATTCCCATCAAAGTGAGGTGGAATAACAAAAGAGTGTCTGTGTTCCATGACAACTGAGGTCAAGGATCAGCTCTTAGATCAAAAGATCTGCAACATAAGAGCTACCTGCTCTGATACCACTTGTTAAGTTTTTAAGCCCCTTAAAACACAACCAGATTAACCTAGTTATTTTAGCCAAGTGATTAACTTAGGTAAATTATGCAGATCTAGGTTAACACAGATAAATCATATCATTGCAAAGTGCGGAAAAATAAAGAACACAACAATATGATAACCCAGGAAAACTAAACCAGTAAAAAAATTGGGGAAGATTTAATCTAGCTATCGTCAAGATAAAACGAATCCACTATGAAAGAATTGAAGTTTGCACAATAGCGATTTAGACCACTAACATCCTATTGCTACCTCAAGTAGGAAACTTACTACCACGACCATGTAACAGCTTCAAGTCCACGGACTACTTCTTTCTTGAATTCACAGCAAGCACAAGCACTCCCGCTTGTATATCTTTAAGCTCTTGAAACAACAACTGAATTAATCACCAAACTCTCGACATCAATCTTGATATTGGAAATCCTAAGTGTATGTAAAGGCAAACACCTCTAGATCTCACATAAGATTTACATACACAGCATAAAGAACAACCTCAAAACATGGCTAAGGTTTTCCCATTTATACTTAGGGCAAAACATAAAACCCTACATGTCAAACGGATTTGGGCTGAGTTGGAAAATTCTACAGAAAAACAATATGCACGACTTTCAATCGATCGAATCTAATTCTCAATCGATCAAGCCAGAGAGATTTACACAGTAAATCCTGTAGTAACTCAATTCCAACTTTACATAAAAACATATACTTTGAGCAAGTCTAAACATGACTAAAACGTTTTGATCATGGTTTGCCAACATTACAAATTGAAGTTCTAATACAATAGTTCCTAATTCCTTATAACCTAACAGTAAGCTTTGTGGGGGCATAGCTCAATTTCATCTTCCCAAATGCAGATACAATAAATCCAAGAAGAGGAAGTTAACCCTTACCTTAAAGTTAATTATTTCTACATTGTTTGGGCTTCTTGGAGTAACTGTAGTTGCATCATTGCTACTTGTTTGTTCTTTAAGAAAGAAAAGAAAAGAAAATACCTCAGGTGGCTCAGGAAATCTGCTTTTGAATATATCTTACCAAAGTCTCCTGAATGCAACCAATAAATTCTCTTCTACCATTTTAATTGGTTTGGGTAGCTTCAGATCAATATATAAAGGAATTTTAAATCATGATGGACACACAATTCCTATAAAGGTGCTCAAACTTCTGCGTCATGGAGCTACCAAAAGTTTCATGGCAGAGTGTCAAGCTCTACGGAATATTAGACACCAAAAATATTAATTTCATTTTCTAAATTTATTATATTTCCTTTTCCCTTCTCCTTTTTCTATGTTTTAAAACTTGGAAGGAAAAGTTTAATAAGGATGTATTTTATTGAAGATAAAATGTTATGTAATAAAATTTCCACTAGCTTAATTCTTATTACGTGCCATTAAAAAAGATCTTTTAAGAACTTTGTAGGTTATGCATCTTTTTCCTTCTTTTTTGGATAGAAAAGTATCCTCACATTATATATACGTTATATGCAATTGCTAATTGCAGAATATGGTATGAGAAACGAGGTATCAACGTATGGTAATGTCTATAGTTACGGCATATTATTGTTAGAGATATTCACAGGAAAAAGGTCTACCGATAATATTTTCCAAGATGACTTCAACCTTCATGACTATGTTGAAGCAGCTTTGCCAGAACGAGTTATTGACATTGTAGATCCCATCCTTCTCTAGGAAAGAGAAGAGGGAGAGACACAAATGAACGACATCACTAGCAATGAGTGTCAAATTCCAGGTCTAAAAGTTCAAGAATGCATGATTTTGATACTTGAAATTGGAGTTGCTTGTTCAGTCGCATTTTCAAGAGAAAGGATGAATATGGGTGCTGTTATAATTGGGCTACATTCAATTCGAAAAAAACTTCTTGGAACTGATATACGTTCACAAAGGCTTCAAGCCACAGGTAAATTTTGTTTGATAAAACCACTCATCGTGATCTAATCATCTAATATTCTAATTTGATAAAACCACTCCAAATGTCTTAAGGGAATAAAAGGGACATCAATTTAACTTTAATGGATATTTTTTAATTCATTTTTATTTTAGGAAAAATGTCATTTAGCATACTGTCAATTTTTTAATTGAAGCTTATTATTTTAACATATAGTTTATTTTTTTTCCTTCATCACAGGCGCACAAGGATGATGACTTACTATCAAGGTTGTCATCATGATTTTCAAAGTTTATCAAATAAAATCATTGGAGCAGTCATGTATTTTTTTTCCCCTTTGTATCAATTATGTAAAATTTTCTTCATTAATGACCCTCTGTTTTAATATACTATTGATTAATATTTTGTAGCCAAAGCTATTCACAATATAGACTCAACGAATTTACATGCTCAAGAAATTTTACAATGATAGATGTGCAGACTCCTTATTTCGTTATCAATTATGATGCATATCATTTTGTGTGTGCATCCTCCAATGATGAAATAATTGAATGATGCACATAAACTCTCAAATCTCTTTCTCTCTCTCTCTCTCTCTTTTATTGTGTTAACTTTGCTTTTAATTTTACTATTATTCACATTTTCAATCATTCTTTACCTCTAATTTATCAAGTTCTCAATTTTATAAAATATGCAAAAATTTTATTTTAATTTACTATCCAAATCCCACTTTTTATTTAAACCAATTTTATTTTTAGTGACAAATGATTTTAGTGGTTAAAAAGAAAAGATAAATTAAAAGAGATAAAAATGCAAAAAATAGCGCTGCTAGTGAGGCTGAACTATTTTTCTGCATCAAAAACAGAATGGCTAGGGGGAGAGGATTTGCAAGAAATATTTTTCTAATTTCATTTTGTTTCTTGTTTCTGATTTACTTGGCATTGCATTGACTTTCAGAACGTTTTTGAGAGAGATTGAACAATACTGAAGCCCATTACCGAACTACCACCCATCCCAACTCTCAAAAATGGGCCTTTAAGTAGTCGTCTTTCCTACATAATTATTTAGACTTTAGGCCCAATTATATTTTTTTCTGCCTTGGACCAAAACTAAATTCATGGGCTGACCCGATCTTAACAAAATAAGCTCCACCTTTTAAAAGCATAATCCCAACACCTCCTTAAAGAATAAAATCCCCCGTTAACATTTGGTCAATTCCCCTAAAATATTCATTTGGTCTTGGGCCTGTCTATCAATGACAAGCCTCCTGATGCGTAGATGGGCCTAGTCCCATTGGGCCTTCAAACCGGCCTGTTCTCCCACAGTAACTTCCAATTTCATAGGTTCCAGAGTATGAATAAAATTATGAGGTTATCATTGAAAACACCACGTCAAGGTTGATTCCCAACTGAATATATCAACATCTATAGTGTCTGCAAGATCAAATAAAAAACACATGCCCTAATTTCTTGATCTCTGCCGCCATTTCATGTTTCAGTTGCACCTATGTGTAGCATACAATACTATCATCGAATTCCAATTATTTCATCCAATAATCACATGCACGTAAAACGAGTAATTCTTTAGATTATTTAATAGAAATTCGAACCCCTCATGCTCTATTTGGAAATTGAGAATACATAAGAAAGAACAAAAATAAATAAAAACATAAAAATCAGACCGGTTGAAGGAGTGAGCGAGTCAACTCATATCGTGAGTTGGACCTAGTATTGGTGACATTAGGTGTATCGATGAGGCACCAACTGCCGCAGCCATGTCTACATCAATTCAACCCTGGTGAGAACCAACGATTTTGGTGTCATATCTGTCTGCTACAGATTAAAAGACAGGAAATTATAATTGACTACAGTTACAAAATGGTTAAGTCCAATTCCTAAGTCTAAGATATTTCTAATACCATTGATTCGAAGTAAATAATTTCTAAACAAACTAAATTGAAGTGCTCTCGTTCAAAGTACACCTAACAAAACTCAATTGGATTGAAGTACATTGCATTTTTGCAACTAATTAAAATTATTCCAACACTAAAAGTTAAAGTAAGCATAAATTCAAATCAAACACATACAATCACGTAAATATTGCATAAAGTCTTCACAAATCCTAAAAATTAATCAATCTCCTAAGAATCTAAGTGCAGTGATCTCAATAAAGTTCTCTAGTGCTTATTGACCCTATTCGCTGTCCCTTTCTTCTAAGATAATAAAATAACATCCAAAACAACATTGTTTTCATAAGTGGACGACAACAGCTAACAAATGACTAAATTGAGTATACTTGAAACTTTTTTTTAAAAAGGAGTATACTTAAAACTTAAAAAACTGAAATGACAAAATGTAAAACTTAGAGTGTCAATTTTACATGTTGGCCTAATTTTGAATGTCATGGTGTGTTAAGCTTAATAAAGAAGCATCGGCACAAGTAGTTTTGTCAATAGGCAGGGTTGAAGCATATTTGTCAATAGGCACAAGTAGTTTTTCATTTTATTACTATTTTTTTTTTCCAATTCATTTTCATTGAAAAAAAAAATCCCCCCCATCAGATTGCCAATTTTCACATTATTTTATTTTTTGCTAATAAAAAGAGTATATTTGGTCTTATATATATATATATATATGTGTGTGTGTGTGTGTGTGTGTGTACTTAAATCGTATCTAAGGAATTGTTTGCTTCAACGTAATGCTCTCGATTGTTGGTCATCCTACTCTTCTTAAAACACTAAGATTTTAAACCCCATTCAACTCTCACTGAGCTCATATGTTGTTTGAAACTTGGTATAGATTGAACCACTTTCTTAGAAAAATTTAGAGGAATTGCTATTGAGGAATTAGTGTCATTTCTCCTACAAAAGCTCATTATTTTCAAGTTTTTATATTGACGGTTTTCTAGGTTTTAGATTTAACACTGTTGATATAGTTTATTTTTCGATGTCTTCCTTTTCTTTTAATGGACAGCTACATGAAAACTTATGATTTAAGAACAAAAACTAAAACCCTGCATACATAACTTGTCCTTGTTTATACCCCCACCCCCACCCCCACCAAAAAAAAAAAAAAAAAAAAATCATACATTTTCCAAATGTCTACAAGAACCTACTATTGTTTTTACCATGATTCATAAGTATTTTCCCACCCGTTTATTGGTACTATTATAATTAGTTAGTAATCTCTCTCTCTCTCTCTCTCTCTCTCTCTCTCTCTCTCTCTCTCTCTCTCTCGGCAACAACCAGCACCCAGCAAAACATACAAAGAAAATAAACCTGTTTATAATGAAGGCCCTAACTAAAAAAAGTATATATAAATTGTCAAAAATATTGTACTTCAATGGTATACCTCTTCATAATACGTATTACCTTTTCATTTTTATAAGAAGAACTATGGTTTAATGAAATAAAATCACGAAAAAGAAAATAAATAAAAAGGCTTACATTAACAAAATCATCAATTTTTTTTACTGTTTTCTTCTCTTTTTTTTTTTTGCTTTTTTTTTTTCAACATAAATTGTCCTTCCTTTCAAGTCCAGACTGTCCGCTCTAATGAAATATCATGTTTGTGATCCATATGACCCAAACACAACTCATTTAAGCCCAAACACAGCTCATCGTGTTTGTGATAACAACAAAACGGTTGTCAATCACAAGATACCAAAAAAAAAAAAAAAAAAAAAGGAAGAGGATCGGCTCCATTGGGTGATGCAAATATAACAAAAGAAGCCTGATATCCCTAATGGGCTCTAGCTCTATTGATAACCAAAATAAAATTAAAAAAAAAAAAACGAATTTTGCACCATATGTCTAAATTTATATTTATTCATTTAAGTTTTTTAATATTTATGCCAAATGAGTTAATTACTATAAAATACTAAGAATTTAATATTAATGAACTACAAAAAAAAAAAAAAAAAAAACTAATCACACATACTCAATACAAATCATCACACAACAAAGATCATCACACATTTTATCTTATTAAAAATAAGAAGAAAAAAAAATCGTTCATAAGTAGTATTAAATTTGAGTAAGAATTTTTATATATGATTAATTACGTTTACTTTAAAAAAAATAATTTGACTAATTAATTATATTTTTATGACTAATTAATTAATTACGTTTACTCTAAATATGATAAACGTATAAATGTAGTAACATTGTAGAACTTTCTTATCAATTAGATGTTATCTACTACTCAATTTTGTGTATAATTTTAAAATAAAATAAAAAAAGATTGAAAGTTAACTATTTTATAAATCAGATAATTATCATTTTTTATCTGTTAAGAAACTCGCAATATTGGATCAAACTGAGAAAAATTATACAACTAATTACTCTTCATTAATTATAGTGAGCTATCTACTTATACTAATCAAAATACCACGCTTGAGCTTTTCCATTGACACAACTACACAACTATTTATGTTACAACAAACTAACTAACATAACTTAATCTCTAACAGAGTACTTCTCCATGTGCATGAACTGAAGAAACACGTACTGTAAATCATGGGATCTGCAAGTACTAGGACTTATACTAATCAAAATACCACGCCTGAGCTTTTCCATTGTTACAACTACACAACTATTTATGTTACAACAAACAAACTAACATAACTTAATCTCTAACAGAGTACTTCTCCGTGTGCATGAACTGAAGAAACACGTACTGTAAATCATGGGATCTGCAAGTACTAGGACTTCCACATGATAATGAAGCACAACTGCACCGATAAATAATAAAGAGAAATTAAAAAGAAGAAATGAAGTCACAAAAAAGAAGCTACAAAGTGATTTCTTTTTTAATTACCTTCAATCTTTGCATCTCTATGCTTCAATCTTCCCTTGCAAATGAGCCATATTAACTTTGATAGCCACAAAAAGCCTATCTTTCTTTTCATCAACAAAATGGAAGTAAGCATGTCTCCAAGACTTCTTTATCACCAAACTACCGCAAACAATCCAAAATCCCACAATGAACCCCAATACAACACTTACATAGAACCAGAACTTTTCAGACCTGAATTCCTCATTGTCTTCATCTACAGCTTCTGTATCCCCATCACTTGGCAATAATGAGCAATTTGTTATCAATGGAGGCCCGCAAAGTTTTGGGTTACCCTCATAAATGGACGGATCAATGAAGGTTTGAAATTGGTTGGCCGATGGAATAGGTCCAGACAAGTTGTTATATGACAAGTTCATATGACTTAAAAAAGTCAAAGAAGACATACTTGGAGGAATGGGACCTGAAAGATGGTTGCATGAGAAGTCAAGAGTTTCTAAACTACGCAATGCTCCTATATTCTCTGGTATCTTTCCGGTCAATTGATTCCATGACAAATTTAAGGTCGATAGTAATGAGAGCTCTGTTAGTGCTTCTGGAATCTCTCCGGTTAGATTGTTTCTTGAAAGATCTATAACATTCATCAAGAAAATTTGGCTGGTATATTCAAGTTGGGTACCCTTTGCAGTCAAATCCATATGCTCCAAGTACGTTAGTGGAAGAAAGAAACTTCGGATTGGTGACGTACGATATTCGACCAAAGATTTCAAGCCAGCCAAATTGCCCAAACAAGCAGGGATAGATCCTGAAAAATTATTATGTGCAAGGTCCAAAACATGTAGATGAGCGAGAAAACACAATTGTTCCAAAATGGGACCCGAAAGCATGTTTCCTTGTAGGCGCAATTCTGATATTAAAGGTAGCTTTTTTCCAATCCATTTTGGAAATGTCCCTGAGAATCTATTATTTCCAACATCAAGTGCATATAAGCTCGAGCAGTTTTGCAAGGTGGAAAAGAGATTTCCAGAAAAATTGTTGTAGCTTAGTTGCAGCCAATTAAGAATAGGTAGTGAGCACAATGAGGTTGGGATGTTACCCAATAGATTGTTTCGTGACAGATCAATGGCCTCTAAATTTTGCATACTCATCCAATGCCTGGGGATGTTTCCTGATAAAAGATTGTTCGATAAATCAACAGACCACAAATCCGTCGGCCCAGTGGTCAATGAGGGAATACTACCATTTAGAAAGTTTCCTGCAAGATCTACGGCGACCAATTTTTTCATACGTTGGAAGATGTTTACTGGTAATGGTCCAGAAAGAAGATTTTTCCTTAATAAGAGATATTGCACACTAGGCCATAGTGGGAGTGAACCAGTTAAATTATTGTAACTTAGATCTACCCACTCAAAAGATAATGACTTAGGAAGGTCTCCGCTCAATTGGTTATGAGAGAGATCTAAATTCCAAAGCATCGAAGACAAATTCCACAACCAATTTGGTATTTTAGCTGAAATTGAAGAGTTTACAAGGGAGATCTGAAGAAGATTCTTCTGAGTTTTGAGCCATGCTGGGAATGCAGGACCCAATTGGCAGTCTTTGAATTGGACATTTTGGAGACTAAAAGGGGGAGTCCAATCATGTGTCACATTGAGAACTAAGGATTTTGATGACAAGGAAAACCAAGTTAGTTTTTTGAGATTTAAGAAATGAGTTTCGGTCATGGTACCTTCCCAAGAATTACTGAAGAGATCCAAAGTGCTCAACTCAATAAGTTGTCCAATAAATTCTGGGATGGTTCCATTCATCAAGTTGTAAGAGAGATCTAGTATCTCCAAACGTGATAAATGTTGTATACTTGATGGAATTGGGCCTGAGAATGAGTTGTTGGTGAGATGGAGCTCTCTTAAATGTGTAAAATACCCCAAGGAATGAGGCAAAACACCACTAAGTTGGTTTGATCCCAAATTTAATTGTTCTAGTCTATGGTTGCCACATCCGGATAATGCTTGGATAAATTCAGTTATTGGGCCACTGATAAAAAAATTGAACGACATATCAAAATTCTTCAAATTGCATAGGCTAGCCCTTGCTATGTTAGGGATGGGGCCTTTTAGGTCACAGAAATTGATCCTGACATTAATGAGGGCAGTAAGATTAAACAACCATGGGGGAATAGAAGAAGAGTTGAAGCCATTATTTGAGAGATCAAGGACCGCAAGGGACGTTAAATTCACAAATGGAAGAGTTTGAGGGAGATGATGAAGACCACAACTTGACAAATACAACTCTGATAGTGAAGGAAGCATATTAACAACTTGCAGCCAATGAGTTTCTGCTTTGCTAAGGTCTATGTTTTGCAAATTCAAGTATTGTAAGGAAGAGAGATTGGTGAGCCAATATATATTTGAAACCGAAAGAGTTCTGTCAGAAAATTGAGATGGAATGAGATTAAGATAGCTCAAATTTGTTAAATTTCCAAGACTGGGAGACACTACTCCAGAAAACATTGTAAAGGAAAGGTCAAGGAATGTCAACTTCTTGAGAGAGCCAAGGAAATTTGGGAATGATACTCCTTGGAAATTGATGTTGCTTAGGTTTAAGTAACTCAAATATTTCAGATTTTGTAGAGAAGGATCTAACTTACCACTCAAACAATTAGGCTGATCAGGAGTATATTGGCTTCCTCCTTCAAAACCCCATAGATTTGAGCTTCCAAGATGAAGCTTTACTACGTTGCTTGTTTCATTGCTACAACCTATGCCTTCCCAATTGCAACAATCTTGACCCACCCAAGAAGAAAGCCTATTGAATGGATCCTTAAGACCTTTTCTGAATTTTTGAAGGGCTACTGTCTCTATCTCAATGCAACGCACGTTGGCATTTACAGCAATAGAATTGGATGGTACAGCTTCAAGTGAAATAGATTCGGTTATCAAAAGAAGGTAAAGAAGATTAAGAAGAAGTACAAAGGTGGTATTCATGTTGGCCATTTTCCCTTATCTCCTTACAAGGATCGTTGTTATAGATGCTTATTTATAGGCATGCGGATTATCTATTAACTTTTCTTTTTTCACTTGAATTATTGGTACTTAGAATTTGCAGGATATTGTTTATTATAGAATAGTTTTGTTTAAGAAATAAATATAAATCAATTTTGTTTCTGTTTTATTTGCTAAATTATTAGTCTTCTACTTATATCAATGGATACTATATTGTTAAAAAACATTTGTTTTCTGACTGAACAAGCAGTAAAAAAGGAAAAAAAAAAAACTGTAAGAGGTTATATGAAATTAATTTTTATTACATCAATCAAGCAACATATATACTAATGTCTTTTATATTTTGTTATGCTTTTCATTAGAAACACACACGCATATATAATTACATTTGAATAATAAAATAGATGATAAAAATAAAACAAAAAAAGTTATTTTTTCAATGGAACAAAGTTTAAGTTACATGAAGAATGTACATCGATTGGGACTAAGTTTTTATATATGTAAAAAAAAAAAAAAAAAAAAAAAAAAACCCAAAGTTTCTAATAGATTATAAAATAATTTAAAACAATAAATAATAATTGCCTTTGAATTTCTTGAAACTTTTGATAATTAAATTTTAATCAATGTAATGATTTTATTTGAACAAAGTTTAGTTACAAAATTGATTATAGAATAATGCTACAACCTCTTAATAAAATAAACATTATTACATATTTTGAAAATCTAACCATTGAATTACGTGTTCTTTACACTCTAAATACACATGTCAAATTTTGTGTCAATCGAATATTATTATTATATGATCTATAAGCTTATATTTTATGCATAATTTTAAACTACAATAATTGGATTAATTTAGATTAATTTAGAAAATCCAATAATTGGATTATAGGGTAGTTTATTCTTAATAAACATGCCAAATTACTTATCAATAAGTTGTTATGTAGTACCATCCATAACACAACCTTGTGTATAATATTAAAATAAAAAATTGAAATTTAAACATTTTAAAATGAGATATTTATTATTTTTTAAACCAATATATTTTGTAAGCATAATATTATAAAAAAGAAAAAATCATCTAAAAAAATCATTCAATAAAAAAAATTATAAAATTATGCAATATTAAGTATTAACTAATTAAGAGTTTACACGGTATCTCTTGATGTGTCTAGCTAGGGTTTAACCCTCCCTCTCATTGAAATATTTTTAACCACTTCTTGAAAATTGCTTTTATCATCAACCTATAACACCCATTATTTTTGGTATTGACGGAGTTTCGAACCCTAGATTTTTTTTATTCGATTATATGAATTTTTAGAAATTAAGCTAACACGAACTCACAACAAACAAAGAGTTTAGTGGAACTTAATCCATCCTCGTGTTTTAGTCCTTGTTATTAATGGTGCTATGTTTTCCATACCAAAATTCCGCACTCATGTTTGATTGATCACTAGTGGAAGCAACCTAAGCAATCTTGACTTCTTAGCCATTTGACCCACTCCAAGTCTAAGTCGTTGTAACTTGTAACTTATGATGGCTAAGCAAAGAAGAATAACGAGACCAGGAAGACTTGTCCATCTCGAAGATTTGAAGACTTGAATAGCTTTGGGTCTATGGATTCCAACTTTTTATATTAGAACAAAGTTGTATTATACATGGGCCTTTTAATCTAAATTGAGTTGATTGAGTCAATATATTATCCGTACCAAGCATAACAAAATCGAATGGAATGTGTAGCTCTCCATTGTTATCAAACTAGAAATAAGTAATTTATTAGTCTAAAAAATACAAAATCTATTAATTTAAATGGAATTAATGGTTTCATTTTAATTCAAACTATATGGGACAAATATAACAATTGAAAGTTTGTAAACTAAATTGTGACTGGATCCAACCACAAAAAGGGACCCTATATATAAGTCTGTTATATTCGTGGACTACATGCATGTTTGAAATTTTCATAACAAGCCTAAGGCAATTGTCATCTACTGCATTATTTGTTATAAAAAAAAAAAAATGAGAGAGAAAAAAAAGTAGAAAGAAATAGTGTATATCCATCATGAGGATAGAAGGAAAGGACTTGTTGCAGGAGACGAAATTTAGATTCGGTGCAATACTTAGGTTACTCTGTATTTTTCTCACAAAAAGTTTTACGATTTTCACTTATTTTATTTAATGATTGAAATTAAAAATTACATTTTAACTCTCAATCTCAACCATTGAAAATAATTGTATCATCTCAATCCCAAAAGACTCCAGTTCTCGTTACCCCTAATTCACGTATCACTTCTAGTAAAGTAATCGAAAGTCTATTTTGGAGTCCTCCATCCAAAGACCTGTACATCTCTCTCGATGTTGCCTCGAGTCTTTATGTACGGAAACTTAAACTTTACCTGATTCAATAGGCTTCACTTGCAATTAATAGCTTCCAACAATAATAATTATTAATAAGTTAGACCCGGTGCATTTGAAAATGGGGGATTCACTAACTGATATGGGAATATCTCATCCCATTAAACACGGGCACATCAATGACGGAGAACCATTACCCCACACGGCAACTGTGGAAGTCAACCTGGCCAGTGTACCCATTAATGAAGGATCTGAAACTGCAACTTGCGGGGAATTCAAGTCCCACGCGGCACTAATAGTCGTTCAGCTAGAGAAGTGAAAAAAAATGAGAGGATAAAAAATTGAGAGAAAATAAAAAATATTTAATTTTTTTTTTTTTTGTGTTTAATTGGAAGGGTGAAAAAGTGAAAGAATGCAGTGACGGACCTACACTGAGGCAGAGGGGGGCCACCCCCCCCCCCCCCCTTTTAAACTGCCGGTGTAGCTCACCTGGGGCTATTGTCACACTTATTATCCAAAGACCTGTCCATCTCTCTCGATGTTGCCCCGAGCCTTTATCTGCCGAAATTGACCGTTACCTGATTCAATAGACTTCACTTACAATTAATAGCTTCCAACAATAATAATTATTAATAAGTTAGACTTGGTGCATTTGAAAATGGGGGATTCACTAACTGATATGGGAATATCTCATCCCATTAAACACGGGCACATCAATGACGGAGAACCATTACCCCACACGGCAACTGTGGAAGTCAACCTGGCCAGTGTACCCATTAATGAAGGATCTGAAACTGCAACTTGCGGGGAATTCAAGTCTCACACGGCACTAACAGTCGTTCAGCTAGAGAAGTGAAAAAAAATGAGAGGATAAAAAATTGAGAGAAAATAAAAAATATTTAATTTTTTTTTTTTTTTTTTGTGTTTAATTGGAAGGGTGAAAAGTGAAAGAACGCAGTGACGGACCTACACTGAGGCAGAGGGGGGCCACCCCCCCCCCCCTTTCAAACTGCCGGTGTAGCTCACCTGGGGCTATTGTCACACTTATTATCCAAAGACCTGTCCATCTCTCTCGATGTTGCCCTGAGCCTTTATCTGCCGAAATTGACCGTTACCTGATTCAATAGACTTCACTTGCAATTAATAGCTTCCAACAATAATAATTATTAATAAGTTAGACCTGGTGCATTTGAAAATGGGGGATTCACTAACTGATATGGGAATATCTCATCCCATTAAACACGGGCACATCAATGACGAAGAACCATTACCCCACACGGCAACTGTTGAAGTCAACCTGGCCAGTGTACCCATTAATGAAGGATCTGAAACTGCAACTTGCGAGGAATTCAAGTCTCACACGACACTAACAGTCGTTCAGCTAGAGAAGTGAAAAAAAATGAGAGGATAAAAAATTGAGAGAAAATAAAAAATATTTAATTTTTTTTTTTTTTTGTGTTTAATTGGAAGGGTGAAAAAGTGAAAGAACGCAGTGACGGACCTACACTGAGGCAGAGGGGGGCCACCCCCCCCCCCCCTTTCAAACTGCCGGTGTAGCTCACCTGGGGCTATTGTCACACTTATTATCCAAAGACCTGTCCATCTCTCTCGATGTTGCCCCGAGCCTTTATCTGCCGAAATTGACCGTTACCTGATTCAATAGACTTCACTTGCAATTAATAGCTTCCAACAATAATAATTATTAATAAGTTAGACCTGGTGCATTTGAAAATGGGGGATTCACTAACTGATATGGGAATATCTCATCCCATTAAACACGGGCACATCAATGACGGAGAACCATTACCCCACACGGCAACTGTGGAAGTCAACCTGGCCAGTGTACCCATTAATGAAGGATCTGAAACTGCAACTTGCGGGGAATTCAAGTCTCACACGGCACTAACAGTCGTTCAGCTAGAGAAGTGAAAAAAAATGAGAGGATAAAAAATTGAGAGAAAATAAAAAATATTTAAATTTTTTTTTTTTTTTTGTGTTTAATTGGAAGGGTGAAAAAGTGAAAGAACGTAGTGACGGACCTACACTGAGGCAGAGGGGGGCCACCCCCCCCCCCCCTTTCAAACTGCCGGTGTAGCTCACCTAGGGCTATTGTCACACTTATTATCCAAAGACCTGTCCATCTCTCTCGATGTTGCCCCGAGCCTTTATCTGCCGAAATTGACCGTTACCTGATTCAATAGACTTCACTTGCAATTAATAGCTTCCAACAATAATAATTATTAATAAGTTAGACCTGGTGCATTTGAAAATGGGGGATTCACTAACTGATATGGGAATATCTCATCCCATTAAACACGGGCACATCAATGACGGAGAACCATTACCCCACACGGCAACTGTGGAAGTCAACCTGGCCAGTGTACCCATTAATGAAGGATCTGAAACTGCAACTTGCGGGGAATTCAAGTCTCACACGGCACTAACAGTCGTTCAGCTAGAGAAGTGAAAAAAAAAATGAGAGGATAAAAAATTGAGGGAAAATAAAAAATATTTAATTTTTTTTTTTTTTGTGTTTAATTGGAAGGGTGAAAAAGTGAAAGAACGCAGTGACGGACCTACACTGAGGCAGAGAGGGGTCACCCCCCCCCCCCCCCCCCCCCCCCACAATTAAAAAAAAAACTAGTATAAAAAAATTGAGATTTGCCCTTTTATATATACATATATATATATATATATATATATTTGTCTCTCCCCCTCTAAAATATTTAGATATTGACCTACAAGAAAGAAATAAATAAATAAAATTCATGCCCCTTTAACTACAAAAACAAAATAAAAAAATAAATATGGACTAAACAAAAATTACACACAAAATAAAAAATACTTATTTTGTATGTTATACTTTGTTGATGTGTTTTATAATATGAAATATTTAAGAAATGCTTTTTTTTTTTATGTAGTATTTTGTTGAATATGAAATAGATGTTAGTTTTTATTTTCATAATTTTTTTTTTGGTTTTAAGATTTGCACACCCCCCCCCCCCTCAGGTACGAATCCTGGTTCAGTCCCAAAGAGAATGAAAAACTCTTTTGTTTGGTTGGAGAGAAAAAGGGAAGGAAATAAAATGTAATTTATATAAATTGACTATTATACCTTTATTACATAATATGTAAAAAATAGATTTATTTGTACTTGATAGACGACCACACACTCCTCAGGAAAACCCTCGTCCTGGTTGAAGACAATAGACGCAGAGGCTATGATCGTCCACATAAGCACGAGGGAAGAAGCATCGTCGGTCCGTAAATAAATAAGGCAGACGTTACGGAGCCATCATAACTCTCCTGACCGTTGGAGAGCCGATCGCTCAACGGTTAGAATACATGGGAAGCATTACAAGCACCCTATTCAAGTCCCCATTAAGGGACTCAACGAGTAAGGAGATGGAAGAGAACATATATATAGAGAATTTCGGACACAGGGGAGGTATGAAAAACAAAAAACTCTTGCACCGGAATTCCTAAGCTATTTCTTTGTTTCTTAATTCTCTAACTTTATCATCGGAGTCTGTGTGGCAGACACCACACCGGTGTTACCTATTCAGATTCTTGGTTGTTCTTCCTCAGGATCTCTTTGGCGGGGCAACGGATCTTCCATCTTTGGACGAACTTTCAGACTGACGACCTTTTGTATCGTCATCAGCTTGGCGCCGTCAGTGGGAACTGAAAAGTTTCTCTAGCACTGAGTCCAGATGGAACCCAATGCCAGTCAAGATCATGCCGCGCTGGCCTCGCAAATCCAGGCGCTAGAGGCCACAGTGGAAGAACTGGCTAGGCAAAACCAAGAGATGAGACAGATGTTACAACGGGGAGGTAGTCAGTTGGGAACCAACCGGGAGGAGGAAATAGAAAGTTCCCAAAGAGGCCCTACCACCCAAGAAGAAACGAACCCAGATCCCATTAGGGAAATGAGAAAAGAACTGGACGAACTGAGGAGTGCTATCAAAGGTAAGACGGACCAAAGCCTAGACAGAATGGTCAGGAAGACGGACTCCCCCTTCACCTTGGCAGTCCTGGAATGCCCAGTACCTTCAAAGTTCCGTCTACCCCAGCTCGAGCAATTTGACGGATTGAAAGATCCGTTGGATCATCTTAACACCTTCAAGATGACCCTGGGCCTCCAACAGCCCCCTGACAAAATACTGTGTCGTTCATTTCCAACCACTCTCAAAGGGGCAGCCAGAGAATGGTTCACCAAGCTACCAACATCGTCCATTGACAACTTTGAGTAACTGGGTGGCAACTTCCTTCGCCACTTTGTTGGCGGGCAGCGTCCGAAAAGAACAGCCGATCATTTACTTACCGTCAGGCAAGGTGAAAAGGAGACACTAAGGTCCTATGTAACTCAATTCACCCGGGAAACACTAGAAGTGGACGAACTAGATGAGAAAGTACAGTTAACAGCTTTCAAAACTGGACTAAAGTCTAGGGATTTCGTGGTGTCCTTAGCCAAAAATCCCCCCAAGACGATGGTAGAAATGCTCCTGAGAGCACAAAAATACATGAATGCCGAAGAGGCCCTGGCAGCCATAGAAGGACCAAAAAAACTGCAAAAGCAGGAGAAAGACCAAGGAGACGATCGAAGAGGACGGAAGAGAGACCGAATAGATCGTCAGAACACGGAGGGAAATAGACGAAGGGATGACAAAAATTATTGTCCAATAAAATTTTTACCTTTAGCAATGCCCGTCGACCAGATCTTGACACAGATCAAGGATGAGCCTTATCTCAAGTGGCCCAGACCACTGCACTCGTCACCTAATGTGCAGGACAAAAAGAAATACTGTCGCTTTCACAAAGATCACGGGCATTACACAGAAGATTGTCGAGACCTTAAGGAGCAAATAGAAGAACTCATTCAAAGAGGGAAGCTGCAAAGATATGTGAAGAAGGAGGACCCTACTAGGTTCAGGGGAGGCAACAAAGACCAGCGTCAAGACAACCAGAGAAGCGATAACCAACCCCCTCCACGGCCTCAGAGTGCAATCGGGGAAATAAAAACTATCACTGGAGGACCATCCTCTGGGGGATCATTCAGGTCCCTCAGGAAGTCATACCAACGGCAGGTGAACAGTGTTCACGCAATTCCCTCCCAAAAACAGAGACGAACGGACCAAGGCATGTATTTCTCAGAAGAAGATGCGAGGGGTGTGAAACAACCTCATGACGACCCATTGGTCGTCATGCTTATGATTGAAGGGTTCAACACAAGGAGAGTCCTGATAGACAACGGTAGCTCGGCTAATGTCATCTACCTGCCTGCTTTTCAACAATTAAGAGTGGATCCCAGAAGACTTCGTCCATTCGAGTCCCCCCCTCATCAGCTTCAGTGGAGATAAGGTGTACCCTCAGGGAATAGTGACATTGACGGTCATTGCTGGTTCATGCCCCCTTCAAGTAACCCACGAGCACAACTTCCTGGTAGTAGATGCGCCATCGTCCTACAACGTGATCATTGGTCAGCCAGCCCTTAATCGTTGGAGAGCAGTAACCTCCACGTACTGCTTGAAAGTAAAGTTCCCGACAGAGCAAGGAATTGGGGAAATGAGGGGAGACCAGGTATTGGCAAGGGAATGTTACCAGGCAGTCTTAGCTTCAAAAGAGAATCACACATGGATGATCGAGGAGAAAACTTCGGAGATTTTCGAGAAACTGGAAACAATTGAATTAGTCGCTGGGGAGTCTTCAAAGACAACTCAAGTAGGGACCCGTCTTAACCCCCAGACGAAGAATAACATTGTAGACTTCCTAAGGGAGAACCTGGATGTGTTTGTCTGGAGCCATGAGGAAATGACGGGCATTCCGGCGGACATCATCCAACACCGTTTGAATGTCAACCCCGAAAAAAGGCCCGTCCAACAG